>CM060306.1:71273011-71290511 GCA_030674185.1 Monoplex corrugatus | reverse complement strand
AGTTTTTGCAGTTGGTGGATAGGAGGTGGGAGTCAAAGATTTAAATCAATCAGCCATTCTTGCCAGCTATTTAGGTGGCCCGTTTCTGACTATATATTTAGATTGTGCGATCACTTCCGTGACTTGTGCAGTATTTGAATAGACAGTTATGAAAGAATTTTAACGTAAGCCTCAAGTTTTTTTAAGAGCTGTGAAATCAAGATCCAAGTTCAATCCTAGGCTGTAATATTTTTTTTTTAATAAAAAAAATTCTTCTCGCTGTCTATTTTATCGCCCATATCATTTTGGTGATGTCAGCTTAGTGTTTTATATTTCCTATTCCCCCACCCTTTCCCCATTTCAAAAACTTGCCGGCGCATATGGTATTGCGCAGGCTTAAGGAGTCTGCCAGCTAACAGATAGCAGAGTGAGTGGAGCGCATACGGAATCGTCCGTGCACGATGAATCCATCTTAAAAAAATTCTAAACCACTGAACTTCAGAATCTAATGTTTCAACCATAACGCTACCCTCCTCCTGTAGTTGAAAAACCGAATGTGGTTACAGAAAAGCAAGAGACGTTATCGACAGGTCAGTTTCTCACACACGCGTGCTCTGGAATAAGTGACATCAGTTAGACATTTGAGACCTGAAAGACAGACAGATATATCGCCAAAAGAAGAGAGGACAAGGACGTAGAAGGACACATCTTTC
Organism: Monoplex corrugatus; assembly: GCA_030674185.1. NCBI lineage: Eukaryota > Metazoa > Mollusca > Gastropoda > Littorinimorpha > Ranellidae > Monoplex > Monoplex corrugatus. The sequence continues at coordinate 71,289,819 of CM060306.1, read as the reverse complement.
TTGAAGCACTAGTTTAATGTACATTTGGATGGAAAAAGTCAGAAATCATTGCAAACGACATTGCACAAGTAGGACTAGTCACAGTGATGGATAGGCCCCAGCGAAGGCAATCGGACATGACGAATGTAGAATAAAAGCAGTATATACACTGTTCTTATCAGAATAAGAAAAACATACACATTATTATTATTATTGCTATTATTATTATTATTAATATTATTAGTTGATTTTTATTAGTAGTATGAGCAGCAGCAATAGCAGCAGTAGTAGTAGTAATAGCAGTAGTAGTAGTAGCACATTTGAATGCAGACATTAGGATGTATGCTTGTTTCAGATACTGCTGTCGCACAGCATTAATATCTGCGTATTAGTAATAGAAATAGTAGAAGCAGCATGTTGAAATGCAGACATTTATGGATGTATGCTTATTTCAGATACTTGCTTTGTCGCACAGATGAAGCAGGACAGGCATAATCTAACAATCCCCCACATTAAATACAAAAACACAAAAACTCAGACTTTGTGCTTCTCGTGGTCACTGTGATCTTGAAGAAACTTCCGTTGCAATAGAACTGGGCATAGGCCAAGAACAGTGATAAAATTGAACATTTTTAGAAGACAGCCAGAGAGAAAGAGAGAGAGAGAAGAGAAGAGAGAGAGAGGAGACAGAGACAGAGACAGAGGCAGACAGACCAGAGACAGAGGCAGACAGAGACAGAGACAGAGACAGGGAGACACAGAGACATAGAGAAATAGAGAGAGAAAGAGAGAGTATGTATGTGTGAGTGCGTATGGGTGTACACACACACGTACGCACATACTCACAAACATACACACACACGCGCGCGTGCAGATATGTTTTATTATTACATCAATACCAGTGCAGGACTGGCGTAAGGTAAAATCAGGAAAGTACTGTCACAAGTTACTACTTTTTTATAAAATCATTTTTACCATGTCTGACTCTGCAAGGCGCCTCGGAGTGAAAAGATTTGAAAATGTTCTGTTTGCGTGAAGCGAGTTTTAAAGCTTTTGATTTCTTTTTTTTAGACAACGTGACTTTCGAAGACTTATGTGAAGTACAATGCATGGTCTAAAGAGCGATGGTATTACATAATTCCTGATGGTGTATAATACTATTCTGAAAAAGAACAGATGAAAAAATAAAGAATTGATACTGTAGAAGTTTTAAAGATTCTTATGACTTAAAAAGATTTTGTCATGGTCATTTTGTTCAAAGGAAATTTGATTTTCATTTCATGTTATCAGTTTTTGAAAGTTGATCATTTTGACACTAGACGATTTATTTAGTATTTATGGTTTATGAAATTAATGCAAATTATCAAATTACGTGTGACAGACTGAGTTATACATTTTCATTCGTATATGGTTTTAGAAATTTTTGTGATTTATTTCGTACATTGCAAATTAAGAACATAATGTAATGCAATAAAAGTTTTGAAGATTCGTGTGAATGGTGGAGTGATACAGATTCTATGAACTTATCTAAGTTTCCAGAGAACACAAAATCATGGTCTCGTTATATCAGCAGATGAAATTTCAGACAGAATACTAATCATGCTGTCATGTTCCAGACAATTATATGTATCTTTATCGTCTATATCAGTGGTTTCTGTTGACCTTTTTGAAAGTCCTCATACGTTTTATTATATCTTTTCCTTTTATTTCTATCTTGTCATTTTCAAATCTTTCTTCCTTGTCTATAAAATAGAAGTGACATTTTGCATTCCATGTGATGTAATCTGCCATGTCCCAGATAGTTTACTGACATTTGATCATGATTTACGTTACGGATTTTTTTGCCCTTTTTCCATTTTCGTAAAAGTTATTTTATTTTTCTTTCGTTTGTTTCCTTACTTTCTTTGCAGTCTTTATTTTGCTGGGTTCTTTTCTGCTGTATACACATGACATTTTCTTGAATACTAAGGACTTTTCCTCATGGTGTTTGCCCATGTGTGTGTTGTGTGTGTGTGTGTGTGTGTGTGTGTGTGTGTGTGTGTGTGTGTGTGTGTGTGTGTTTTGTGTGTACGCGTGTGTGTGTGCATGTGTGTTTAGAAAACAAAACCTGAAGTAGCAGTAGGTTAATCTAGTTGGGTGATAGTTCTGAAAGCAAGACAGTATAAGTTGTGACAGTATGTTGTGTGATTGATGACTGGTAGATTACGTACTGGTAAAAGCAGCAGGTGGTCAGGCAGGCAGATTAATAAGACAGCAATGTGATTTTACCTCAAGTAGAAAAAAAAAACAGTTGAGTGTGATACCATGTGTAGTGCTTACAGCACGTCATATAATGATATGATTTTCTGTTCTCTCGTTGTGGTTAAGCGACTGGTATGGAATATCTCTCTCTCTCTCTCTCTTTCCTCTCTCTTTCTCTCTCTCTCTCCATCTCTCCTCTCTGTCTCTGTCTCTCTTAGTCTCTCTCTCTGTCTCTCTTTGTCTCTCTCTGTCTCTCTGTCTCTGTCTCTCTGCCTGTTTCTCTCTCTCTCTGGCTGTCTCTTCCTTCTCCTTTCCCCTCTTCCCCGTCTGTCTTTCTCTCTCTCTCTGTATCTCTCTTTTTCTCTCTCCCTCTTTCTCTCTTTGACCCAGCAGTAATGCTGCAAAGGGCCTAATACTATAAGCCTTGAACATTCTTTATGAGTGATGGAATGTTTTAAGTTTAAGTCGAAACGATACACGTTTCTGAGATTTGAGAAAAAATGCGTGTTCCGAAAATTTTGTTATATGATATTTCTGGTGATTTATAATCATGAGACACAATGCAGAATCTGAATTCTGAATTAAAACAGTACAGCGTTCAGTACAGTTGTTTTAATGCAAAGGTACATTGAACTATTTATTTGACAGAAAAAAGTTGAGTTGTAACCAGATGTAAATCAAGTTTTGAATATAAATTTTGACACAGGACGAGTTTTGAAGATTCACGAAAATTCACGCAACTTCTGAAAATGTATGTGATTTACATGTACTACGAGTTCTACTAAAATGTTTGAAACAGTGCGGCAAGCTTTAAAGAGTCATTTGATAAATTGTGAATTCTTACATCATATGGGCCATCTCAGGGATAAAGGTTTCAAGGTAGGTTGTTAAACAATCTTGGTTACACAGATGACACTTCTAATTGCCGGAAATTAAGAAAAGACCAACAAAATCTTCTGAATATAATAGAAATAGAAAGCAGAAATAAAGGTCTGAAGATAAATTGCAAGAAGTCTGAATCCATGGTAATCAGTAAAAAACAAGAAATCCCCTCATGCTAAATAATAACAAATGGCACAATATTGAGACAAGCTGACAAGTTTAAACATCTGGGAACAGTTATCTCACCAAACGGAAGATGTACATCAGAAATAGCCAGCAAAATGGCCGAGCTAAATAACATTCAAGAAGATGCGAAGTGTTCTTACCAACAAATGCATATCAATAAATATCAGGATGAAAGTTTCTTCAATGTTATAAAGAACCGATACTTTTGCACGGATGTGAAGCGTGGACAGTCTACACACAAAGCCAGAACAAGATTAAGGCAGCTGAAATGTGGTTTCTAAAAAGAATGTTAAGAGTTCCAGTAAAGAAAACAATTGAGACAGTCTTCAAAAAGGAAAAGAAACACAACAACATAAATAAACAAACAAAACAAAACAAAAACAAAAAACAAAATAAGCATTGATGAAGAATATCAGGAAAAGAAAGCAACATCTGTAGGACATTTTATGAGGCAAGATGAATTAGAGTACCTAGTTACACCAGGAAAGCTGGAGGGAAAAGAGCACCAGGTAGACCCAGGGAGAAAATATTGGACGAACTTGCCATGGATAAAGAGAGAGAGTGTGGGAGATGTACTTGCAGCGACAAAAGATGAATTTGTCTGAAGGGCCATGATCGCCAACGCTATGCGCCAGGGCACTTGGTGGTGATGATGATGACCCAGTGAAACCCTGAAGGTCAATGAATTATGAATAAGATATCGGAGAGAACTCGATATGATTGAGTTACCTTGCAAAACGGTAAAGCAAAGTTTCAAAATGATTATTATGCTGTTACGATCCAGACAGTGTAATGCTATGTATTCCTCATATAAACTATGTCATAGTTTCTCTTTATCTTTGTTGAAATGTTTATGTATGTTCATATGTATTTGCTTTTTTTCTCTCTGTTCCTTTCCTTTCTTTTCTTTTCGAGTGAAAATAAAATCCGAGAGCGTTTTGTATCTTAAGAAACAAATGTCATTATATCTGCCATGTCCAGACAGCTTAATGGTGGTTTATGTCGGCATGCGTCACAGAGCTTTCTTTCCCTGTCTTGAAAAGTTTTCTTTCGATTTAATACTTTTTTCTTTCTTTTTTCTTCTGTATTTCTTTCTTTATATATAAGTTTGTATAGAAACTTTTTTCTTTGAGCACATACCGTTTTTTTGAGAGCGGAGTTGTCGTTTTTGCTGCTGTTGTTGTTGTTTGCTGTTGTTGTCGTCGTCGTTTCTTCTCATGCTGTTTTCGTTGATATGAACAACTTAAAGTGATGAAATAAAGAGCTGAATCGAGCAGGGATGGTAAAAATGACAACACAAAATGTAACAATTATGTCACACAAGGAAGGTAAAAGTGAGACAACACAAAATGTGACAATTATGTCCACCAACAGGAAGGTAAAGTAAGACAACACAAAATGTGACAATTGATGTCCACACAAGGAAGGTAAAAGTGAGACAACACAAAATGTGACAATTATGTCCAACACAAGGAAGGTAAATGTAAGACAACACAAAATGTGACAATATGTTCCACACAAGGAAGTAAAAGTAAGACAACACAAAATGTGACAATTGTGTCCACACAGGATGGTAAAAGTGAGACAACACAAAATGTGACAATTATGTCCAAACAGGAAGGTAAAAGTAAGACAACACAAAATGTGACAATTGTATTCATTGCAAGGAAAGGTAAAAGTAAGACAACACAAAATGTGACAATTATGTCCATTACAGGGATGGTAAAAGTAAGACAACACAAAATGTGACAATTATGTCCATAACAGGATGGTAAAAGTGAGACAACACAAAATGTGACAATTATGTCCACCACAAGGAAGGTAAAAGTAAGACAACACAAAATGTGACAATTGTATTCATTGCAAGGATGGTAAAAGTAAGACAACACAAAATGTGACAATTATGTCCATAACAGGATGGTAAAAGTAAGACAACACAAAATGTGACAATTATGTCCACTACAGGATGGTAAAAGTAAGACAACACAAAATGTGACAATTATGTCCACCACAAGGAAGGTAAAAGTAAGACAACACAAAATGTGACAATTGTATTCATTGCAAGGATGGTAAAAGTAAGACAACACAAAATGTGACAATTATGTCCATAACAGGGATGGTAAAAGTAAGACAACACAAAATGTGACAATTATGTCCACTACAGGATGGTAAAAGTAAGACAACACAGAATGTGACAATTGTGTCGATTGAGTGGATTGATCACCGATTGATGGCGTATTGATTGATTGAAGCTCTGAGAGCAGCAGGCAGACACACAGGCAGCGCGGACGGGCAGATAGCCAGGTAGCACTATGATTATGCCCAGGGATCAGAAACAGATGAGTCGTGACACTGGCTGGCTATGGATCAATACGGACAGGATTGTCTATGTTCACTCGTCACTATCGACAGAACCAGCAGCCAAGTGGTTTAGACGCCAGTCTTTTGATGGGAAGGTCTGTATTCGAACCTGCTAGACTACCACCTGGTGTGTAAGGGATGGTGTTTTTTTCTTTCTCTCCTGATCTCCCAGGTCAATGTACGTGTGGACTTGTTAGCGCCCGAACATTTTTGTTGTTGTTTTTTCACGAGAATAGGCACGCAGAACATTTAATACATAGGCCTACATTAATAATCCTGTAAAACATGTCGGTGTTTTTAATGGTGTATGGAAACAGAAAAGCATCTAGCATGCACATCCCCGAAAACGTGGTATGACTGCCCAGTGGCGGGGAAAAATATCCGAGCAAGCAAATGTCCACCCCTACATTTGAATGCAAGTGGGAGTTGAAACCAGTGAATGACAAACAAACAAACAAACCAACAAGCAAACAAACAAACAAACAAACAAACAAACAAACAAACAAACAAACAAACGAACGAACGAACAAACGAACGAACAAAACACACACACAAACAAAGAAACAAACAAACACACAAACAAACAAACAAAGAAACAAAACAAACACACACACAGAAGATCCCTCTGTTATTTTTGGAGTTATTGGAGTTATTTCAAGAAGATTCACTGCGTTAGAATAGCCCCACATGCGCTCCACAGCAATTATCTGACAGATTTCCTGAACCTGCACAAAAACCTGTGTGCTGGTAAGTTACAGCCAACGAATGAAACACAAGCCAAGAAAGAAAGAAAGAAGGAAGGAAAGAAAGAAAGAAAGAGAGAAAGAAAGAAAGAAAGAAGGAAAGAAAGAAAGAAAGAAAGAAGGAAGGAAACAAAGAAAGAAGAAAGAAAGAAAGAAAGAAAAAGAAGGAAAGAAAGAAAGAAAGAAACAAAGAAGGAAAGAAAGAAAGAAACAAAGAAGGAAAGAAAGAAGAAAGAAAAAAGAAAGAAGGAAGGAAAGAAAGAAAGAAAGAAAGAAGGAAAGAAAGAAACAAACAATCCCTCGTTCATTGCAAGTTGTTACAAAGTTGTCGTTCCTGTTGCTTTGTGCTTTTGAAAAAGTGAGATTACTTTGCATAAACAAAAACAAAAACGAAACAGAAGTGCCATTTACAGCATGCCAGACTAAGAACGTAAATGAACTACAATGAGACACCAGAAACGGTCTCTCATAAACTAAGTCCTCTTGCACGTTTGCGTGTTAAATAATGAGAAATGTAGAAATGAAATGCCAACTTAGCTTAGTCAGTTTTCATTTCTTTTTCTTTATTATGTAATGGAATATAAGGTACCCAAGAGTGTCAGTGTGTGTGTGTGTGTGTGTGTGTGTGTGTGTGTGTGTGTGTGTGTGTGTGTGTGTGTGTGTGTGTGTGTGTGTGTGTGTGTGTTGTGTGTGTGTGTGTCTGTGTCTGTGTGTGTGTTCTGTGTGTGTGTGTCTGTGTTTCTGTGTGTTTTATGTTCTATGCGTGTATTTGTGCGTGTGTGTGCGCGTGTGTGCATGTGTGATCGCAGTTGTGTCTGTGTAAGCGTACTGCTTTTAAATCGCGAAACAAAAACTTGCACACGTTCGTAATCCTTTTCACGTTACTATGCAGAGAAAATAGACCATTCAGTCACAGTCTAGCTTGTACCCCCAAGAGAGTATTATTGAAATGCTGTGCAGAACTTCACTAACACAGTCAGGCACTTTTTATAGGCTAGACAAACTCTGCCTCAGATCCCACGAGAAGACTTCCATGTTGCCCAGAGCAACATCAGCGCAGTTTGAGACTGATCTAATAAAGACGGGGTGGAGGGAGGGGAGGGGTAGCGGGTGTGTGTGTGAGGTGGTGGGGGTGGTGGGGGTGGTCTTAACAGTAGACAGACCACCAACCTACTGTCATTAAGATCGATGATGCTCCATCACCCTTCAAGGAGTTGTTGCATTGTACAGAAATCCTCAACAGTCATGATACCATTAGAAGAGCTTCACAGTCTGATCGGCATGGCTGAGTGAACATATTAGATAAAAAGAAACACATAAAATGGTCAGAGCACCACAATAAGAAATGAGACCTATTATGTTCCAATCCAAATAGCGACTTTTTTTTCAAGGGGAGGGGGGGGGGTTGGTGATGGAGGAGGAGCACTTGGAAAATGTGTAGTGATAAGATTACAAGAACTTAAATGCGATACAAGCAATGAATGCAATACGATGCATTGCAAAACAATACAGCATATACAATACATTACAATTCAACAAAGACAAGGTAACAGATAACTGGACACTTGGAGCTTGGAGTTTGTTTCAAGAGGGATTCATCCCACTCGTACGATTTCATATGCGCTTCACCCAAATCTAGCAAATATCTGGCATATTCAACCAGCCTGCGCAAAATCCCAAGCGCTGGCAAGGTTCTGAAATGGGGACAGGACGTGAGAAAGGACCTATGGAATAATATGCCAACACCATTACCAGAATGTTAAAATCTAAAGAAGGGCAATGATCAAGCCAGATTCGACACTTTAGTCTGGCTCAGTTCCGTGTCTGGCGGTTTGGTTCATTCTCATGACAGGACGAAAATCTAGGACGTAATTCCCTATTCACAATTGTACGTTTGAAGATTCCTGTATTTCTTGTCAACATCGAGGTCTAGAATCGTACTTCCATTTCTACGAGAAGAAAAGCTCAGTGTGCTTTTCCCAAAGCTTGGTCACTGAAGAATGCAATGCTATAGTTCTGCAACCCTTCTATGGCATTTTATTTTTGACTATCTTTTGCTCAATAGTTCAACATAACTACAGTGCACGTTTTATAGCAGAGGTCCTCACCTGCTGACAATATAAACAATCTGTGCTGGCCTTCCATTTCCTCATATTGTGTTTCAGGAGGATATTTTTTACTGGAATTTTAATAATCATTGATTGTCTTTGGGTCAGAAGTAGTAGTAGAAGCACCAGCAGTGGCAGCGGTTGCAGCGGCAGTAGCAGTAGCAGTGACAGCCATAATAGCAAACGAAGTAGTAGTAGTAGTATCAGCAGTAGTAATAGTATCAGTGGTAGTATCAGCAGCAGCAGTAGTAGTAGTAGCTGCAGCAGTAGTGGTAGAGTACTGGTGGTGGTGGTGGTAGTAGTAGTAGTAGTAGTATCAGCGGTAGTAGTATCAGTGGTAGAAGCAGCAGTAGTAGCAGCAGCAGTAAGAGTAGTAGTAGTAGTTATGGAAGTAGTAGTAGTAGCAGCAGTAGTAGTAGTAGTAATAGTAGTCATAGAAATTGTAGTAGTAGTAGTAGCAGTAGCAGCAGCAGCAGCAGTAGTAGTAGTAGTAGTAGCAGTAGTAGTAATAGTAGCAGTTGTAGTAGTAGTGGTGGTGTTGGTAGTGGTGGTGGTTGTAGAGGTAACAGTAGTTGCAGTAGTAGTAGTAGTAGTAGTAGTGGTGGTGGTGGTGGTGGTAGTAGTGGTAATAGTAAAAGTAGTAGTAGTCGTAGTAATAGTAGTAGCAGCAGCAGCAGCAGTAGTTGTAGTAGTAGCAGCAGCAACAACAACAACAGTAGTGGTAGAAGATTTTAATTAAATGATGTACAAAGTAGAATACTAAAAACAAGTTATTAGGCAGTTGTTGATTATTTGGGAGGTAGAAAAGAGACACATTGTGTTAGCACTTTCATCTATAAAATCTCAGTAGTTTTCAAATGGCTTTTTGACTTTGACGAATTGGTAACTGGAATTAAAACAAATAACATGAGACTCACAATATCAATAGTTTTGATTGAGACAGATACAAGTTCAAGATCAAAATGTATAAATCCATATCAACATTTGAGAGAATAGTGAACACTGACATAGATGATTTTCACTTTATATAATTTCAAATACAAGTGTCTTTCTGTAGAATAGAATAGATATTTCGTTGATTGATTGATTATGGGTAATGTTGTTTGTGTATTCATTTCAATGAATGTATGCCTAAATGATCCACTTTTACAACACGCTAATTGATTTTCTGATTGATCTATTGTGCGTAATTATTTGTCCTCCCACACTATTTAACGTATTGATTAACCTGTTGCGTGCACTCTACTTTAATTCCCAAACTATTTCAACATGAATGGCTGATCTAAACACTGGTGGTGGAAGCAAAGAGAGCTTCAAAGGGCGTTCCCATAATGTTCAATTCTTTGAGGTCTGCTCTTCCCCACCAGCATTCATTAATCATTCAGATTCACACTTTACCATGTGGACGAAAAAGAAAGTAATTTCCTACTATGCTGATGGGCCCATCCATAGAGGATTTGAAAAAAAATCGAAGTTTGGTCCCTCGGGAAATTTAATGCTGCCTGCAAGCTGTTTATGAAAGTTCTTGCATTACATTTTGAAATGTGTCAGCGAACATGTGTGTGCCTGAAGGCTTATCTGAGAAAACATGCACGTTGTAATTTTCATTAGAAAATTGTGTTTGCTCTTTTTTTTTACCCTGCTGTTTAACTGTTTGACATTCCATAGTATTCGCAGAGTGATGAAATGGTGGTGCAGTAAGTTTGTTGATGATTTGACAGACTTGGATAATGTTACCGACGGGGAAAAGTTTAGTCCAAAACTGAAATGTGTTGGCAGATTGGCAGAGTGGCGAGAGATAGAGAGAGAGAGAGAGAGAGTGAGAGAGAGGGAGGGGATTGGAAATAGAGAGAAAGAGAAAGAGTAGGAAGAGAGAGAGAGAAAGCGAGACAGACAGACAGACAGACTGACAAAGAATCAGACAGACAGAGACCGAAAGAGAAAAAGAGGGAGAGAGAGAGAAAGAGAGAAAGAGAGAGAGAAAGAAAGAAAGAGAGAGAGAGAGAGAGAGAGAGAGAGAGAGAGAGAGAGAGAGAGAGAGAGAGAGAGAGAGAGAGAGAGAGAGAGAAATGACAGAGCTAATTTTCACTTTATGTCGTTTGAAATACACATGTTTTTTTTCCATGTAGAAGAGATATTTCACTGACTGATTAACTATGGGTAATGTTATATATCTACTTCGTTGAGTGTACTCCGAAATACTCCGCTTTTACAGCACACTGTTTGATTTTCTGTGTTAGCCCTGATATGGCTCTAGTGGTCGGCTGGGCTATGAACAATATGAATTAGAATTAGAATTTGATTTTCTGATTGATTTATTGTGAGTAATATATTTGTCCTTCTACACTATTTAACATATTGATTAATCTGTTGCGTGCAATCTACTTTAATTCCTACAACTATTTCAACACGTATGGCTGATCTAAACACTGGTGGTGGAAGCAAACAGAGCTTCAACGGGCGTTCCCATAATGTTCAATCCTTTGAGGTCTGCTCTTTCCCACCAGCATTCATTAATCATTCAGATTCACACTTTACCATGTGGACGTAAAAGAAAGTAATTTCCTACTATGCTGATGGGCCCATCCTTGGAGGATTTGAAAAAAAGGAGGTTTGGTCCCTCTGGAAATTTAATGCTGCCCGCAAGCTGTTTATGAAAGTTCTTGCATCACATTTTGAAATGTGTCAGCGAACATGTGTGTGCCTGAAGGCTTATCTGAGAAAACATGCACGTTGTAATTTTCATTAGAAACTTGTGTTTGACTGTTTGACATTCAATAGAAATCGCACGGTAATAAAATGGTGGTGCAGTAAGTTTCTTGATAATTTGACAGACTTGGAAAGTGTTATCCACAGGGAAAAATGTGGTCCAGTGCTGAAATGTGTTTGAAGATTGGCAGAGTGGTGAAAGACAGAGACAGTGAGAGAGAGATGGGGTGAGTGAAGGTAGGGAGAGCGAGTGAGAGAGTGAGGGAGAGAGAGAAAGAGAGAGAGAGAGCGAGAGAGAGAATGAGAGAGAGAAGACAGAACAAGAGAGAGAAGGGAAGAGAGAGAAAGAAAGAAAGAGAAAGAGAGAGGCAGGCAGACAGACAGACAGACAGGCAGGCAGCTAGGCAGCCAGCCAGCCAGCCAGCCAGCCAGCCAGCCAGCCAGCTAGAGAGACACACAGGCAGAGAGACGGAAAGAATTACAGTGTGAGAGAGGGAGAGACTTCAGACTTCAGAATTTTTATTCAAGAAAGGCCATAGCCCCTACTGAAGGGGTACTTGTAGGTATAATGAAATAATCAGACAGCATATTATACAGGAATAACAATCAACAACAAAATGAACTGTGCATTATGATAAAGCAATTTCCCTGAATTCAGCTGCTTTAAGCAGGAACAAACCAAAATTCTTAATATAATCGAAAAGAGTTGAACGCATTAACAAAGACAGTTTAAACATATTTGGGCATCTATAATATTTTTGAGGAATAAACCTTGAGCGGATTTCATCTATTGCTGGACAACACATGACAAAATGTATTTCGTCTTCTTCAACTTGCATACATAAAGGCCAGAGCAAATCAGACTCTCTGTGCTGCTTGTATCTCAATTGATGCACTTTCAATTTTTTTCAAATTGATATCCAGATCAAGCCTTATGTATGGCTTAGCACTGTGAGAATCAATGACAGTTCTGTAGAAATCATATCTTCCACTTGACTGTATATGGTCGTTCCACTTTTGCCATCTACATTCAATCAGTCTTTACTGAAAATCACGAATAAACTGTCTATCATCTCCAACTCCTTGGAAAAACCAAACGTCACCAAACCCATATTCATTCAAACACATACGGACACTAGTTACCCAGTTCTTCTTACCTTTAACATCTAAATCAAATAGCATCTTGTAGGATTTTTTCGGCAGTCTATTGTCTTCAATGTGCAATAGTTTTAACCAAAACCGAATACATCGTACAACTGAATGAACAAACAATGGGTATCTGTTTGTTTCTCCATATAATAAATCATTAGATGTGCGTTTATCCAGTCCTAAAAATTTTTTCAAAGCAAATAAGTGTACAGCTTCACAATGCATAACTGCCTTATCTAATCCCCAAATTTCTGCTCCATACAGCAAAATTGGCTGTATTTGTGAATCAAATATTTTGACAAGTAAATCAAACGAATTATTGTTTAATGTATTCAATCTTTTCATCACACATAACAATGCATATTTTGCCCTGCTAGCAATATCTTTACAAGCCAGGGTAAAACTCAAACATGTAGAAAAATAAATTCCCAGGTACTTATATACATTTACAACAGGCATAACTATATCAATGTACACCCATCTTTCTCTAGCAGCTAAATATCCTCCCTTTCTAAACACGACAACATTACTTTTATTCAAATTTATCTTAATATGTAAAGAAATAGCTGCTCTGTGTAGAGTACTTATCTGCCTCTGCAAACCTACAACCGTTTCAGATAACAACAGCACATCATCTGCCAGCAAAAGAATAAACAATTCTGACAAATCTTGTGGAAATTTGGCACCATGACGCCCATTGCTGATAACCTCCAGAGCAAGCTCGTTAATAAACATAGAAAACAATACAGGGCTACAAACATCTCCTTGTTCAACTCCAGTTGTACACTGAATATAATCTGTAAAATGAAGCCCACAACGAATTCGACATTTAACGTTTTGATACATTGCCCTAATACATTGAAACACTTTGCCATTTACACCATTTTTCAACAAAATTGGCCAAAGCAAATTTCTGTCAATATAATCAAATGCTTTTTCAAAATCAATAAAAGCAACATACAATTTTCTATTACATGAAAACTGTTTTTGAATAAATGAAAGGAGAGTAAACCTGTGATCGACCGTAGAATATCCCCTCTTAAAGCCAGCTTGGTGGTCTCCTGTAATGTCATTAATTGCAACCCATTCCTGTAATCTCTTATTTATAATGGTACTATATGATTTACTGCTTATATTACAGAGAGAAATCCCTCTATAATTATTAGGATTACTGGCGTCACCTTTCTTAAATAATGGTAAAATTATTGACTGACCAACTTTCTGGAAATATACCTTCATCAAAAAGTTTATTAAACAGTTTCAAGAAAAACTGAATTATATCTTCTGTCCCATTTTTAAAAAATTCACCATTAATAAGATCAGGGCCTGCAGCTTTATTATTTTTCAGTTTAGGCATGGCGGACACAACTTCATCCACTGAAATAGGACGATTAAGATAGTCATCTATTTCCTCGTTGTTTTGCATATTATACTCAGCGTCTTGCACAACATCTTTATCTAACAAAGAACGAAAATGTTCAAACCACGTGTTAACAGTAACACAACGTTTTGATTGACCTCTTTTAAATGATGCCTTTTTAATTAACGGATTTCCAGAATGCCTGTTGGTTTTTCAATGTGGACACCAAACTATTCAGCAATGCTTGATTAAAGAACCTTCTCTTTCTTTTCAAAAGATTTTTATATTCTCTTCTAGCAATAGTATACATACATCTGACCTCATCGCTTAAAGTTTTTCTAAATCTTTTTAACAATCTTCGGACATTCCGTTTGACTGTTAAGCATTCGAAATCGAACCAGTCACTGTTTGTGTTTGCCTTATTATTACGCAAGTATCTCTTCATATTTTCAGCATTATCTTTAATACAGTCATTGAATACGTTCAATGCATCATTTACATCTACATCAATCAAATTCATAGCAGACTGAAATTTCAAATGCGTCTCCTCTTTCTGTAAACTTGATCTATAAATATAACCATTTTCATCGCTCCACACAAATATTTCAATCATTGTGTCACTATCACAAAATTCCACTCCGAATGTATTTTCATTTGGGAAAGTAATATGTAACTGAACAGGTAAGTGGTCCGAATCAATGCGATCAGATATATATAAGGTACAATCATTACAAACAGAAGAAAAAAGATCTTTAGAAATAAGAAAATAATCATTCACACTGCATCCGTTATCAGATATGTAAGTATAGCGACCCTGGTGGTCGCCATTACAAACCCCATTCAAAATATACAGATCAAATGCAGCACACAAATTCAACAACATTTTACCATAATTGTTTAAAACAGCATCTTCAGATCTGCGATCTGTACATGATGGTTGACTATTCGTCAGCAAGTCAGTACTAAAACAGTCATTGTAAATTTCTGGAGAAAAATTTGACGTTCTGCTGTTCAGATCTCCACAAAGTATTATTTCAACATCACCTAATGACAGTAAACAATCAACGAGACATTCTTCCAAAGCAGAGATTCCGTTATCAATATCAAAATGTGTATAATAAGGTGAACCTTCTGGCTGAACATAGGCACAAACAAACAAAACCGTTTTTGAGGTACCAAAAATATTTTTATCAATAACAAATGCACATACATTACTTTGTTCAATATCAATCCATGTTACAAAAGGAACCAATTGGTTTTTTTATTAAACAAACCAATCCCCCAGATCGTCTCCTTGGGACGAAAGCTTTACTGCTGGTTTGCAAAATACAGTATAGCCAACAAAAACATCTGTGTAACACTTTTCCAAAAATGTTTCTCCAAAGCATATGAAATCAAATTCGCAAACATACCAGGACAAAATCTTTACAGTAACTTTGGAAAATAAACCGTTAACGTTCCATGAGAGAAAAGAAAACATTTTATTCAAGCACGGGTACACACACATCTGAGTCTTCATTATGCACATGGTGATTATTATAAATATGACTTTCATTTACTTTCGATTCTAATTCTACATCAGATTTATGTCTATCGTGTACATCGTTCAAATAACACGTCTGCAAACCATGATAGTCAGGACTAACGCTTTCAACCAAACCTTCACCACGTGAATTTTGAGGTTCAAGTGAGTTACAATTGCCAATAGGCCTATGTTCGTCTTGCGTGGTGATGTGCACCGGTGTTAGTTTTTGATCGTTCCCTTTGGAAAAGGACGCATTCAGTTTATTATGAACGGGCCGGCCAACGACCTATCTCAATTCCACTAGTTGTTCTGTGGCATTAAACCCGAACTTTTTTTCCATCGATGACAAGATGGTCAAAAATCATTGCCAGTCTCTTTCCTTCAGACCTGGCCTTTTTCAAATGAGGAGTCAATTTGCGCCTTAACTCACGCACCCTGCTCGAGAAATTTTCTCCGACAAAAATCTTACTCCCCTTCAACTTCATTTTGGCTTTGAGAATACTGATCTTGTCCTTATAAAAGGTGCATCTTGCAATGATAGGCGAGTCACGTTTTGCATTTAACCTGTGAACTCTATCAAAAGCCACCTCCCCTTCCACACCCATCTTTTCTGAAACAAGATCTTGCACTAATTTTTCACAGTCTTCATTTGTCTCATTATCCTTTCGTTCCATTCCGTAAAAAATGACATTCTGTCGTTTAGATCGTCCTTCCAAATCATCAGATTTTCTTTCAAGATTGTATAGTTTATCCATGAGTTCAGAGTTAATTTTTTCAAGTTCTGCATTCTTGTTACGCAAGTCATGTGTCTCTTCTCTAAGTTTTTGAACTTCCTCCTGTTATGAATTAAATTTGTCATTCAGGCCTCTTATCTCATTTTTTACATCATCCAACTTACAGTCCATGGTCTTATCATGTTTTTGCATTTCTTGGAGCATGGTGATGACGTCGGCAGTCGTTGGTTCAGAGGGAGAAAGAGAGAGAGAGAGAGAGAGAGAGAGAGAGAAGAGAGAGAGAGAGAGAGAGAGAGAGAGAGAGAGAGAGAGAGAGAGAGAGAGAGAGAGAGAGAGAGAGAGAGGAGGGAGAGTCTTTCAATGATAAAGACAAGGACACACAATAGTGTTCAGTCAATTGTCCGTCACTGTATTTGCTAAAATCTACACAGCACGAGAAAATAATGAAATGACAGATAGACAGGGAGACGCACAGACAGAAACACAGGGAGTGCCAAAATGTCTTTTTCTCTCAGTTTTACAAATGGATTTTTCTCTGTTTTTCCCCATTTTTTTTTTGATTTTGCGAATGAGGAAAGGGGAATTAGAAAACCTGGTCACAACAGAAAAGCTGGAGGGAAAGAGAGCACCAGTCAAACCCAGGGAGAAAATATTGGACGGACTTGCTGGGTGGCTGAGGACAGAGAGGGTGGAAGGTGTTCTTGTGGTAACAAGGGATAGATGAATATGGAGGGCCATGATTGCCAACGCAATACGGCAGGGAATTGATGATAATTATGATAATGAATGAGAAGTTGTACACATATAGGCTGACTCTACTCTCATTGGTCA
>CM060306.1:71263011-71268011 GCA_030674185.1 Monoplex corrugatus | reverse complement strand
TGTGTCGCGCGCGCGCGCGCGCATATGTGTGCGTGTATATGCTTGTTTGCGTGTGTGTGCTTATGCCTGAGGAAGTAATCGAAGATTAACTGAATTAATATTACATATAGTATGTGTATGGTGGTATGTTGGTATGTATATTTTTTATAGATGGGTGGGTGAATCGCTGTGTGCTCTGTGGATGTGCTTATTCGTTTGAGCGCGCTTTAATGAATGTGTGTCTTTGTATCTTTACAAAATGTGACAGAATTTATATTTTCTAATCCTCTTGCGAATTGACTTTCTTTTCAACGGACTTTGAATAAAAAATTTATTCTAATGCATAGTCCTGAATGAACGCATTCGATTGCATTAGACTTATTCCTATAACAAAAAAATTATACAGATTAAAAATAAAGTAAAGGAAGATAGAAAATTAGAACAGGAAACAAAGAAATAAAAAAAAAAACAACAACAGGAAGACAGAAAGAAGATAAGAAAGAAAGGACATTAGCATTTGATCAGTTTAACAGTACGCGATAAGACATTACCAACTATATCCAACCAAATCCTGAAATACTGAGTTATGGAGACAAAAAAGAGACTCTTGTCAACCAAAGGGTAAGGAAACAATTAACATGGATGAAAATAGAATGACAGTGTGCATTTCAATAGTCAGCCTATCAGACATAAAAGGGCACAATGATGCTTGTTGTCGGATGTTATATGGTGAAGAGATTTGAAGAGTAAACTGCAGGCTGCCACCATGTCCTTTTGTTTTAATATGCAGAGACCCTGGGCATTTTTGCAGTCTTTCAGTGCATATACGTTTTGCCTTCAGGGACCCTGGGCATTTTGCAGTCTTTCTGTGCACATACGTTTTGCCTTCAGAGGCCCTGGGCATTTTGCAGTCTTTCTGTGCACATACGTTTTGCCTTCAGGGACCCTGGGCATTTTGCAGTCTTTCTGTGCACATACGTTTTGCCTTCAGAGACCCTGGGCATTTTGCAGTCTTTCTGTGCACATACTTTTGCCTTCAGAGATCCTGGGCATTTTGCAGTCTTTCTGTGCACGGTTTTGCCTTCAGGGACCCTGGGCATTTTGCAGTCTTTCTGTGCATATACGTTTTGCCTTCAGGGACCCTGGGCATTTTGCAGTCTTTCTGTGCACATACTTTTGCCTTCAGAGACCCTGGGCATTTTGCAGTCTTTCTGTGCACATACGTTTTGCCTTCAGGGACCCTGGGCATTTTGCAGTCTTTCTGTGCACATACTTTTGCCTTCAGGGACCCTGGGCATTTTGCAGTCTTTCTGTGCACATACTTTTGCCTTCAGGGACCCTGGGCATTTTGCAGTCTTTCTGTGCACATACTTTTGCCTTCAGAGACCCTGGGCATTTTGCAGTCTTTCTGTGCACATACTTTTGCCTTCAGGGACCCTGGGCATTTTGCAGTCTTTCTGTGCACATACTTTTGCCTTCAGAGACCCTGGGCATTTTGCAGTCTTTCTGTGCACATACGTTTTGCCTTCAGAGACCCTGGGCATTTTGCAGTCTTTCTGTGCACATACGTTTTTCCTTCAGAGACCCTGGGCATTTTGCAGTCTTTCTGTGCACATACGTTTTGCCTTCAGGGACCCTGGGCATTTTGCAGTCTTTCTGTGCACATACGTTTTGCCTTCAGGGGCCCTGGGCATTTTGCAGTCTTTCTGTGCACATACGTTTTGTCTTCAGGGACCCTGGGCATTTTGCAGTCTTTCTGTGCACATACTTTTGCCTTCAGGGACCCTGGGCATTTTGCAGTCTTTCTGTGCACATACTTTTGCTCAGAGACCCTGGGCATTTTGCAGTCTTTCTGTGCACATACGTTTTGCCTTCAGAGACCCTGGGCATTTTGCAGTCTTTCTGTGCATATACGTTTTGCCTTCAGGGACCCTGGGCATTTTGCAGTCTTTCTGTGCACATACTTTTGCCTTCAGGGACCCTGGGCATTTTGCAGTCTTTCTGTGCACATACTTTTGCCTTCAAAATTTTAGAAAGTATTTCCCTACCAGACGGATGAGTAGACATAATGGTCCTTTATTGTTTTATATATCTTCATGTGGGATACAAGACCGATCCTAGAGACATGTTCTTTCGCAGGTGTCACGTGGCGCCTTGGGGTCTATTTTTTGCCAGTCACTTCTTCTGTTGAATAACACCTTTTATGCGTTGTTCAAATATGATTGTGCCCTGTGCGCACTGCTGTCGCCATTTTAGTCTTTTGCTGGCAATGTCTTCCCAGCTGGTGGTGCTGATGCCAGAGCTGATGGGGGTTGGTCTTCTGAGTGTCTTTGTACCGCTGTAGTGGTTTTCCCTGGTCATGGTATCCTTGCTTCAGCTCTGGTTCCTGGAACATCTCTGGGATGCGGTTCTTTCCATGCGGATAACATGTCCTGTCCAACGAAGCTGGGGTTTGATGCGTATAAACACTACACTTGTTAAGCCACAGTTCTTTAGAACCTGAAATGTGGATACCCGATCTTTTCGTTTGATGTTGGAGATCTTAAACAGGCATCCTTAGAGAAACTGTACAAGGCTGTAGGCTTGCCTGTATGTCTGACCAACATCGGCGGTTTTTATAGTGTAAATGAGGCGTGCAATCCTCCTCCTCCTCTCTCCTCTCTCTCTCTCTCTCTGCCTCTCTCTCTTACTCTCTCTCTCTTTCTCACTCTCTCTCCCTCTTTCTCTCTCTCTTTCTCTCTCTCTCTCTTTCTCGTCTACTAACGTTTGTAGTTTCATTGGTACAGTGAGTGCCACGTGTAAAACAGCCTCACCAGGCGCCACAAAAAGTACCGCTAACACAGAAAAGTACTTAACACCAGTTGCCTTGTCCGTCATCATCATCATGCGCCCTGCCACGTGGCGTTGGCGATCATGGCCTTCCCTACAAATCTATCCTTTGTCCTGCTAGTACATCTCCCACCCTTGTTCCTGTGATCTCACAATTCTTCCTAACCCTTCCGTTTCATTAATCAAAGGACATAACTCTTGAGAGTCACGTAGGAATTATCTCCCATATTGCAGAACTTCTCAAATCCAAAACAGTTTGCGCTACCCCTTCAGCTAGAATAGAAGCAGATACAAAGCACGCTTACGGTTTTTGTGCTTTGTATCTGCTTCTATGCTAGCTGAATGAGTTATGTCCTTTGATTAATATCACAAAAAAATGTCCCTGCTACCCGCTTATTTCTTTGGTATTACCTTCCGTTTCAGTTTCAGTTTCTCAAGATGACGTCTCATCTCATACATATATATATGTATACGTGTGTGTGTAAAGTAAAAAAATAACTAATTAAATGTCTGAATCACAACACAACTAGCCATTCTGTATAAACTCGTCTCACATGACAGAACCCCCCCCCCCCCCCCCACCAAGCCCAAATGCTCAGCTGTCTATCAACTAGGTGAAGACAATTTTTTTGGAGGTTCCACTGTTCCCGTTTTACTATGGTCACTTAACACAGAATTATGTACACATGTGTGCATATGATTATGTGTGTTCCAGATATAGCTAGTCAAAGTGTATATTTTTTTTTCGCGAATACAGTCAGTTCAGCATCATCACACTTGAGCGTTCAGCGATGTAAGTATGTTCTGTACCAGTCAACATCCAGCAAGAATTGAAAACACATCTTCTGATGCATCTGGTTTTATTTGGATCCAAAAACAGGGCACACAGTTTTTAGATTGTTGTTTTCACGGATTTAAAGTTGAAATATATGATCGCGTGTTTCTTGATTACATATCCCTTGTGTACAGCTCCGAGGAAATACTAGACAGAAATGAGTGAAAGCTCAACACCGAGAACCATTTTGTTATTGGTTCAGCTGTGTTGGGTCTTTCTCTCTAAAAGATTTCTGCCATCGCTATATCTCTTGATCAAAAATGCACAAGCATCGAATCACATTTCAAAGATACGCACATACTCTCCTCCACCTCCCACCCCCCCACCCCCAAATCTGTAACCTCAGAATGTATAAGTTCTCTCTCCATGGTGTTTCCCATTTGAGGGGTGGGGGTAGGGATGGGGGTGAGACTTCTAAAGGCTTGAAAGTTATATTCGACCCGAAAGAAATGTGAAGTTTTGGCAGGTCTTCTGCAAACAGTTTTTCATTCTTTCTTTTATATTTTTTTCAAACTGTGCCAAGTCACCTCAGAGGCAGTACGAAGATGACATAGCACGCCGGGGTCTCACTTTAGCCATGACATAAGCGCGCATAAGGTATTCAGCAAACTCAAGGAGTCTGTCTGATAATTGCTATGAGATTAGGGTGGAGCGTGTATGGAATTTATCGAGTGCACTGAATCCCCCTTGAAGAAATTCCGAACTCTCTGATATAGAAGCGTGAAGGGTTGAGCTATAGCTTCTTAGGAGATCACGTCGCCTTGAAAAGGACAGAGAAAGAGACGGTTTCAAGAATGAGAGAGGGAAAAAAAAAAGAGAGAGAGAGAGAGAGAGAGGAGAGAGACGAGAAGCGAGAGAGGGAGGAAGAGAGAGGGAGAGAGGGGAGAGAGAGAGGGAGAGAGAGAGAGAGAGAAAGAGAGAGACGGTGAGAGAAAGAGAGAGACAGAGAGAGAGACAGAGAGATACAGAGACACAGAGAGAAAGATACAGAAAGAAAGAGAGAGACAAGGGGGAGAAAGAGATAAAGAGAGAGAGAGAGAGAGAGAGACAGAGACAGAGACAGAGACAGAGAGACAGAGAGAGACGGCGAGAAAGAGAGAGACGGTGAGAGAGAGAGAGAGAGACGAGCGAGAGAAGAGAGAGAGAGAGAGAGAGAGAGAGAGACGGTACGGTGAGAGAGAAGAGACGATGACAGAGAGAAAGAGAGGGAGAGGGGAGAGGAGAGAGGGAGAGAGAGAGGAGGAGAGAGAGAAGAGAGAGAGAGAGAAAGAGAGAGAGGAGAGAGAAGAGAAAGAGAGAGACAGAGAAAAGAGGAGGAGGGAGGGAGAGAGGAGAGAGAGAGGGATGGGAGAGAAAG
>CM060306.1:71243011-71258011 GCA_030674185.1 Monoplex corrugatus | reverse complement strand
TGGCTTCACGTGGCGGGATTAACGGTATGAAAACACAGACATTTTGAACAAGGTACATGCCATCTGCATTGTGTCACTGTCTGAACAACTGGCTCACGTGGCGGGACTGACAGTGTGCAAACCCCCAATCAATGTGGTGATGTGGTCAGCACGACAGACTGTTGGCAGGGAAGTCATTGATTCAAACCCCCTTCAGTCTAAACGATTACTGTGATAGCCCCTCCATCCCCAACCAGCTCCTACCCTGAATTGAGCTTGCTATGGGCTTCTAAAAAAAGTCTGGAACCACAGGGTCGAGTTTCATCCTTTTTATGGATGCATCAACTGGGATGTTGCTCAAAATTCCTGACAGACAACCGTGTGTTGACTCCCTACCTGTATATTTCGTTGAAAACAGCACACACAACAATATTTACGAAATCTAAAGCTTAACGTTTCAACCTATTGTTTCGGAAGGTTATAAATGTATACACAATAACAATTCAAAGATCACGATTACGTTAGAAATGTACTTATTTCAAATTCCGTTGGTCTCCCTGTTCCGACCTACTTTTGGTTTCGTCTGCTTTTTTAACGAGCGGTGATGTATCTCTTTTGCACCCCCAGCAAGCTATTCAAAACCATTTCGTCATTACGGTAGACAGTCTTATGTTGATCTAATGTGCATAAGGACAATATCATTTTCTAAAATTCGTTCTATATAAACAAGTTTGTGATGTTTCTAAAACGAAAATATAAAGTGGTATGTGTTCATTTTCGCATTTCTATGCGCGCTGGCTGACCATCGGTGCTAGTGATGAGACACATTAACAGATTCGGTTGCCAGTGCAAAGTGCTACTGGGGAGGAGTTGTAAGTTGGGATGTGTGGAATGGAAAGCACCTGCTTCAATACCGATAGGGCTGGGTATACCGATATGGCGTTAACAAATGTGTGTGTCACTCTCAGGTGTGGTTGAGACTAGGACATAATTATTATGATGTAAGTAAGAGGGAAGAAGAGTGATATCCGAAGTGGAACTCCATAGCATCACCGCTACCATCCTCGTTACTATCATGACATCAACGTGAAAAGTTGTTCCCAATTCAGAGGCGCGGCCTTTCATGCATTTCTGTCATGATGACATAAGTCTCGAGGGCAGGCGCAGGGGTGGGGTTGGGGAGTGGGGGTTGGGGAGGAGGATTGGAGTCGTGCTGAAGAGTCGATAATGAGCGGTGTGAGAGTAGCGACAAAGGAGCGGTGCGATGAGTACCGCAGCACTAGAATCTCTGGCGGGTGGGGAGGTGGGGGGGGGTGAGTGGGGGGAGGGGGCAGTACCGTTGGAGACCATAAAGGCTGTCTTTCCAGCGCCGTCACCGTTTCCATGAAAATGAACGGTGGGTCAGTGACCGCAGCATCTGTTCAGCAAGTGAGAAGTCTTAGGTTTGAACCCACATTAACCCTTGACTTCCGGAACTTTTCAGATTTTTTAGCTAAAAAATGGATTACATTAGAGAAAAAAATAATAAAAAATAATTAAATTACCTAATATCTAATAAACTATATATTTTCTTAAAGGAAAATGAACTGGCTATTTATTGCAGATGTTTTCCTGTCAATCCAAGCACAGATAACTCCTGGTCAAGGGGGATGATTTACTTTTCTGGTACCATGGAAGAGGAAAAGCCCAACAAAACATGAAAAGGATATCACTGTAAACACATTACTGATGGAAAGAAAGAGAGAAAAATCGACAGACAGAACAGAAAGAGAGTGATACAGAGAGACAGAGAGAGGGAGGGGGGAGGGAGGGAGACAGGCAGACAAACAACTAGAGATAAAACAGAGAGAGAGAATAATGCCCGCATTGTCTTTTTCCATCTAATTTTGTATCAAAAACTAGCAAAAATTCTCACAAATTACATCATGCCAACCTTTGAAAAATGACTGAAATACTGGTTAAAAAACACAAGAACAAGAAAACAAAAACAAAACAAATAAAACAGAAAACAAAGGGGTTGTTCGACAGAGTGTCAGAAAAGATTGAAGCTCAGAAGGAAACTGTTATTAGAAAATCAGAAGGGACTCAAGGTTTCTGACCATGTTGTGTGCGTGACAACTGTATTGTATATGACTAGTGATATACTGAATGAAGTGTGTCTCTTAATTCTTTCAGCCCTGTCTTTTTTACAAGAGAAATGCACTCCCAGCCTGGGGGATTTTGGGGGGAACTGTACAATCAATGGGTACCCCAATAAAACACCTATATCTCAAAAACTGCTCGATGAAATTCATTGAAGTTTTGTATGCTTGCTGATATATAAATGTTCTCTTTCATATGTAACTTTCACATCATTTGATGATTTTAATCTTAGTTAAAATTTTATGAAAATTTACAAAAACTACAAAAAAATCTGATTTTTATTATTTAGTTATATTCACAATTAAAGAGGCACACCAAAATCACAATGCACAAACCAGGAATGTCTCACGTTTTATAGCGTTCGTTTTACGACTTCTGTATTAACAGGGGTTCTAAATATGTACAGACTGTTGACATATTTTGAAAATGTATGGAAATGAAAATATGTAAAAATACAATAGAAAAAAACAACAAAATAATACAAACAAAAGAAAGAAAGAGACAAACAAACAAAAGAACCGCACGGCACAAATTATGTGTCTCAGTGCAAAAATCAGATTGATTTGATGCAGAGGGACTTTTGATGGTTCACCCGTCCGGCCCATCCGGCTTTCTTCTTCGACGGACAGCTGTATTATTGTGAATAAGAAGCCAACGCAAGTGGTGATGGGTGAGCTTAATGCTCGCTCAGTGGTGAACAAAGCGTTGGAAATCTGTGACCTGGTCGTTGAGAGTGATCTGGATGTTCTGTGTGTGTGTGAATCCTGGTTGCGTGAGTGTGGTGATGAAGTTACAATCAGTGAAATGACACCTCCTGAATATGCCTGTGTCCACAGTCCGCGTACGAGTGGCAGAGGTGGTGGTGTAGCCATCCTGTACCGTAATTACTTAACGATTCGTGAGTGTAAGCGACGTTCTTTTATTACCTTTGATAACATTGAGGTGTGTATTTCGAAGGGCAAGAAGTCAGTACGACTTGTTTGTATTTACCGCCCTCCCTCCTCTAGTAAAAATGGCTGTACTGTATCTGACTTTCTCACGGAGTTTGAGACCTTCTTGACTGTTGCTGGTCTACCTGCAGAGAATGTTGTGATTGTCGGTGACTTGAATTTCCATCTAGATAAGCCTGATAACAGTGACACAAAACGTTTTGTGGATTTGTTTACATCTCTTGGGTTCATCCAACTTGTTAATGTACCCACCCATACTAAGAGCCATACCTTGGATGTTGTCATGGTTAGAAATGATAGCTTTGTAACTTCCATTGTTGTCGAAGATGTCCATTTGTCTGATCATTTTCTCCTTAAACTGGAAACAGATTTTTCGAGACCAAGAGTCCCACGCCAAACTATTCACTGTAGAAATGTTAAGGGCATTGATAGAACACTGTTTAGAGATGATTTGTCTCATTCCCTCCTTCTTTCTGACACTCATCATAATGTTGATGAGCTAGTACATAGCTACAGCACAGTTCTGTCTAATCTGTTAGACAAACATGCTCCAGAGAAAGAAAAGACTGTCCCGCATCGTCCCTCATCCCCTTGGTTGAATGATGTGATTCTTTCAGCTAAGCAGGCTAAACGTAGGGCTGAACGAAAGATGCGCAAAACAGGACTAGTGATTCATAGAGATATCTATAAACAGACAAGGAATGCGCTTACTCAAGAAATCAAAAACGCTAAAGCAGCTCATTTTCACAACCAGCTCGGTAACGCATCATCTGACCCAAGGAAAATGTTTCAAGTATTAAATTCTGTTTTAAATAATACTGATAAGTCGACCACTTTTCCTGATCTACCTTCTGAAGAAGCTGCAAACGCATTCTCTCAGTTCTTTTTTGACAAGATTCAGAAAATCATGCAGACTTTCCCACAAATTCATCACAATCTAACTGCTGCATCCTCTGCTTGTGGTCCTGATGCAATGTCTGATTTTGAGCCCATCTCACTTGAAACCATCCAGAAACTGTTGTATAAGTCCAAACCAACCACTGCAGCTGTAGATCCAATTCCGACAACACTCCTTCTATAATTTTCGGACATTCTGCTTCCTGTAATTCAGGAAATCATAAATCTCAGCCTTCAGTCGGGAACCGTACCCAAACCTCTTAAGCAAGCTATTGTCAAACCACTACTCAAAAAGCCTGGTTTAGACCCTGAGATCCTAAATAATTACCGTCCAGTTTCGAACTTGCCATTTCTTTCAAAACTTATAGAGAGAGCCGTTGTGGATCAGTTGACAGCACATCTTGTCTCACACAATCTCGAAGTGAAGTTCCAGTCAGCGTACAAATGTGGACATAGTACTGAAACTGCACTTCTCCGCATATTAAATGACCTCCTTTCTTTTCTTGACCACGGTGACAATGCCATTCTTGTTCTGCTAGACTTGAGCGCTGCTTTTGATACCATGGATCACACTCTTCTCTTGCAGCGTCTTCACACTGAAATCGGCCTGAACAAAACTGTCTTGTTATGGTTCACTTCATATCTTTCTGAGAGATCTCAAAAAGTTCTTGTCCGGTCTTCATATTCGAAAGAAACACCTCTTCTTACAGGCGTTCCGCAAGGATCGGTCCTCGGACCTCTTCTCTTCTCTCTATACACAAGACCCCTGGCTTCTCTGATTGAACAGTTCAATGTTGACTTTCATTTCTTTGCGGATGATTCCCAACTCTATTCCCGCCTTCCCTCCGACAATACTCTCGCTCTTGAATCAAAGAAAAATGTTGAATTGTGTTGTCTGGAAATAAAACATTGGATGTCTGCAAACCGGTTGAAGTTGAATGAAGAGAAAACTGAAGTTCTGCTGGTCGGAACTGCTCCTAAAAGAGAAATTGTCCCTTTTTCTTCACTTTCGGTCTGTAGTGCAGACATCCCTTTCTCGAAAAAAGTAAAAAACACTAGGAGTGTTTCTGGATGCTAATCTCTCGATGCGTGATCAGATCAATTCAATCATCAGAACTTGCTACTGCCATATCCGATCTCTTGGTAAAGCCCGCCAGTACTTGACTATTCAAGCTGCTAAGACTGTTGCTGTCACACTAGTACTCTCAAAATTAGACTACTGTAATAGTCTACTTGCTGGTCTCCCTCAGGTGAAAATACAGCGTCTGCAGGCTGTACAAAACGCAGCTGCCAGAGTAATCTCTAGATGCAGGAAGACTGAACACATAACTCCCATCTTACGGAATCTGCACTGGCTCCCAGTTCAACAACGCATCAATCACAAACTACTAACTATCACCTACCGTGCACTCAACTCTAGTAGTCCTTCTTATCTTAAAGATCTTCTTTCTGAATATAAACCTGTTCGCAGTCTGAGATCTGCTTCCAAGTCTCTTCTTCATGTTCCTGGGACAAGGGATGTTAAAACCAAAAGATATGGTCAGCGAGAATTTAAATACCTTGCCCCTACCAAGTGGAACATGCTTCCCATGAGCATCAGGGAGAAAAAGACTCATTCATCCTTTAAATCTAGTCTCAAGACACACTTTTTCTAATGTTGTATGGGATTGCTTATTTGAATGTGAATACATTGAATGCCTTTATGAATGTTGGTGCAAAGGCTGTGTGGAATTGTTTTTGTGCCCCCCCCTCCCCCCCACCGTGCGCCGCGAGCATGCTTTTATAGCATGGAGATTTTTGTTGCGCGATATAAATTTTCATTCATTCATTCATTCATTCTACACAAAAAGATAATACTGATATAGATACGTTTTGAACACTTTGTTGGTCCGTCAGCTCAACTGTTAGAGAGCGCCATATTCATAAACTGGGGTTGTAGGTTTTACTCTCGGACGGGTTTTTGTAATTCTCCAGAGACCTTACCAGCAAGCAGAGGGCTTACGCATAGGTACAAGACTTGTGGCATGGTCACTCTGGATCTTATTTATTATATGGCATCTGTGGAGTTATTGCGTACGGAATTCATTCCGAGCGTGGATACGCTATCTTGAGAAACTGAAAGAGCAACTAAAATGGAGCAATAACATGTCACTGAAAACAAAGAGACTCAGGAAAATCAGCGCCACTTTTGAATTTTCGTGTGATGCTATGTAAATTTATCGATTCATTTGCTGCAGTGCGGTAACTTCTAAAGAATGATTTCATAAACTGCAACGACATACACCATTTAATATTTACAAGAAACCTCGCGAGCGCTTGATGGGACCCAGAGCAATAATGCCTCAATAATGACAGCACGATCACCTTCAAGCAGCCAACGCCACACAGTAGTCATTTCACCAAGCAAAAGGGGGCTGTCCGCGAGCTGCGTAACCCAGTCATTAGTCACGGCCTTGTTTACAAGATAACTGGCATAGTGGGAAGGTGACAAAGCCTCGGATATGGGCACACAATGTGCACTAGCTATATTCAGTCCAGCTACAAGACCAAGAGGGAAAAAGGAGATGTTCTTAAATTGTATCATGTAAAGCAACAAAAGTTATGCAATTTATGTGAATTGTGAAAGTTCAGTGGACATATGTGGATTCTGTGACTTTGTCCAAGTTTGCAGAGAACGCAGAAATTATCTTGTTACCTCAACAAAGGCGAAAATGCCGACAAACAATTAATAAATCTGCCATTTTCCAGACAGTTTAATTTCTTTCTTTATCGTGTATGTCAGTAGTTTCTTCTTATTTCAAAGTCTTTATATATGTTTGAATTCCTGTCTACTTCTCTCTTTTTCCTTTTTTTTTTCATTCTCGTTTAAAGTTCTATCTTCCCTTTCTTCGGAGAAAAATAAAGATTTATTTTGCCATCATGATTTACGTTGTTGAACTTTAATGTCACTCTCTTTAAAAGCTCTTGTCGGTTTAAAGTTTTCATTTCTTAACTTGCTATATTTTAAGCATATTACATTTTATTTCTTAACTGACTATATTTTAATCATTTTAACATCTCTATTTAAAACCTCTTATCAGTTTAAAGTTTTCATTTCTTAACTTACTGTATTTTAAGCATTTTTCGTGGAACGATTTCTTCGTAGCGAATAAATGTAATTTTTCACTCGTGTGTGCAACTTTTATACTCCTATTCTATTTTTTGTTTGTGGAGAAATAAAAGGTGGTGTAGCGATGGACTGAATCGAGAGGGATGGTGGCTATGAAGGCCAAGCAATATGGATTGTGACAGTGCGCTGAGTGGCGATTAATCTGATTAATGAATGATTGATTGTGTGCTGCATGACTGGAACTGTGGGAGATGCAGGCAGACAGACAGACAGGCAGACAGGCAGGCAGCCACATAAACGGCAAAATGCCTTTCCCAAGAGATCAGGAACTCGTGAATCGTGACACTGTTTTCTGGTTTGCGAGTGTGTAGCGATTTGATTATCTGTGCTCTGCCGATATTTTCTATCGGTCTAGAAGATGTGGTTTGTTTCTATCGTGGTGCATGTTTGTATTTTTTTTAAAGAAGATTAAAAAGCAGATTTGTGGTATAGTGTAGTACACATCCAAAATTTAGTAGCTACAAAAGTTGATATTGAACAAATGTATCTTAAAACACACACAGACACACACAGGCACACACACACACACACACACACACACACACACACACACACACACACGCACACACACACCACACACATACACACACACATACACACACACATACATGCACGACCCCCCCCCCCCCCCCCCCAAACACAGCCTTCCTTAATACTGAAATCATATTTTTCCGTATTATTTTCGTTTCTCAAGATGGCGTCCCCGTGATGTGAATAAATCCCATATATTCTGATATCACATATACCTTGTGATGGACAAGATCCCAAATGATATCACAAAAAGTCATAACAGTCAAAGAGAAAATGTCACATCAGCAAAGCAATTGTTGCTAAGATGGAACGTCCTTCAGAAAATAAAAATACACGTTGTATAACTTGCTCACGTGCATACGTATTTCCGCGTGCAGGTGCGTGTGTTGTGTGTATGTGTGTGTGTGTGTGTGTGTGTGTGTGTGTGTGTGTGTGTGTGTGTGTGTGTGTGTTGTGTGTGTTTTGTGTGTGTGTGTGTATGTGTGTGTGTGTGTGCGTATGTGTGTGTGTGAGCGTGCGTGCGTGCGTGCATGTGTGTATGTGTGTGTGCGTGCGTGTGTGTGTGTGTGTCAGTGCGTGCGTGTGTGTGTGTGTGTGTGTGTGTGTGTGTGTGTGCGTGTGTGTGTGTGTGTTTACGCGCATGCGCGCGCGTGTGTGTAGTGCGTGAAGGAAGCATGTAATTACCATTTTGTATAACATTCAGATAATAACCTTTTTGCAAACTTGACGAATTTCACCATGAAAAAAAACACAAAAAAACTTGAATGTTGCCCAGAGCGCCATTAGCAGAGTACGTGTCTGAGTTAATAAAACGAGAGACAGGCTGAACAGTAGACAGTCCATACTCCAGAAGATGAAGGGTGTGAAAACCAGCAGGAGATCGATCATACGCCATCACCACAGTCACAAGTATTGCTTCATAATATAGGATCTTCTCCACCATGTACGTACCACCTGGAGTGTGCCATTATCTGATCAATACACTACACTTCCCTCAAGAGAATAGTACATAGTGGAGGTTTGTCCAGTGTTGTCACTGGTGTCTCAGTCAGAACTGAGCTATAGATGAGAAATGAGTTATTGTTAATGTTATTTTGTTGTTGTTTTTTGTTTAAAGCCCAACAGATTGCGTAGAGCCATATCAGGGCTAGAACCATTTCAAAACAAACACAACACTTGAACAGGAAAAAAAAAGGAAAAGAAAATTAAGTATATGCATCAATGTATTAGCGCGTATAATCTAAGGAGATGTCCCTGACGTTGACCACTCCGTCCAATTTATCACATATAGGATTTAAAAATATACCTGAATACATATTTGAACATATCTAAGGACTCTAAAACATATCTAAAAACAGGCCCAAATACTTAAAATTGCTTCCACGTATCTCAGTTCCCTAGAGCCAGAAATGCAGTTAGTACATGCACCAATTATCAATCCTAAGAGAAAGTAGGTCAGACTTTTATCAAACGTGAACATTACAAGTAAATGGACCAGCAAGGCAGAAAATGATAGGCAGATATGGCAAAAAGTAAAAAAAAAAACAGGGCAGAAACAAAGAGAATGACAGAAAAGAGGAAATTTCTCGGACAGAATTTCCAGAAGGTGGGGATACTATTTATACTGAAAGAGTTCCCGGCATCCCCTGGAAGTGGGTGGTGGTGGTTCAGAAATGAGTAAAAGGAGCACGGAGCAGTAGTGGCTCAGAAATTAGCAGTGGTTTCTTTAATATCAACCAAAGGACATAACTTTTGAGAGTCACGTAGGAATTATCTCCAAAGTTGTGGAACTTCTGAAATCTAACATAGTTTGCGCTACCCATTCAGCAAGCATAGAAGCAGATACAAAACACTCCTCAGAGGTGTGTTCTGAGCTTACGGTTTTTGTGCTTTGTATCTGCTTCTATGCTAGCTGAATGGGTAGCACAAACTATGTTAGATTTGAGAAGTTTCACAACATGGGAGATAATTCCTACGTGACTCTCAAAGAGTTATGTCCTTTGGCTGATATTATAAAAAATTCTCCCTGCTTCCCTCTTATTTCTTTGGTATAAGTGGTTTCTTTGTTAGAGCTTTTGCTTAGGGAAGCGAGATATAGTAGATCCGTCTCCTCATACATGCATTGAATGTTTTGTATGATGTTAAGTCTATTGGATGAGTTAACAAAATGAATTTCGTGTGTATAATGTACTTAGTGCAAGTAATTTTTTTTCATATCTAAATATTGTTAGTAATGAGTTGTGACTGGCTAAATTCTGTCTTACACCATTATTATTATTATTATTATTATTATTATTATTATTATTATTATTATTATTATTATTATTACTATTATCTATTATCTATTATTATCATCAGTATTATTATTATTATTGTTATCATCATCATCATCAAATGTTTCCTAGCTTGTAACATTATAGGAAAGCAGAAAAAATACTCAAACAAAAATAATGAACAATGGGTAAACTGTAGCGCATACCTGTGTAACTCAGTATACAACACAGCTGATTATAAACATCTCGTTGAGTGACCATTCAATTTTTTTTTTCATTGGATCGCATCGACCGTTCGATAGTTTGGTGATAATTATCAACTGGTTTGTAGGTCTACAGACAGAAAAAGAGGGAAGAAGGTAGAGAGAGAGAGAGAGAGAGAGAGAGAGGAGAGAGAGAGGAGAGAGAGAGAGAGAGAGAGAGAAAAGAGATACAGAGAGAGATACAGAGAGAGAGAGATGAGAAAGAGAAGAGACAGACAGACAGACAGACAGAGGCAAAGAGAGAGAGAGAGAGAGAGAGAGAGAGAGAGAGAGAGAGAGAGAGAGGAGAGAGAGAGACGAGAAAGAGAAGAGAAGAGAAGAGATGAGAAGAAAAGAGAAGAGAAGAGAGATGAGAAGAGAGATGAGAAAAAGAAGAGAAGAGAGAGACAGAGATAGACAGAAAGACAGAAAGACAGAGGCAGAGAGAGAGAGAGACAGAGAGAGAGACAGAGAGAGAGAGACAGAGACAGAGAGAGAGACAGAGAAAGAAAGACAGAGAGAGAGACCTGTGATCAAAGAAAAAAACGTGATTGTGATGAACACGTTACAGCGCATGGATTCAAGGGAACCTTTCATGGGTCATGGTTGTTATACAATCGCATTAGGTAGATCAATAATGGGATGGCGGTAGACACAGTGACAGTGAACAGGCAGGAGATTAACACTACATATGGCTCTCATTCTGTTTTAATCTTTAAACAGTTTCAACACGTTATCCGTTGTGTTATCTATTTGTCAACTCATGAGGTGAACTTTGTTTAAGATTCAACTAAGGATAAATTTAATTCAACCTTCTTACTTATCGACAAAAACTAAGCTCCATGACCACTTAAGTACTGCTTTGCTGAATTTCTACAATATCATGCTGTTTCACCTTTAATTAACTGCCCTTCGCTCAATACTTCAGCACGACAATACCAGACCTCACGCAGCATTGTTCAGCGCCGTGTTCCTCACCAACTGAAAATGTCAACGATTTGTCCTGATATTGTCCTTTCCTCATACACTCTTTTAGGATTTCTCAACTATACAATAATGCGATTTTATGACTGTAATTACTACTGGCTGAAGTTGTTATTGGTATTGATAAAAGCAGAAGCAGCAGCAATGCTGCTACTATTAGTAAGAACAGCAGTAGTTGTAGGCAGATTGACAGATGTGGATAGACAGATCTCTCTCTCTCTCTCTCTATCTATCTATCTATCTATCTATTATATATATATATATATATATATATATATATATATATATATATATATATATATATACTCTCTCTCTCTATATATATTTATATATATATATATATATATATATATAAATAGAGAGAGAGAGAGAGAAAACAGAGACAGTCTTGATGGAGGCAGACACAAGTAGATCATTCATAAGAAAAAAAAAGGAAAAGACAGGCAACCATTTATAGGCCATTTTATGAGGAAGGGGGATTTGGAGCACCTGGTCACAACGGGAAAGCTGGACGGAAAGAGAGCACCAAGTAGACCCAGGGAGAAAATGCTAGACGGACTTGCAGAGTGGCTGAAGACGAGGAGGGTGGAGGAGATGCTTGGGGCAACAAGAGATAGAGACAGATGGAAGTCCATGAACGCCAACTCCATGCGGCAGGGCACCTGATGATGATGATGATGATATATATATATATATATATATATATATATATATATATATATACATACACATTTATATATACACACACACACACACACACACATATATATATATATATATATATATATATATATATATAGAGAGAGAGAGAGAGAGAGAGAGAGAGAGACAGAGAGAGAGAGACACAGAGAGACAGAGAGAGACAGAGGGAGAGTTAAGCAGATAAATACATAGATCTCAATATCGATACTGAATATCAAAAAAGGGAGTTGTAATATGGTTGATATATTTTAATTCAAAATAATTATCAAAGCGAAAAAAGATGTGTTTGTATTTTCTTGACCAGATAATTCGTTGTTTGATTAACTATGAATAACGCAGGTTTTTTTTTTTATATCTAATTATGTCATTGAAGAATCTTCTAAACAAGTCCGCAATTTGCTGAACAATGTTTACTTTGTTATGTGTAATACATTTTTCCTCCATTCTCTTTGACTTTCCGATGAATCTGCTGCATGTAATTACTTATTTTCCCCCAACTATTTCAAAACGATTGGTTGATCTAAACAGAGGAGGAAGGCAACAGAAGTTTCAAACGGCACTCCCACAATTGTCAATACCTTGGAGGTCTGGTTTCACCCAACGGCATTCATTAATCATTCAGATTCACAATTTTAACCATGTTGGCGAAAAAGAAAGTAATTTCCTACTGCACTGAAGGAGCCATCCATGGACGACTTTAAATTAAAAAAATCGGGTTTGATACTTGGGGAAATTTGAGGCTGCCTGCAAGCTGTTTATGAAGGATTTTGTATTACATTTTTAAATATGAGAGCAGATACGTACGCCTCAGGGTATATTGAGACAAAAACAAATACAAGTTATGATTTTAATTAGAAAATTGCTTTTGCCTTTTGTTTGTTTGTTTGTTTGTTTTCTGCTGTTTGACTGATTGACATTTTATTAGTGCAGTTACAGCAACTGGTTGTGGTGCAGTATGTTTCCTGATTATTTAACATAATTGAAAATCGAGGGGAAATGCTTCTCCTCAGCACATATGCTCAAAAGTGGAGACAAATGTGACTATAAAACTTAAAAACACTTTATTACTCAAACATAGTGGCATTAGGTCCTAACGGACCATTCTTACAGTGTGTGTGTATATATATAGCCATGCAAGCATGACTGCAAAATGCTTTAATTAAGCGAAAAACGAAATACATATTTTTTAATGTGAATCATAAACGAAGTACAGAAGTTTCACCAAGGAAAAGACGAAAGAAATGCACCCAACAACACTAAAGGAAGGGTATGGGAAGATAATTACCGTAATGACAAAATGGTAGCCTGTGTAAATATCTGACACACACATATGCACAGAAACATGCTTGGATATCATGCCACAAATAGTCATGTATAATTTGTACACAGAGAGAGACACAGAGAGAGACAGAGAGAGACAGACAGAGAGACAGGCAGACAGAGACAGAAACAGAGAGAGAGAATGTACGAATGTACGAAATGTTTTATTGTCTTAGACCTCTACGCCCATTCACATAGGACACATAGAGGATGGGGGTTGACATGAAACAACCAATGCAAAATAACATTAACAACAAATCACTCAATAATTCTTCGCGACATGGAAATCCCGATCACGGTACCGAACAGTTCAGTATTATGTACAGGATAATGTTGATTTTACTGTCTGATCACTGACCGATCAACGACATCGTTTTCACAGTCATTCACAATATTGCTATAGACTTTTTTTTAAGGTGGATCCCGATGATGATTTTCACGATGGCCATCACTGGTGCTGGAGGTGACATCGGTATTTTGACGGACAGAGGCAAAGAGTGCATCCATGCTTTTAGCCATTTCCATCACACAGGTCATCAGTTCAGCGTATTTGCCTCTATATTTAACACATGGCTGTTGAGACTCATGTGTAGGACACTGAATGTTTTCAACACAGTGCTTGTTTTCTTAAGCATGCTTAGTATCAGAATCAATCAACAACTGTTGCACTTTTCTGTTCTGTCACAGACTGTGTCGTAGTTTTTCACAGCAGCATCATTCACTTCACAAACTTCTTCACCACTGTTTTCATCACCATTATCATCAGAGGATGCGTATGACCCGTTTTCTAACATCACGCCGTTTTCGTGCATGATCGTCACTTTCTGCGGGTCAATGTCGCTGTGACATTGTGTGTCGTCCCTCAGTTTAATTGGTCGTGCACTTCGTGCTGGCTGACTTACACAGTAAGGGGAATGGTGGTCAGGTTGAAATATGTCAACATGTAAACAAAAGTTGCTACTGTCAGTGTCATAAAACAAACTCGGTGGCGTTGGGAAAAATAAACGTGAGGGAGAGGAAGATTTTCTACTCGTCTTCTGCCGCTCTTGATGTAACCTATGTGCCTCCGCCCTCCTCCTATCTCTGTTTACCTGTGCAGGACACTTACGGCGATAGCTAGCACTGTGACCTTGTGTGACATGATGGGGCTGACTGGTGGCTGCTGTCAGTCGTAACACAACAACAGTTTGCTGGCCTCAGTTTTCTATCATGAAAGAATGAAAGAAAAAAAACCCCGCACATTTCCTTCATCACAGCATTAAGCATGCCTTCCAGAGTGGATGGAAGTCCTTCAACAGGCATAGTTACTTTGATATTCTATAAAATTCACAATATTATTGACCTACTGTTGAAAGCGCGTCTTGCTGGGACCCAGACAAGGAAGAGCACTCCCGAGAGAGAGAGAGAGAGAGAGAGAGAGAGAGAGAGAGAGAGAGAGAGAGAGGAGAGAGAGAGAATTTAATTTCCCAGAATACAGAGAGAGAAAGAGGTTTCCCAGAATACATTATTTATCTCTTTCCCAGAATACAGAGAGAAAGAGGTTTCCCAGAAAACATTATTTATCTCATTATTTATTATGTATTATTTATTTGTTTGTTTATTTATTCATTTATTTATTGGAAAGATTCTTTAACATATTTGGTTTACAGATTCTCCTAACATGAAGTTGCAAATTAGGCATATGATTCGTTTTGGAAGATCTTTCGGACTGAGATAAGTATCAACATGCATCAGACATAATTTATATAAAATGTGACTGGTTTTACCACAAAAGATATACAGATTAAGTAATAACTGACCGCTGCAGTCAC
>CM060306.1:71228011-71238011 GCA_030674185.1 Monoplex corrugatus | reverse complement strand
AATTTTTTACATACATTTTGTAATGAAAGTTTTATCATTTGTTGTGTCACAAACTTTTCATTGAAATGTTCATGAAATCGAATCCATGAGGCTGATTCTAGCAAGTTGCAAGCTTCTTTTACGGAAGTTTTAATACGTAATTCTATAGTATTATCAGTGTTGTGTGCACCTTGTTTAGCTGCTCTGTCTACTACTTCGTTGCCATGAAGACCAACGTGAGAAGGCACCCAGCATAAACTGATATCTATACCTTTTGTCCTTAAACGATGTATAAGATGATTTGCCTCAGTAATTAAGTCAGGCCTTGTGTCTGTATTAAATGACTGTAAGGCATATAATACAGATTTTGAATCAACAAGGAGAACCACTTTAAAAAAGACAGGTTTAAGGTCTACTAAATAATGCAACGCTTGTGTAATAGCGACTAATTCCGCTGTAAATATAGATATATTTGGCCCAAGGAAAAATGACTTTTGTATTTTAGATTTTGGAACATAATACGCTGCTCCAGCAGATTTATTTTCTAAGACTGACCCATCGGTAAAAATATGGAGGTGGGTACGGTATTTTTCATCGATGTGTTCTCTTGCTGTGCATATCGAAATGTTAATGTTTTCATATTTCTTAGCATCTGTATAATCAATATCAAAAGTGGCTTTAAGCATTTCCCATGTAGGGATAGGCGTTGTGGATGGTGTCTCAGCTATTTCATCCAAACTTATGTTAGACTGTTTGACTAAGTCAGATACGTAAGTTGCAACAGTCATTTGTGATGAAATGTTGCTTGCTCGTTTTGGAAAGTCAACATCAGACCTTAGTTTAATTTCCTTGCTCACAAAATTGTCCGTTTGTGAAGTAGTTCTGATTGCAAACTTTGCTGTCGCTAGCTCACGATAGCTGTTCAGAGACAGAATTCCAGCAACTTTGTACGTTTCCAGATTTGAAGCATGGGCTGGTACACCTAGTGCAATTTTAAGACTTTTGCAGTCTAAACTTTGAATCTTCTTTAGTAAATATTTGGGTGCACTGAAGAACACTTCTTGTGCATAAGATAATTTAGATCTTACAAGTGCTGTTGATAGATGGAGAAGTACGTTTGTATCCATTCCCCAGGGTAATCTACTTATTATCTTTAAAAAATTTAAGGCTTTTCTTGCTTTTGTTAAAATATAATCAAAATGGACATTCCAGTTTAATTTCGATGTTATAAAGACTCCCAGAAATTTTACAACCTGTTTGTAATGGATCGCTTCACCATGCAGCCTGAAAGTAGGCAAGTTATTTAAAGTACCACCAGGATTAAAGAGCATCATGTTAGTTTTTTCTGCTGACAACGACAGACCATTTTCTAACATGTAGTTTCCAAGACTATCTAGATCAGATTGATACAACTTCCTGATGTAATTCTGCGCTCTCTGGGGAGTTGTCTTTTTTAAAGTAATATTCATCCAGATGCATATATCATCAGCGTACTGTACCAAAATAACACGATTTGAGAGTACTCTAGGAAGATCATATATAAGGATATTAAATAAAATAGGTGCTATCACTGAACCTTGAGGAATTCCCATGTCAAGAGATCGTGAAGAAGAATAACTTGTTCCCACTCTTGCTTGAATTGTTCTATTGGCTAGATAGGACTTAATATAATTATACATATTGCCAGATAGACCAATAGATTTCAGCTTGTACAATAAACGTTTATGCCAAACTTGATCATAAGCTTTTTTCACATCAAAAAATGTTGCTAAAAGACTTTTTCTACGGGCAAATTGTTGTTTTATCTGAGTTGTAAGTTTAACCAGGTGCTCAACTGTGGATCTCCTTTTTCTGAAACCTGCCTGGTTTACCGGAATAACGTTATTTCTATCACAGTAATGTATAAGTCTGTTTAGGATCAATCTTTCCATTAGTTTGTTTGTATGGGATGTCAAAGCAATAGGTCTGTAACTGTTTTTATTGTTTTTAGGCTTTCCTGCTTTTAATATGGGTATAACAACAGACTTTTGCCATACCTGTGGTACAGTTCCACTTACCCAGCACTTCTGAAAAATTTTATGTAAGAAAATAATATAATTTTCTGGAAGATGCTTAATCATTTCATTTGAAACTGCATCGACACCTACCGAACTCCTTTTGTTGTGTAGAGACAAGATAGTGTTTTTTAGCTCTTCTAAGGTGATCGGAGAATTAAACCATCGATCATTCTGAGGTATTGGATCAATGAAGATAGGGTTGTTAGCTGCCATTTCTCTGTAGTGTTTGCTGTTAGGAGACAACCCGTCTACTTTACTATTTTCAGCAAAGAGTTCTACAAAAGTTTCAGCTTTGTCCATGTCAGAAGGAAATTTGTGACATGTATCAATCAGTATTGGACACGTGGGTAAATTGGCCCCGTTTTTCATTTGATTCATTTTTGTCCAGATTTTATGGAAATCCTTAAAATCAGAAATTTCTTTGGTGCAGTATGATGCCCAATAATCTTTCTTTGCTTCAGCAATGATTTTATTACACTGGATGTTAGCTTTTTTCATTTCCATGTGATCGTCGGATTTTCTGCTTTTGATGTAGATTTTGAATTTATCTTTTTTATACTGAACTGCTTTCTCACATTCCTCTGTCCACCAAACATTACCCATACGATTATTGGACTTATAAGTTTTGAGTTTCGGGATGGAGAGGTCTGCAGCAGCTAGAACTGACTCCTGGAACTTTGAAAACATAACGTCTACATTTTCACTTTCATAATGCTTATATTCTTGATTAGCAAGAGCAGTCCGAAACAAGGACCAATCAGCGCGCACGTAATTATATTTTGGTATGATGTCAGGAGTGCTGTCTTTCATCCTGATGTTGTCATAAGTTATTGTTATGATGATAGGTAAGTGATCACTTCCCAAAGTATCTTTGTGAGTGTCCCAGGTACAGCATGGTACTAATTCTGGTGATATTAGTGACAGATCGATGGCTGTTGCCCGGTGTTTGGAAACATCAGGAATTCTAGTGACACTCCCATCATTCAAAAGGTAAAGCGCACTGTCAACTATATTTTCTACTAAACGATTGCTTGTAACAGTACAACAATCTTTTTCCCAAAACGGGGAGTGGGAATTAAAGTCTCCACCTATTAGCCATCTACCGTGCTGCAGATCCGGAATCGTATGCAGCCATTCTGTGTTGTGGTCATTTGGACCTGCTGGCAGGTAAACTGACAAAACGTTCAGGATGAAAGAATTACTGAATTGTACTGTGGCGGCACAAGCGTGTAAGTCTTCAGTTGATGTAAAAACTGGGAAATTAAATATGTGATACTGCAACTCTTTAAGTATATATATCGCAGTGGCTACCTTCTTCCCAGGATTTCCCAAGTCATATATCGGAGGATAATAATAATTTTGGAAATTGGGAAGTTTGGTTGGGATAACATTAAGCGACTGCAAAATTAAAACTTCACACTGATTTGATGAGAGAAAATGTTCCAGGTATGCGGAATTGGTGGAAATCGATCTACAATTCCACTGCAAAATTTTGATTTGTGATTGTTGGCGCAATTTCATTGTTGGCTAGTCTCTTATGTTAAATTATTGGTTAATTGTTTGATAATCATGAAGACTTTGGTTTTCTATGTACGATAAAAATGGCCAGAAAGAAACCATTAATTACTTAGGCTACTATTGAAAAGTAGAACAAAAATGTAAGTAAAACTATGGGGAAAAGTCCTTCTAATAGAGATAAGAGGTGATTAAGAACAGAAACAAATTACAAATAAATGAAACAATGGTATACACGCCGTCAAATGTACGGAGATTATAGTCTGACTGAGTCCTTATAGTCTGACGAATTGTCAGAGATGATGTGGAAAAAGTCCTGTGACAGGAATCGTTGATAACTGTAGATCTACTAAAACATATCATATGGCAGCCACCACGGTTCGCAGTTATCAAAATGGTGGAACCGTCCTAGGGGGAATCTGGAGGAGTGTAGTCGTGAAGAACGTGATCGTGTTGTTCTCTTAGGGGTCTCCCAAAACAAATCTCCAAGGTTCCCCGCTATCACGCTGCTTCCTCTGGCAGTGGGGTGTATATTGTCGTATAGAAAGTGCTGGTTATTACGGAGGTTTTCATGTGAAACAAAAGAAATGTTTTTTATGTCAACAAGCTCAGCGGACAAGAAAGCGTTGAACAAATTCCGCTGAACCTCCGTATGTGCATGTCGGACAGGGGCGATCTTGCTGATAACTATCTTTAATGTTGGGTATGTTTGTGCTGCATGTTTTATGCAAGAAGCGAGATGTTGAGTAGTTGCTGCGATGTCTTTGTTATTTAGTTCGTGGACACCACAATGAAAAACGATACAGTCAGCAGGATTGTCAAATTTAGATAGTGCCTTGTCTAAAGAGCCTTTTATGTCAGGAATGTTATTCACAGCACACGAGTCTCCTTCAAAACCGTAAGATCGTCCCAGTCGTCTTGAGTTGACACCTGTCAACACCGAGTCGTGGACAGTCAAAACGTAGGGAAGGTCGTGATTCTTCTTACATTGTTCTGGTATCTTCTTAGTGTGTGACGTTGAATGTTTTGGCTGTGAAGTGACGTCTTTAGTTTTTTTGATGTCATGTTGTTCTTTCCCGTCTTTGGTTTTCTTCTCAGTCGCTATTTTTGCTCGCTTTGATTTATTGCTGCTACTTTTTGTTTTGTCTGATTTTGAGGGCTGTTGGTCGTCCTGCCTGCGTGTTGGTTTCTGTTTGAGAACGTCTGCGTACGTTGGATTTGTGTCCTGGGGATCTGTCTGTGTCTGACTGTTACTGGTGATCTTGGTGGTGGCGGTTGCTGTTGACCGCTCCGAGATCTGCGCAAGCACAGTCCTTTCTAGAGAGTTTACTTGCTTGCGCAGATCCAGTACGATATTTTGGAGTTTGTCAATCGTACTCACCAGTTCCGCAGAGCTGAGTACAGGCGTGGTGTGTGTTGTCCCACTCTGCGTACCAGTGAGAACCGCGGTCGAGGCGCCATTTGTACGGACAGTCTCAGCCTTTTCGGTCTCATCTCTCATCTCTCCCTCGTCGCTAGTCGTTTGGATCTCCTGATCGGCCATTCTCACTGACGTATCTTCTTGCTTCTGCTGAGCAAGGCGGCTTCTTCTTGTCCTGGTCATTTTGGACTGATCCACGATGTCTCTGACTGCCGGAATTTTACCAAGTAGCAATCTCCGCCATCTTGTGTGTGTGTGTGCGTGCGTGTATGAGTGTGTGTGCGTGTGGGTGTGCTTCTGTGTATGTGTGTGTGTTTCTCTCTCTCTCTCTCTCTCTTTCTCTCTCCCTCCCTCTCTCCTTCTGATCGTGTTTTTTTTGTTTGTTCGTCTGTTCGTTTTCTTGTATATGCACAATAGCACATGCTATGTGTACATTATTATCTTTGATTGCGTGCTGTTTTAATTGTGGAATTACAGTATGCATAAAAACATTCACACTAGTATTTCAATGATTAGATCAGATGGACTCTTGTTGTCTGTGAGAAAAGGGCTACAAGACTAGCAGTAAACATTTTCTTTTACTCTTGAGAGTAAACATTTAATTAAAACGGTTTTTTTTTTCTAGTTCCCTGTCTGATCTGTCTTTAACTTCCTTTTTGTGTTTCTGTTGAGATGTGTATGTGTTTGTATGTCTGTGTCAGTGTGTGTGCCATTCTGTATCTGTGTGCGCGCGTTTGTGTGTGTGTGTGGTGTGTGTGGTGTGTGTGTGTGTGTGTGTGTGTGAGTGTGTGTGAGTGTATGTGTGCGTGTGTGAGTGTATGTGTGAGTATGTGTGTATGTGTATGTGTATGTATATGTGTATGTGTATGTGTATTGTATGTATATGTGTATGTGTATGTGTATGTGTATGTGTATGTATATGTGTATGTGTGTATGTGTATGTGTATGTGTATGTGTATGTGTATGTGTACGTGTATGTGTATGTGTTTGTCTTTGTCTTTGTGTTTGATGTTTTCAACATTGTCGTCGACGACTGAATATTTTTGCTGACTTGCGTTTATGAACATCGTTAATACTTGGTTGGTCAACTGCTTTTAGTCCAGTCCATCTTCTTCCTCTCAGTCACTGTCACACTTCGAGATGAAATAAGTCGTCCTCTGTTGCTCATCCACAGGCCCGCACTACAAACCCTTCAGGCTCAAGTTTGGTGTCCACATGTCCTGCTTCAACGACCGGTAACTCTCACAGTCCCGGAGGTAACTCTCACAGTCCTGGAGGTGACTCTCACAGTCCTAGAGGTAATTCTCACAGTCCTGGAGGTTACTCTCTCGGTCCTGAAGGTAACTCTCACAGTCCTGGAGGTTACTCTCACAGTCCTGGTGGTAACTCTCACAGTTCTGGAGGTAACTCTCACAGTCCTGGAGGTAACTCTCACATTCCTGGAGGTAACTCTCACAGTCCTGGAGGTAACTCTCACAGTCCTGGAGGTAACTCTCACAATTCTGGAGGTAACTCTAACAGTCCTGGAGATAACTCTCACAATTCTGGAGGTAACTCTAACAGTCCTGGAGGTAACTCTCACAGTCCTGGAGGTAACTCTCACAGTCCTAGAGGTAATTATCACAGTCCTGGAGGTAACTCTCACAGTCCTGGAGGTAACTCTCACAGTCTTGGAGGTAACTCTCACAGTCCTGGAGGTAACTCTCACAGTCCTGGAGATAACTCTCACAGTCCTGGAGGTAACACTCACAGTCCTGGAGGTAACTCTCACAATTCTGGAGGTAACTCTAACAGTCCTGGAGATAACTCTCACAATTCTGGAGGTAACTCTCACAGTCCTGGAGGTAACTCTCACAGTCCTGGAGGTAACTCTCACCGTCCTGGAGATAACTCTCACAATTCTGGAGGTAACTCTCACAGTCCTGGAGATAACTCTCACAGTCCTAGAGGTAACTCTCAC
The DNA here is from genome assembly GCA_030674185.1 of Monoplex corrugatus. NCBI lineage: Eukaryota > Metazoa > Mollusca > Gastropoda > Littorinimorpha > Ranellidae > Monoplex > Monoplex corrugatus. Next base: position 71,231,080 of record CM060306.1, on the reverse strand, counting down.
AGTCCTGGAGATAACTCTCACAGTCCTGGTGGTAACTCTCACAGTCCTGGAGATAACTCTAACAGTCCTGGAAGTAACTCTCACAGTCCTGGAGATAACTCTCACAGTCCTGGAGATAACTCTCACAGACCTGGAGGTAACTCTCACTGCCCTGGAGATAACTCTCACAGTCCTGGAGATAACTCTAACAGTCTTGGAGGTAACTCTAACAGTTCTGGAGGTAACTCTCACAGTCCTGGAGGTAACTCTCACATTTCTGGAGGTAACTCTCACAGTTCTAGAGGTAACTCTCACAGTCCTGGAGGTAACTCTCACGGTCCTAGAGGTAACTATCACAGTCCTGGAGTCCTGGAGGAAACTCTGACAGTCCTGGAGGTAACTCACAGTCCTGGAGGTAACTCTCACAGTCCTAGAGGTAACTCTCACAGTCCTGGAGGTAACTCTCACAGTCATGGAGGTAACTCTCACAGTCCTGGAGGTAACTCTCACAGTCCTGGAGGTAACTCACAGTCCTGGAGGTAACTCTCACAGTCCCGGAGATAACTCTCACAGTCCTAGATGTAATTCTCACAGTCCTGGAGGTTACTCTCTCGGTCCTGGAGGTAATTATCAGAGTCCTGGAGGTAACTCTCACAGTCCTGGAGGTAACTCTCACATTCATAGAGATAACTCTCACAGTCCTGGAGGTAACTCTCTCGGTACTGGAGGTAATTATCACAGTCCTGGAGGTAATTATCACAGTCCTGGAGCTAATTATCACAGTTCTGGGGTAACTCTCACAGTTCTGGAGGTAACTCTCACAGTTCTGGAAGTAACTCTCACAGTCCTGGAGGTAACTCTCACAATTCTGGAGGTTACTCTCTCGGTCCTTGAGGTAACTCTCACAGTCCTGGAGGTAACTCTCACAATTCTGAAGGTTACTCTCTCGGTCCTGGAGGTAACTCTCACCGTCCTGGAGGTAACTCTCACAGTCCTGGAGGTAACTATCATAGTCCTGGAGGTAACTCTCATAGTCCTGGAGGTAACGCTCATAGTCCTGGAGGTAACTCTCACAGTCCTGGAGGTAACTCTCACAGTCCTGGAGGTAACTCTCAAAGACCTGGAGATTACTTTCACAGTCCTGGAGGTAACTCTCACAGTCCTAGAGAAAATTATCACAGTCTTGGAGGTAACTCTAACAGTCTTGGAGGTAACTCTAACAGTTCTGGAGGTTACTCTCACAGTCCTGGAGGTAATTCTGACAGTCCTGGAGGTAACTCTCACAGTCCTAGAGGTAATTATCACAGTCTTGGAGGTAACTCTAACAGTCCTGGAGATAACTCTCACAGTCCTGGAGGTAATTATCACAGTCTTGGAGGTAACTCTAACAGTCCTGGAGGTAACTCTCACAGTCCTGGAGGTAACTCTCACTGTCGTGGAGGTAACTCACAGTCCTGGAGGTAACTCTCACAGTCCTGGAGGTAACTCTCACAGTCCTGGAGATAACTCTCACAGTCCTAGAGGTGACTCTCACAGTCATGGAGATAACTCATACAGTCCTAGAGGTAACTCTCACAGTCCTGGAGGTAACTCTCACAGTCCTGGAGGTAACTCTCACAGTGCTAGAGGTAACTCTCACAGTCCTGGAGGTAACTCTCACAGTCCTGGAGGTAACTCTCACAGTCCTGGAGGTAACTCTCACAGTCCTGGAGGTAACTCTCACAGTCCTGGAGATAACTCTCACAGTCCTAGAGGTGACTCTCACAGTCATGGAGATAACTCATACAGTCCTAGAGGTAACTCTCACAGTCCTGGAGGTAACTCTCACAGTCCTGGAGGTAACTCTCACAGTGCTAGAGGTAACTCTCACAGTCCTGGAGGTAACTCTCACAGTCCTGGAGGTAACTCTCACAGTCATGGAGATAACTCACACAGTCCTGGAGATAACGCTCAAAATTCTGGAGGTTACTTTCTCGGTCCTGGATGTAACTGCCACAGTCCTGGAGGTAACTCTCAAAGACCTGGAGATTACTTTAACAGTCCTGGAGGTAACTCTCACAGTCCTGGAGGTAACTCTCACAGTTCTGGAGGTAACTCTCACAGTCGGGGACGTAACTCTCACAGTCCTGGAGATAACTCTCATAGTTCTGGAGGTGACTCTCACAGTCCTGGAGGTAATTCTGACAGTCTTGGAGGTAACTCTCACAGTCTTGGAGGTAACTTTCACAGTCCTGGAGGTAACTCTCACAGTCTTGGAGGTAACTTTCACAGTCCTGGAGGTAACTCTCAGAGTCCTGGAGATAATTCTCACAGTCCTGGAGATAACTCTCACAGTCCTGGAGGTGACTCTCACAGTCCTGGAGATAACTCTCACAGTCCTGGAGGTGACTCTCACAGTCCTGGAGGTGACTCTCACAGTCCTGGAGGTAACTCTCACAGTCCTGGAGGTAACTTTCACAGTCCTGGAGATAACTCTCATTGTCCTGGAGGTGACTCTCACAGTCCTGGAGGTGACTCTCACAGTCCTGGAGTTGACTCTCACAGTCCTGGAGGTAACTCTCACAGTCCTGGGGGTAACTGCCACAGTCCTGGAGGTAACTCTCACAGTCCTGTAGGTAACTCTCACAGACCTGGAGGTAACTCTCACAGTCTTGGAGGTAACTCTCACAGTCCTGTAGGTAACTCTCACAGTCCTGGAGGTGACTCTCACAGTCATGGAGGTAACTCTCACAGTCCTGGAGATGACTCTCACAGTCATGGAGGTGACTCTCACAGTCCTGGAGATGACTCTCACAGTCTTGGAGGTGACTCTCACAGTCCTGGAGGTAACTCTCACAGTCCTGGAGATAACTCTCACAGTCCTGGATGTGACTCTCACAGTCCTGGAGGTAACTCTCACAGACCTGGAGGTGACTCTCACAGTCCTGGAGATGACTCTCACAGTCATGGAGGTAACTCTCACAGTCCTGGAGGTAACTCTCACAGTCCTGGAGGTAACTCTCACAGTCCTGGAGGTAACTCTCACAGTCCTGGAGGTAACTCTCACAGTCCTGGAGGTAACTCTCACAGTCCTGGAGGTAACTCTCACAG
>CM060306.1:71215511-71223011 GCA_030674185.1 Monoplex corrugatus | reverse complement strand
CGTGCATGTATGTATGTGTGTCTGAAGATAAAGGATATCTGGTTTAGTGAACCAGACAAAGAAAAGTTGAAAATAAGACTAGGAAAAGACCAGGTATCGACGTGTTCTCTCTCTCTCTCTCTCTCTCTGACTAGATACCATATTTAACAGGTGTATTGTCTTTCTCGTTCTCCTAAAAACGTGACAGCACATAAAGCTTATGCCACGATCATTTTGGATCCTATCCATTATGTATCATCTCTCTCCCTCTGTCTCTGTCTATATCTGTCTGTCTGTCTGTCTCTCCTCTCTCTGTCACTACTTCTGTCTATCTGTCTTGTCTGTCTTATGTTTCTCTCTTTCTTTTATTTCTCTCCCTGTCTGTCTCTGTCTCTCTTCTCTCTCTGTGTCTCTCTCACTGCTTCTGTCTGTCTGCCTTGTCTGTCTGTATGTATGTATCTCTCTCTTTTTTTTTTTATTTCTCTCCCTCTCTGTCTGTCTCTGTCTCTGTCTGTCTGTCTCTCTCTCTCTCTGTGTTTCTGTCTCTGTCTGTCACTGTCTGTCTATGTGTCTTTCTTTCTTCCACTCTCTCTTTCTCACTCTCTGTCTCTTTGCCTCTCTGTCTCTCTGACACACATCCACACACACACACACACACACACACACACACACACACACACACACACACACACACACTCTCTCTCTCTCTCTCATGTTTCTCTTTCTGATTCTCCCTCTCTCTGCTGTCCTTCTTCCCCCACCTCCTAGACGGTCTGGTCTGGTCGAACGAAGCCAGAGCGAGGTCCGAGGCAGATAATTAGTTTTAGCCGGCCATCGACTGAGGGCCACAAGGATCGAGAGACGTCTGGAGTGGACCCTAAGGTCTCATACATTTCTCCACACTTCACAATCCCCCAGCTGTAGCTGTCTGAATGAACTCAAAACATCTGCAAAAAGACGTCCTCAGGTACTGAGATACCATATTGTGTTAGTGTTAGTTTGTTGTGTGTGTGTGTGTGTGTGTGTGTGTGTGTGTGTGTGTGTGTGTGTTGTGTGTGTGGTGTGTTTGTGTGTGTGTGTGTTTGTGTGTGTGTGTGTGTGTTGTGTGTGTGTGTGTGTGTGTTGTACACGTGAGTGCGCTTGCCAGACAACAAACTTAGCACGCATGTGAGACAGAAGTGCATACAATTCACGTGAATAAATGGATAGATTGATGGACAAATGGATGGATGAAAAGAAAGATGGATGGATTGATTGCTGTATGAATATGAATAAGTCAGCTCGGATATGTACGTGTATGTCGGTGTGCTGGCATACATGCCAAAATAACGAAATAAAACATAACGAAAGAAGCCACGACAGATAGAAATGTACGTCATACGCATATAAATGCACAAACTGATAAATGTATGAATGGCTATGTGGATGGATTTATGCATGGACAGTCTGTTATATGGATGGACATGTACATGTACGAGTGTTCGTAAAGGTGTGTATCATGGGTGTGTTTTCCCCATATGTAACAGAAGCAATTTCTCAATAATTTTTATCCATCAAATTTGCAGAAGGGCATCAATTGAATGGGGTTTCTTAAAGACATACATTGAACATACACGCACATATTCCTAAATGAAGAAGACGAAAAGGACAAAAGAAAGAAAGAAAACAACAAGAACAACAACAATACTACTAATACTATTACTACTATTACTACTACTACTACTACTACTACTACTACTACTACGACTACTACTATTCTACTGTTGTAATAGTGACATGGTGTGTCTTGAAACTAAAAATGGCGCAAAATATAACTCCCCATCAGCCCCATCTACTTGACAAAACAAAACTGAGCCATTAAAGAGAGAAAGAGAGGGGGGGACAGAGACAGAGACAGAGACAGAGAGACTGAGAGAGGGAAAGAGAGAGAGGAAGAGAGAGAGAGAGTGAGAGAGAGAGAAGAGAGAGAGGAAGAGAGGAGAGAGAGAGAGAGAGAGAGAGAGAGAGAGAGAGCCAGCACATATTCAAGAAAAAGAAAATAATGACATGGTTGGAAATAGAACAGCATGAACATTTCCTTGAACACACGCAAGCTAAATTCGATACAAGCGTGTATGTCCTGATACACTCCAAGCTAATAAGATTTGAAAAAGCAGGTCACCGGTGAAATTACTTGCTAAAAATAAGGAAGAAAGACATACATTTCTCGGCTGCCCCAAACTTCCCGAACCATCTCTTTGTCACTGACCTCACGCGATTCATTCGAAAAGAAACTTTAAATGAACCTGTGATAGACTCATTTAGTTTCGTTATTTTTGTTATTGATGTTGTCGTTGTAGTTTTTCTTGTTGTTGTTGGTTGTTGTTGCTATGAAGTAGGGAAGCAGGCGAATGGGAGGGAAAGAGATTATCGCTGCCCCTACTCACTAAAGATCAGAGACAGGTTAGCCAAAGTTTTCTTCAGAATGAAATTTGTATGTTGATGAAAAGGGGGAAAATTGATGATAGACGACAACAACATATCAAAAGAACAATAGTATTAAAACAACAACAGCAATGATGACGATAACAAGAAGAACAAGAAGAAGAAGAAGAAGAAGAAGAAGAAAAGAAGAAAAGAGGAAGAAGAAGAAGAAGAAGAAAGAAGAGGAAGAAGAAGAAGAAAAAGAACAACAACAACAACCACAACAACAACAACAACAAAAACAACAACAACAACAAAGGCGTTTTCAGCACATGCAAGCCTATTGTCATTTAATTGACAGATTAACACGTGGATGACGGCATGTCATCATAATTCACGTTTATGGCTTATTTTAAACATTGCATGTTTTATAGTTTGTCTGTTTTTATCATGGTGGGAGAATGTTTCGTTCTTTCTACAGCCAACTCGGAAGACAGGGCAATGCTTCTTCGTCTTTACTCGTCGCTGTCTGATTCTCAACTGACTACAGTATATATACATTTCACAGTGAACAGCAATCAGTTATTTAAACGAATATCATGCCGTGCTGTTATCCGCACGCTGTTTACTGTCAACACACATCACATCTCCCTTTCTTTAAGGAAACAAAATCAATCATTTTTCCTATCTTTCAGTCCATACGAAATAAATGTGTTTCCTACCTTTATCACAACATTAACTTAACAAACACTCATTCTCACGCACAGGGCCCAATCATTCATTCACCTCATTTTATCTCTGATCATATAATACTATCCATCATTATCGTGTCCATATTTCGCAATGCTTTCAGTTTATCTGATTGTGGTAGAGTCTTCAGTTTCATTCATATTTCAGGAAATCTGGCCTTTTGCTTTGTCTTCCAGATCTTGTTCTGTAAGGAGAACTAACTGGTTCGGGTTGTCCTGTCCTTGTTTGTTTGATAACTTCATCTGGCTCCTTGATGCTGGTTGTCTCAGACATTTTGATGACTGGTGACTGATCAAATGAGTTCTCACGGACAGACGATGCTGGCGTCCTGATATCTGTTCCAGTTCCCGTTTTCTTGTTATCTTCCAGCATCTGTTTTGATGGAATGATGACTTGCTGTTGCTTGCCCGATGTGTCGCTTTCCTGATGTCTTCCAGAAATCATCCTTCTCTGGACAAGTCGTTGAGGGTTGATTGTCTGCTGAAGCTCCGTTTCTGTTGTGTCTCGTAGCTGACGACGATTCCTTCTGTACTGACGTCCGTCCTCTGTGCGAATGTTGTATGACCGGATGTTCACCTGTTGGTCTACTTTGGCGCTGATCCACTTTTTGGATCCTGGAGGTTGGAATTTCACAATCTGTCCCGGACTCAGTTCTGTCAGCTCTACTGCGCTTCTGTTGTAGTAGTGCGCTTGCTTCAGTTTCCTTTTCTCAAGTTCTTTCTTGATTGGTACAACTGTAGGTTGAAGTAATGTCTTTGACGTCGGCACTTTGTTCGTGTTCTTCTGCCGAACAGTCTCTGAACAGGCGAACTGCTTACAGTCTCTGTCGGGATGTTTCTCAGCTCAAGTAAAGTGAGGAAGGGATCTTGATTGTTGTGTTCTGCTTTCTTCATGCACGTCTTTGCAGCCTTCACCGCGCTCTCTGCTTTTCCATTGGACTGAGGGTAGTATGGTGAGCTTGTTACGTGTTCAAACCCATATGTTTTTCTGAACTTTCCAAACTGGTTTGATGTGAATTGTGTTCCACAGTCTGTTGTCAGGCGTTCTGGTATTCCGTGTCTTGCCAAGTGTCTCTTCAGACAGATGATGACCTGTTTGGATTCTCTTGTTTGTAACCGATCAATCTCAAAGAAATCAGAGTAGTGATCGACCGTGACCAGGTATTCATTGCCATAATGGCCATAATGTGTCAAAGATGTCACAAGCGATGTGTTGCCAGGGCAGATCTTGGATCTCTTTACTGATAAGTGGTTCCTTCTGCTGACCACGTTGGTATGTGTTACAGGCGCTGCATGTTTTGACAAAATCTTCAATGTCCATGTTCATCCTGGGCCAGTAGACTACCTCACGTGCTCTTCTTATGCAGCTCTGAATTCCTGAGTGGCTTGCATGAAGTTTCTCAAGGATGTCTGCTCTTTCGCTTTCAGGTACAATTACTCTGTGGCTTTTGAAGACAAGTCCGTTGTGGACTGACAGTTCCTCCCTGAAAGGAAAGTATTCTTGTAACTGTAATGAAAGTTGTTGTTTCTCCTCTGGCCAGCCTTGTAGAATGACAGCTTTCAGGGTTTTCATGGTTGCATCTTCCTGAGTTGCTTGCTGCAGACTGTTCAGTCTCTCTTGGCTGATGGCCAGTTCTTGCAATGAGTCTGTTTTCTCCAGGTCTGTGAGGAAAACGGCTTACTTGTGGGTGACTTGCTGTTCCACTTTTCCACAGACTGCTCTGCTGAGGGTGTCAGCCAGGTGCATCTCAGATCCACGCTTGTATACTACCGTGTACCTGAACTTCTGAGTTCTGAGTAGCATCCTCTGAATCCTCTTAGGTGCTGAGAGCAGGCTCTTCTTGTGAATGGTCTCTAGTGGTTTGTGGTCGGTCTCCACTAGGATGTCTCTTCCATAGACGTATCTCTCAAACCTTTCCAGACCGAAGAGTATTGCCAACATCTCCTTTTCTATTTGAGCATAGCTTTTTTCTGTCTCGGTCAAGGCTCGTGATGCGTACTGAATCGGTTGACCATCCTGCATGAGACAAGCTCCAAGTCCAAACTGTGAAGCATCACACTGTAGGGTGGTTGTGCGCTTTCCTGAAGAGTCAAAGTAGCGAAGTACCGGTGGCTCAGAGAGTATCTTCACTTTCTTCAGGGCTTCTCCGTGGACGTCTTCATCCCATCTGAAGTGGACGTCTTTTTTGACCAGTTCTCTGAGTGGTGCTGCTGCCTCAGACAGGTTTGGTGCAAATTTCTGAAGGTATCCGACTACACCGAGTAGTCTCTTTACAGCTGCTTTGTCTTCTGGCACTGGGAGTTGTTGGACAGCGTCCAATTTCTTTGGGTCGGCTTTCAACACACGTCACAGAGAGCTTGCCATGCACTTGTTTTACGCCTGTTTGCCTGTGTCACTCATGCTTTTGTTAAGCAGCTAGGGCTCTCTGAGAGAAGGTGCTGAACAAATAGCCTATTATTATTATTGTTATTGTCATCATCATCATCATCATCATCATCATCATCATCATCATCATCATCATCATCATCATCATAATCATCATCATAATCGTCATCGTCATCATCATCATCGTCGTCGTCGCCGTCGTCGTCGTCGTTATGATGATGATGATGATGATGACGACGATGATGATGACGACGACGACGACGACGACGACGATGATGATGATGATGATGATGATGATGATGATGGTGATGATGATGATATATTCTGGAACTTGTGCTTAGTTCTTTGGAGTTCCAGAAAAATCGTTGATGTAGACACTCGTTTGCGCACGAACTGGTGAAAAAGGACCTACTTATCTCCAAATGTCTGTAGATGAGAGAAAACACAGTAAACCTCTTTGGTTGGATTATATCATTTTGCTAAGGATGCACAAAACGCGATAAGGTGATTAATGCGTTCCTTGTGTTTGAATATCAGACAATGCTCGCTCTCTCTATCTCTGTCTCTGTCTGTCTGTCTGTCTGTCTCTCTGTCAGTCTCTCTCTCTCTCTTTGTCTGTCTGTCAGTCTCTCTCTTTGTCTGTCTGTCTGTTTGTCCGTCTCTCTCTCTCTCTCTCTCTCTCTCTTCACCTGTCCCTCCCTCCTCTGTGTGTGTGTCTCTGTCTCTCTCTCTTGCTCTCTCACTCTCTCTGATAATGTTATTACTATTTCTATTGTGATCCCAAAATCAGCTGTTGCCTTTCGAGGATGAATAGTTGACTGTTTGTATTATTCGTTCAGTTATATACAAGTTGATCACTACAATAATAATAATAATAATAATAATAATAATGATAATAATTATGATAATAATAATAGGATAAATAACAACAACAACAACAATAATAACAATAATAAATGATGAGGAGGATATCATTAATAGTAATATTAGTAATAATGATGATGATGATGATAATAATGATAATAATAATAATGATAATAATACTGATAATAATGATGATAATGATGATAATGATGATGATGATGGTGATGATAATAATGACATTATAAGGCACCAGATCTTGATACAATAATCACACCAAAGCGCGCACTCCTACCATACACCAAAGCAACCATCCAACAACGACCAAAACTCCAGAGCACGAGGCACACGCTGAACCCAAGTAGGAGGACAAGGGGACATGGGGCAAAATAATGCACATGGGGGGGGGGGAGGGAGAGGAGATGACTGCTGGGCAAAATGATATGTCTTCAAGCTACACTTGAAAGAAGACAGAGTTTGTGACTGTCGAATAGACAGCGGAAGAAGATTCCAGTTGTATGGACCAGACACAGAAAAAGACCAAGTACTTAGCATTTTATCCCCGGGCTTTGCTACGCACTCGAGGAAGGCATAAATATTTATGCACTGCACAAGGTATGCCCTGTTCATAGATCCGGCCCCTGCTACCGACTGTGGTACAATTGAATCGAGGAATTTGTACACAACTAGTATCAGAAGCAGAACGGATACTAATGCAGTCTAAACATAGTTTCATACACACAACACCGATATATGCCAATACATTAATGCAGTATAAACATAGTAGAATATTATATACATACTAATACCATCTGTTTAGCATTTTCCATTTCTTATGTCCCATAACCCTGAGGTCGTAGGAGAGTAAAGTGGTAGAGATCTAATGTTTTCACGCAGTCAGCATTTTGACGTGGAGTGTCCATCCACTCCCTCTGTTTGTCATGGCTTTGTCTTCCCTGATGCTAGATAACATCAGGCACCCGTTCATATCTACGTGGACTGGAGGCCAGTCACATTAATTTTCTGCAGTCAGGGTTGAACTCAAGGAGTTTCATTGAAATGCAGGTGCTTTCTCTTGGCGCCAATCAAGTATTTATATGCTACAAAGATAACAGTTTAAAC
>CM060306.1:71198011-71205511 GCA_030674185.1 Monoplex corrugatus | reverse complement strand
GTTGCTTGTCTTGCAGGCAGATCTTGGTCCAGGGTTCATCTCAATATCTCTACATCTCTACAGTGTTGCAGTAAATTCCCGTAGTAAAAAAAAATGGTGAGGATCAGCCCTACCGTAACACCGGCTTGCACGTTGCACGTTTTCAATGTCCGTACAAACAGCGTTTCTCTTTAGAACTCTTTGATGTTTAAAAGCAATGTAGAGGGACTGAAAAGAACCACAAACATTGCAGAAGCTCAAAGCCACCTCTGGCATGCTGCAGTTACCTGGTATTCTTGCGCAGGTAAGGACTCTGGAACCAGGAATAGGTGTTTTAATTCAGACGACTCGTCACACATTGTCAACACTTCAGTGCCGGAAGTAGAGAGAAAGAGAGATAGAAAGAGAGAGAGAAGACAGACAGACAGATAGAAAGACAGACAGATAAAAGCAGAAACAGAAACAAAGAGAGATATAAAAACAAAGACAAACAGACCTACGAAACCAGCAGATTGACAGAAAACAAAGCAATGACCCAGGCGATAAAAAGTTTAGCGGGCCTCCATGAAGACAGACGCAGGGATCGAAAGACGTCTGCAGTGGACCTTCACGTCTCATAGTCATACTTTGCCCTTTGTACTTTCCATCAACTTCATACTTTGCCCTTTGTACTTTCCAACAACTTCTGGGTATTCCTATTAAAGTTATTGCAACACGCCTGAAAAGTGAGACAGCATGGAGGTTTGTTTTACTGGTGTGTGTGTGTGTGTGTACGTGTGTGATTTTTTGGTGGTGTATGTGGTGGTGATTGATTGTGTGTGAGTGTGCATGTGTTGGTGTGTGTGTGTGCGCGAAGCGGATTTTGTGTGTGTGTGTGTAAGAATGTGTGTGTGTAGTGTGTGTGTGTGTTGTTGTGTGTGTGTGTGTGTTGTGTGTGTGTTGTGTGTGTGTGTGTGTGTGTGTGTTGTTGTGTGGAATTGAAAAAGATTTATGTTATTGTGATGACAAGGGAGGAAATGGGTGAATCTCCTGTGAAAATGATTAAAAAGTGACTAATGGGGATTTACTACGCTTGTAAATAAAGAAAAAAATAGCGAAAATATACAACACCACCACCAAGATGGAAACAGTAACTAAAAGTAAAACGATATCGTCAACAACAGGAACATATTGTAGTGGAACTGTTGCTGCTTCTTTGAAGTCCAACGTAGAACTGACGTAGATCCTGTTATTGCAAGATAGAAAAGAAGACATATGCATGTATGTCAACATCTTTGTAGTTTAGGGGGAAAAGCTTTCGCAGCAGGATTAAATTGCTAAAAATAGAGAGCACCCAGAGATAAAAAGAAAGCTTTTTTGGCGTACTGAATCACAGGAAACTCTCTCTCTCTCTCTCTGTCTACCTATCTATCTCTCTCTCTCTCTCTGCCTCCCTCTCTCTCTCACTCTCTTTCTTTCTCTTCTCTGTGCCTCCCTCCCTCCTCTCTCTCTTTCTCTCTGTCACTCTCTCTCTCTTTCTCTCTAATTCCAGCATATGCCTAAGCATAAAACATGCTTGTGTGTGACAACAGATATATTTTCATGTAATCAAATATGTCTTTCTGAGTGAAAAAATGCGCAGCTCTTTTCAAGATTTATTGGGGGCTTTTTGGTGGGAGACATGAAGCAAAATGTAGTAAAGAAAGCAAAGTATTCTACCAGGACAACAACAACATGTCTGCTTTCGAGACTGAAAGAGCCAAAGAACATTATAAGGAAAGAGTCACGAACAAATTCATACCAAAAAAGAACAAACTTGAGCAGTATACTGACAGTTTGAACAAAAAATCACATATGTTGAAAAAGAATCACAGACATAGACAAGATTCAGAACACACACACATCAGAATAGTGCTATTTGTGCTTATCACCTTATTCGGAAATCTGGAAGGAAAGAGAACACCAGGTAGACCAGGGAAACTTATTGACGGACTTGCAGGGTGGCTGAGGACAGGAGGGAAGATGTGCTTGCGGCGACAAGAGATAGGTGCATATGGAAGGTCATGATCGCCAACACCATGCAGCTGGGCACATGATGATGATGATGATGATGATGATGATGATGATGATGATGATGATGATGACCTTATTGGTCTGTATTATTTCGTTATCATATGTCACTAACATGATTGCATTCTGCTTTTTCACGTTTGTGTGCTAATCTGTATGCAAGCATCAAACAATACGTTAGGTAGAATTTCAAACATTTACCAGCACCTAGAGGTTTTGTGCAGGAGAATGGCTTATGCCATTATCATTTTGAATCCTTTTCCGCTCACATGGCATTTGCGGCATTGGTGGGTATGGAATTCATTCCAAGCACAGAAGCACTGTCTTGATAAAGCTGAAACTGTACTTAGAACTCATGACATTTTTGTTGTTGTATGTCATCTGACTCGTTGCAATGTCACGTACCACCCTTCAGTTTGAACTGTGCCTGTAGGATAGTTAGAAGCCTAATAGTCGTAAGACCAATCCTCCACAACCTAAGCTAAAACTCCTAAACAAAGAAGTTTCTCTTTCACGTTTCGAGTATTCTGAGCCAGCAAAAACTCTAAAAATTCGCTTCATAAGAAAATTTCTTTTTTCATGTTTATCACCTGGTTATGGAAGTCTGAGACAACAAAGAAAGAAATACTAAAACAAACAAACGAACGAACAAACAATCAATCAAAGACAAACGAGCAAACAAGCAAGCAATCAAGCAAGCAAACAAGCAAAAAAAGAAAAAAAAGAAACCAATACAAAAAGGCATTTCATATTTGAGCACAACAAAGCAGGACAATACAACACAATGCAATGCAAGAACAACGTGGAGAGAAAGCGATTCTTCTGACGTTCTGTAGATGGCTCTATCAATATTTAGATCTTCGTCAAGGAAGGTCCCATATACCATACCATCTATTCTTCTGAGGCTGAGTTCCACAATCTTCACTTTTGTTCTCTGATATACATGTATAGACAATGACAAGCATTTCTTGGTTAATCAAACAACTGAAAAAAAAACTGTGCTATTCTAACAAATCTTGATTAATTAAAAAAATCCAAACTTAAAAAAAAATCGGCTATTAAAATCCAAACTGAAAAAAATATCACGCTATTCTAATAGAAATTGGTTCTCACGGGGCTCATCAGTATAGGCTTCATATCCACACTGCTATTGCCAGATGTGGACTTAAAGCAAAACCTTTGAGGAATAGATCATATCTTGAAAGATTACAAGTTGAGATGACAGCGAGCAAGATAAAAAAGACATAGTTAGAAACGAAAGGATCCAAGATATGGTTTAACAACATCTGGTCAATCATGACATCATACAGTGGATCAAATCGTTTGGGCACCTGATCAGGATGCCAGTCAACCAGCAGTCCTTCCAGCCGAGAACACCAGATGCTTCAGTTTCAGAACTAGTAGAATACTACGGCGACCCTGGACGAATGATGTGCTATACACACTCTACATCGACAGTGTGACTAAGCCAGACCCAAGAGACCTCCCGGAGCAAGAGGACGTAAAAAATTATTAAACAAAGCGGGTACATTTTGTAACGAAAATAGCAAACGACAATAGAATAGATGTAGGTGCTTTGGTGAACACATCCTTCAAGACTCGTTTCCAGTTCCACGTTTACAACAACCTCTCTCCTTTCTCCCTCTCTCTCTTTGTCCTTCATTGTCTTTATCTTTATTTATTGCCTCTCTGTCTGTCTGTCTATCTGTCTGTCTGTTTGTATGTCTGTCTGTCTCTCATTCTCTTTCTCATCCCCCATCTCTCTTTTTCTGTAAGTCTCTCTTTGTCTCTGTCTCTCCGTCTGCCCATCTCTGTCTCTGTCTCTGTCTTAGACAGACAGACAGAAAGACAGAGAGGCAGAAATAAAGATAAAGACAAGTCTCTGTCTGCTCTGTCTCTGTTTCTCTCTGTCTCCCTCTCTCCCTCCCTCTCTTTCTGTCTCACTCTCTTTGTCTCTCTTTTTTCCTTCGCTCCCCTCTTGACAATAAGTGTTAAAACCAGTTTCTACACTTTTATTGTATTACTAAAGCATGACTGTTTGACCTATGCTGTGTTTCCGTAATGTTTGAAATGATCATGCAATGTCAAAGAAAGACGGTATGGTTTATACCGTTCTTCCATGATGTTTCGTTCTGGTCAGATTAGCAAACCCCTTTATATATTCCTTGCTGCTGCATATGATGGTGGTGGACTGGTATTGCTCCCACCGTTTCTCTGATCGTATATTCTGGTCATATCACGTTTGTTGGTCGTATTTTACACTCCCCTTCTCAATCAAAAGCAGGACACATGATGATGATGATGATGATGATGATGATGATGATGATGATGATGATGATGATGAAGAAGAAGAACTTGATCAAGGTCTAGGTCTGGAACTGAAGCGTCAGGGTGGAGATGAAGATGGAACTTTTGAATTATCTTATATTTCATAGGACTCTAGCGGTGGGATGTTTTGGGAATAGATCAAGTTAATAATTAACATTGTTTGCTACTCCTGTGAGATCTATATCAGTTTGATGCAAATCTTAAACGATTTTTTTTCTATTTCTCTAGTGCAACCTACAACAGTCTAAAGTGAATCCTGAAGAAACATGGCTAATTATGAGTTTAAAACAATAATTACATAAAGCACGAAACTATTTTGCATAAATCTTTAGCCAGCTTCTCTGTCTCTTTCTGTCTCTGTCTCTGTGTTTCTATCTCTCCCTGTCTCTTTGTCTGCCTCTCAGTTTGTCTGTCTTTCTGTTTCTATCTGTCTATCTCTCGATCTATCTCTCTATCTCTCTGTCTTTGTCCTCACCACCTTTCCTTCTCTCAATTGTCTCTGGTTTTGTCTCTGTGTATGTCTCACTTTTTATCTCAAGGCAATTTTGTCATTTATATGTCAAAATGTCAGTTTTCTTCTCTCGTGTATATGCGTACAGATGCACGCGCGCGCATTGTTGTTTTTACCTGTTTGTAGGTGTTTGTAGGTGTTTGTGTGTGTGTGTGTGTGTGTGTGTGTGTGTGTGTGTGTGTGTGTGGTGTGTGTGTGTGTGTGTGTTGTGTGGCGTGTGTGTGTGTTTGTGTGTGTGTGTGTCTGTGATGTGTGTATGGTGTGTATGCTGTGAATGTATGTATGTATGTATGTATGTATGTATGTATTATGTATGTATGTATGTATGTTTGTATGTCTGTATGTTTGTATTATGTATGTTTGTGTTTGTATGTATATGTGCATGCCCGTGCGTGCGTGCGTGCGTGTAAATTATTCCATCTCCTTCGTCCAGTTGACATAACCTTCTTCACCTGTACCCTAAAAGGCTTTTTGTGCTCAAGGAAACTCGCGAAAAAAAATAGATACAGTTATAAAAATATCAATTTCTGTACCAGTCGACGTTCTTCAAAGATTGAAAACGTTTTTTTTGTGTGTGTTTTGTTTGTGTTTAAAGCCATAAAACCAATCCGTGTGACGTGTGTTAGTGAAAAACAGAACTGACAAAAGCAAAATGACATCCACAAATTTGTTATTCGTTGTCGCAAAACTCTGTTGACGTCCCTTTTTTTCTTATTTCTGACATATTTTTCCTCAACCCCCCCCCCCCCTTTTTCTTCATCTTTATCATTTTTTTTCTCACGTTGGTTGTTCATTTTCTTTCTCTTCTTTTTTCTCATGATTTTCTCATGATTTCATCTTCCTCTTTATTCTATTTTCTTGAGTTTCTTTTTGTGTTTCCGTCTTCTTTTTAGCTCCTTCCTCTTTTTTTTCTTATTCTTTACCATCATCACCAAAAGCAACTATGTCTTCTTTTATTTTAAAGATGATTAAAGGATTTGTCCTTCCGTACTCTTGACCATCTCGAATCCAGTGATCTTTCTGATACAGCAGTATCTGCTCACAGAGTTGTTCTCCTCGAAATTTCCCCCAACAATAACAGGATTTCAGTTAATGTCTCCTTGATCTGTCAGCTGATTTTGATATAATAGACTCTGACATTCTTATTTCTCGGCTTGGGTCCTATGGTATTTGTAAAGCAGCGTTTTCATGGTTTAAAGTTTATCTCAGTGGGCGCACTCAAAATGTCTCATCAATAGCCTCACATGTATTCTCCCGAAACATCTCAAGCTATGGTGTCTGTGAGCGTGATGCGAGTGTGAATAAAAAGGATATAATATCAGCATAGAAAATTTGTTGTTCTTTGAGCTTGGGAATAAAATGTCTTGTATTTTGTATCTTCACGGACTGACAAATTTGCTAAGAGTGTCACCAAGAAATATCAAAAACTGTGGTTCATTTTAGAAGTTAACCATGTTCCCATTGAGTGCAGCAGCTCCATATGAGAGGATATGATTTTTGAGGGCATCTTTTTCACAATAGACCGCTTGCTTCTAACTCATAACTCTTTGGAACCAGAGAAACAAAAATAGAATCAGAACGCGTATTTAATACAACAAGACAGGCACAAATTTTCGGCAATTTCATTTAGTGCTTTTTTCCAACTGGACGAAGCAACAGGAAAGTTTCAGTCTTTTTCACATAATTTTTGTATCTGGTGGTTGTTTGTTTGCTATCTTACGCTTGACAAAGGCCATTTGGCCGAAAATTTGCGCCTGTCTTGTCTTGTATTAAATACGCGTTCTGTTTCTATTTTTGTGTTTTTCTGGTTCCTGTTTGCGTGAACGCGGGCAGTCGCACTTGTTTTGGATTTCATAACTCTTTGTTTTATTTGAGTTGTCTTTCTGTTTTTTTCTGTCTTGTTTTCATTTGTATCTTTCTTTTTGTTTCTCGCTTTCTTGTAAGTGTTTAAATATTCTTTACTTAGTGGCAGCGATGTCCTCTCGGTTTTCTTGCTACTGTACTTTTGTTTTTTCTTTCCTTTTCCTTTTTTTCTTTATTTTATCAGGTATCTCAAAACACATCAAAAACCTTGTAACAACAACTCGTTCCCCTGTAATTTCTTCTTCTTCATCTTCTTCATCATCACCTTCTTCTTCTTGTTCTTCTTGTTCTTTTTCTTCTCCTTCTTCTTGTTCTTCTTCTTTTTCTTCTTCTTGTTCTTCTTCTTGTTCTTCTTGTTCTTCTTATTTTTCTCTATTCTTCTTTTCTTCTTGTTCTTGTTCTTCTTCTTCTTCTCTTCTTGTTCTTTCTTGTTCTTTTCTTGTTCTTGGTCTTGTTTTGTTCTTCTTCTTCTTCCTTCTACGTCATCGTCATCTTCATCTTCATCATCACCATCTTCTTTTTCTTCTTCTTTTTCTTCTTGTTCTTGTTCTTGTTCTTCTTGTTCTTTTTTCTTTCTTCTTCTTCTAATTCCTCTTCTTCTTCTTCTTCTTTCTTTCTTTTTTCTTTCTTTTTTTTCTTCTCATCTCTCTCTCTCTCTCTCTCTCTCCCCTCTTTCTCTCTGTCTCTGCCTCTGTCTGTCTGTCTGTCTGTCTCCACTGTCTTTCTTTCGCTCTCTTCTCTCTTCCCCCCTCTCTCTATATCTGGCATGT
>CM060306.1:71180511-71193011 GCA_030674185.1 Monoplex corrugatus | reverse complement strand
AGCAATCAGAAAATACAAGTCATGTTGTCCCCCAGTTAGGTATAACGAACTGTGAAAAGCTCCTTTCCCTTCTGATCTTTTATGATCAGGAGCTGGGTCTGAAAACGCTTCATTCTGCTTTTGCCATTATCCCCCCCCCCCCCCCAAAAAGTGTTCTTGTTTTCGTTCTCAGATTGTATATTATATATTATATTATATATATATAATATGTTTGGGGGAGTGATACAGTTTTTTTTTCTTTTCCATTTTTCGTTTTCTTTATCTTTCTTACTGTGTGATCGTGTCAGAATTTGATAAGAATTCACCAGATCAACAATGATGCTTATCTTTTATAAGCAAATATTTACTGGATTAAGAAAATTGTGAATATTTCAGCATTGACTTGATGAAGGTCTGTGAATGATATTTTGTCAAAATTTACGAAACAGATCAAGCATTTGAATTTGAAATAAAGCACAAGACTGGGTTGCTTTGAGGTCACACTCAAGCAAAGCTAGGTTAAAACTTCAATATGTTAATATGTTCTTTCTTTCTTTCTTATTTTCTTTTTTCTTCTTTGTTTCTTTCCTTCCTTCTTTCTTTCTTTCTTTTTTTTTGTTTATTTCTTTCTTTCTTTTTTGTCTTCTTCCTACTCCAGAACCTTCTCACTACTTCTTCCTTGTCTTAATTAAGGCACCAACAGATTAATAGTCCTAGTTTCTTTTGGTCAAACTGGAGCTGAGCATTTTTATGTGAAGTCTGAATGGATCTTATCAGCCAAGTGAATTTCTTCACTCTCTCATCCCATCTATCAGTTCCAAGCAGAAATCTATTGGATAGAAAAAGGACTGAGATGGTTAAGAGAGCGAATCTTTGATACGACGTTCACGGCAAGTTGACAAAATGAAATTTCAGAAGATTCCGTCAATGATTTAATCATTGATTAGATGAGAGAAGCGGTCGTGATCGCCATGTGTGATTTCCTCTGGGATAGTATGTCTAGTAAGATGACATGGTTTGTAAGGTTTCCACGATGGGCAAAGGCGATGGCACGATGATTGAACATAATTAGAAATATCTGTTGAACTGGATTAATCCCCACTCTCTGTCTCACTTCCCTCTCCCTCCCTCCTTCCCTTTCTCTCTATCTCTATTAATTCATCTGCCTGTCTATCTATATTTCTCTCTCTCTGTCTCTCTCTCTCTCTCTCTCCATCTCTGTCTGCCTCTGCTTCTCTCTGTCTCTCATACGCTCTCTTTGTCTCTTCTGTCTCTGTCTTTCTCTCTCTCTCTCTCACTCTCTTTCTGTCCCCCCCTCTCTCTCTCTCTTTTCTCTCTCTTTCTCTCTACTCATCTCCCTCCTTCCCTCCCTTCCCCCTTCTCTCTCTCTCAAATTCGTCCCTCGGACGAGCTGCAGAATATATATGCTGGCTGACTTTGTGGATAAAAATACGTGGACACAAGATCTGATGTCTCGAGTTTAATCAAGCAGTATAAAAACTAGTCCATTTGCTGTCCACGATAATGCTGTGATGATGCTTGTGGTGTCACCTGAGTGAATCATTGCTCTGTCTGTCTCTGTCTCTCTGTCTCTGCCTCAATCTCTGTCTCTGCCTCTGTCTGTCTGTCTGTCCGTGCGTCTGTCTGTCTGTCTGTCCCTCTCTCTCTCTCTCTCTCTTTTGCTCGCGCGTGCGGTCTGTCTTTCTCTGCATGTGTACATAAACATACACAGCCTTGCATGATGAACACTTTCAGCAGAAATGGTAAAGCCATTCTTGATTGCATAAAAAGCTGTTTATTTATTTACTTACTTTTTAATAAATAAATAAAGTAATTAATTTATTTATTTATCTATTTGTTAATTAATTTTTTTGCTTGTTTATTTGTATAGTAAAGATTTGATGTTTGTTTTCTTTTTCATGCATTGAGATTAGTTTGTTGGTGTGCCACCAGCAAGTGGTGTCGATGATTGTGCTTTGTGTTTTGCCTGTTAACCTTGTTTCCATCGATTCAGCTGCTGAAGGTGTCAAGGCATGGATCCTATTGAGAGTCTGCTTCACACTTGCAGCGTTTGTCCCAACCCTTCACACGTTTTTGCTTCCCCTGTTGCGTCGTCACTGAAACGAATAGATGTGGGAAATAGAGTGATTGCGGCGGAGTTGCTGAAGTTGCTTGCAGAGGACTGTGTGTACAACGAGAGGAAGAGAGGGGAGCTGTCTCTCTGTCTCCAGACAGACATGGTAGCCAAGTAAACCTCGGATATCCAGTCAGAAGGTCCTAAGTTTAATTTGCAGATTTGATTGAATTTTGATGTCTTAATGATAAGAATCCAGATGTATTAGACCTACTGCACAGTTTATTGTTTTTACTTTGTTGCCATAACAAATATAACAACATTCTTTATTCTTGTCAGTTTATTGATCACCAGTTCTTCCTGTTCTCCTCCAAGTCACCTGTGAAAGAGTGTCATTGTTTTAGTCACCATTTAACTCCACTGATTTTAAGGTGATGTGATGCACATGAATTTCCGTACTGTCTATGTGTCTATAAATGGACAGTTTGAAACTGGCATTGATATCCTACATGTTCGTCAGGCATGGCTTTATCTGTGACTTTATATATGTGTATGTATATATATGTACATATATGCATAAATGTGACCATGTGTGTGTCCCATCAAAATATGACAATGTAGCGTATCACATAGTGGAGCACAATATTCACACATAATCACTTGTACAAAAAATATTGTATATTATTTGCTTACGTTCATGTTTAGAAAGATGGTGTTTTTTTTCGTTTTTTTTTTTTTTATATATTTCGATATTTTTTACCAAATCTAATTAGACTTGATCAAGGGTTTTTATTCACAATTCTCAGTCAAAAATACTTTGATTTTAAATATAATAATATTTGTTTAATTACGCAACTGCAACATGCTACACGTTATTGCAAAAAATGTCCATAGTTAATGAGTGCACCATCAATACCTAGAATACATAAAACAGATTTCAAGTTCAAACTGACTTACCATGAACACTACAGACTTTTAATATAGGTACTGGAATTTCCAATCTAATCCTATGAATACTTCGAGTGTCTTAGGCTTGAGAACTTTGCTAAATTACTTCTATATTTTGTCTTCAATATTTAGATATGGAAAATTCTTTTCCAGTAATAGAAGAAAATGTTCGGTGAAGCCTAATTCATCTGCACAAAATGTAAACCAATTCTCTCACAACATAACCTGGTTTGTCTATTAGTTTGGTAGATATCTTGCAAATTTTAGAACAATTTGACTAAGAGTGGAATCCTGTTGTCTGCAAACTCCGGCGAGACAGTAAGCGTGTGAATGTGATGGTTGTCGTCAGTGATCTGATTATTGGTTAGGTGAGGGAACCAGCCATGTGTCTCCATGTGTGATTTCCGTTGGGACAGTATGTCTGGCACGAAGACGGTATAAGTGTGTGTATGTGCGTATGTGCGTATGTGTGTGTGTGTGTGTGTGTGTGTGTGTGTGTGTGTGTGTGTGTGTGTGTGTGTGTGTGTGTGTGTGTGTGTATGAGTGTGTGCGCGCGTGTGTGTTAGCGCGTGCGTGCGTGCGTGAGTGTGTGTTTAAAACTCAGAGGTGGTAGCGCAAATGTGAAAAATAAAGCAGTAAAACAAATATTATTGTAACACTTTTACTATCTATCTATCAATCTATCTGTCTGTCTGTCTGTCTGTCTGTCTGTTTATCTATCTATCTGTTTTAATCAAGCAGTATAAAAACTGCTCCGTTTGCTGCTCAAGATAATGCTGTGATAATGTTTGTGTTGTCACCTGAATGAATCGTTGGTCTTTTCACCTTCTACCTCGTCATCATTCAAGTGAATGCTGAAAATCACTGGCAATGAATGTGTATGAAACTGATTACTTGAATCCCTTTTGAAAAGACTCCAAACTCACTCACTCACTCACACCCTCTCTCCCTCTCTCCTCTCTTTTCTTCTGTCTGTCTGTCTGTCTGTCTGTCTCTCTTTCTCTGTGTCTCCCCTCCCCTTCTCTCTCTTTCGTTTTTTCCCTTGCTCTTTCTCTCTCTCACTCTCTCTTGCTCTCTGTCTGTCTGTCTGTCTGTCACTCTCTCTCCCTCTCTCTCTCGCTTGCTCCCTCTCTATATCTCTCTCACAATCTTTCTTGCCTCTGTCTCTCTTTCTCTGTGTTTGTATTTCTCTTTCTTTCACTGTCTCTGTCTGTATGTCTGTCTGCACCCCTCTCTCTTTCTTTCTGTCTTTGCTTCTGTCTCTCTTTCTCTTACTTTCTGTCTCTCTTTCTTTCTCTGTCTCTGTCTGTATCTGTCAGTCTGTCTGTCCCTCTTTCACCTAATAAAGCTGATTATTTATTTGTTTTGTTTCTTTATTTACATATTTATTTATTATTTCCTTTTTTGTGTGTGTGCTTGCTCATTTGTGCAATTGTTATTTGATGTTTGTCTTTTTCCATGGATTGAGATTAGTTTGTCGGTGTGCCACAACCGAGTGGTGTCGATGACTGCATCTTGCGTTTTGCCCGTTAACCTTGTTTCTATCGATCTCAGCTGCTGAAGGTGTCAAGGCATGGATCCTGCTGAGAGTCTGCTTCACACTTGCAGCGTTTGTCCCAACCCGTCACACGTTTTTGCTTCCCCTGTTGCGTCGTCACTGAAACGAACAAAGGTGTGAGTGGGGGTGGGGGAGAGGGAACTGGCTGTTGACAGTAGAATGTGTGTACAGAGAGAGGAGAGTTGTCTCTCTGTCTCCACACAGGCACAGTGGTCAAGTAAATGTCCGATTTCCAATTGGAAGATCCAAAGTTCAGTCTGCAGATTTAATGGAACTCTAATGTCATTATAATAAGAATCAGATAATTTTTATATTAGACACACTGTACGTTTTACTGTTTATTCTGTTGCCAGCAAATATGACAATATCCTCTCTTCTCATCAGTATATTCATCACTAATTCTTCCTATTCCTCTTCAGGTCACCTGTGAAAGAGAGCCATTATTTCAGTCACCATTTTACTCAAATATTTTAAGGTAACGTATGAAAGATTCTTCCCACCCATCTGTCGCTTTCCTTCTAATCCTTTGAATCTTCTGCGTGTCAGTCGTGAAAATTTTACTAAATTTTGTCTTCAATATTGAGATATGGAAGATTATTTTACAGTTGAAGAAGAAAATGCTCGGTGTAGTCAAATTCATCTGCATAAAATGTAAACCTAATTTCGCTTCAACGTCACCTGGCTTATTTTATAGTATGCTAGTTTGGTAGATGTTGTGCACATTTTAGATCAGTCGGACAAAGGGTGGCATCCTGTTGTCTGCAAACTCTGACGAGACAGTAAGCGTGTGAATGTGATGACTGTCATCAATGATCTGATTATCGGTTAGATGAGGGAACCAGCCATGTCTACATGTGTGATTTCCGTTGGGACAGTATGTCTGACATGATGACGGGTGTGTGTGTGTGTGTGTGTGTGTGTGTGTGTGTGTGTGTGTGTGTGTGTGTGTGTGGTGTGTGTGTGAGCGTGTGTGTGTGAGCGTGTGTGTGTGTGTGTGTGTGTGTGGTGTGAGTGTGAGTGTGTGTGTGTGTGTGTGTGTGTGTGTGTGTTGTGTGTGTGTGTGTGTGTGGCTTGTGAGCTTGCGTGCATGCGTTTGTGTGGTTGTGCGTTTTAAACCACCAATCAGAGGTGGTAGCTCAAATGTTAAAATTAAAAGGGGTAAAAGCAACATTATCGTTGTAACATTTATCAGTCTAGGCACCTACCTACCTACCTACCTACCTACCTACCTACCCATCTATCTATCTATCTATCTATCTGTCTGTCTATCTATCTATCTATCTCTCTCTCTCTCTATATATATATATATATAAAAATATATATAACACATACATACATACATATATAATATATATATATATATATATATATACATATATACATGTACACCTGTTTGTCTATATGTCTGTATGTTTCTATGCGTAACCATTGTTATTCTCGCTCATTGACACGATGCATCTAAAGTTCCAAGCCCAAGAGGCAATAGCACGATACCTCAATATACAACACATGTATTTATTCGTTTATTTACCATCCCTTATTCTTTGGCAGCATATTGTCCATAAGCTCTTCAAAGCAGTTTTCTGTTTTCATTTTTGCTGCTAGTTTTGTGTTCATTGATCTATAACTGTTGAGGTGTGAAAACCTCTCTCGTACTGCGACTTTCACAACACGTAGACTCTCTACTCTCTCTCTCTCTCTCTCTCTCTCTCTCTCCCCTCTCTCTCTCTCTCTCTCTTCTCTTTCTCTCACCCTCTCTCTCTCTCTCTCTCGCTTTCTCTCTCTCTTATTTTTGAATGTGAAGCTTATAGTACTGTTAGAAATAGATGTAATATATTTTCCTTCCCAGCCGCGTTAAGACATGATCTAAGGTCATTATTAGCACGTGAAAAAAACACAGAATTTACAGTCGATCTCTAAATACATCGCGGAAACACATGAGATACGAAGAAGAACATTGCTGCTTTAATTTCAAAATGAAACAGTTTTCTGTTAAGACTAGTAGCTTTTTCCTTAACCAAAATAGTGAAGGTCAATATTAGGCATAGTTGGATGGTCACGCATGTCCACTTCTACTGGTAACTGTTGTTTTGATATTGTAAATATTACTTTTCTGCTCTTTATTTGAATTTTCCATTTTTCTTTTCCTTTATTTGTTTCCCTTTATTTACGTTTGTTGCCAGCATGAGAGGGATGAGTTATACCCCTTGGCGCTAAAACCATGTAATGGTTACGTCAATAAATGGCGCGCTAAGCGCGCGTCAAACGTCAAGTGTCTCTCTCTCTCTCTCTCTCTCTCTCTCTCTCTCTTTCTCTCTCTCTGTATCTGTCTCTGTCTATCTGTCTGTATGTCCATCTTTCTCTCTATCTAAAGACAGTAGTGAACTATAAGGGCTGAATACCAAAGACGTACCTATGCACGTATTCATTTTTGCTTTCATTCTTTTTGTCTATTTTCATTTTGCGATTTTTTTCTGCCACGGAATTAAATCATTTTATTCAAACTCATCCATCAAGCAACATTTTCGACTGTGTGTTCCTTTTGCCAGCTAACTCTGTTTCTATCGATCCTGGAACTAAAGATGTGACGATCTGGCTTTTGCTAAGAGCTGGCTTCACACATGCAATGTTTGCCTCAATCCTTCACACGTTTTGATCTCCCTTTTAAAACCTTCACTGGACTGTTTTATATTGGCTGACAGCTGTCCCTGTCTGTTTGCCTGCCAACCGTATGTGTCTCTGTCTGTTTGTCTGTCTATCTGTCTCTATGTCTCTGTTTTCTGTCTCTGTCTCTGTCTCTATCTCTGTCTATCTGTCTGTCTCTGTCTCTGTCTGTCTGTCTGCCTGTATATGTTATGGCACTTGTAAAGGTATGTAATTGCGCATAGCTTGAGTATCTTTTCAATTAAAAAACATCATCAGTGTCAGTGTCAGTGTCAATGGCAGTGTCAGTCTCTCTCTCTCTCTCTCTCACTCTCTCCCTCTCTCTCTCTCTCCTCCTCCTCCTCCGCTCTCTCTGTCATTCTCTTTGTCTCTCTCTCTCTGTCTTTCTCTCTCCCGGATCCCCCCTCTCTCTCCCTCTCCTCCTCCTCCGCTTTCTCTGTCATTCTCTCTCTCTCTCTCTCTCTCTCTCTCTCGCTCTCTCTGTGTCTCTTTGTCGCTCCACCTCTTTGTCTGTCTGTCTCTATCTATTTTATTTATCTATCAACATATTCATTTGTTTATTTGTTTGTTTCAATATTTATTTTTCATTTGGTATTATATATGCAGGTTTTACTCCTGCTGAGGATCTTCTCAGAAAAGAAACACCGATGACAAGATCTCTTGGAAAATATCAAAATGAGGGTCTGTTTGTTTGCTTATTTTTTTGTTTTTGTTTTTGGTTGTTGTTTTTTTTTTCCTTTTTTTCTTCTGTTTCCTGTTTATGTGTTCATTTGTCCTTATCACTGCAAGGCATACAGCCTGCTTTCTCTCTCTTGGGGCCAACGCCTACTACATGCAATTACCATTATCAAACATCTCGCCTAATAAAATAACATTCGAGCAAAAAAACAAACAGAAAACAAAGCATGAAATCCTTGGATATCACTCACTTAGGTCAGCCTTTAAAGAGAAACGTAGAATGCAAGCTGCCGAATATATATCAATCAATATTTGCCTGTTGATCTTTAGATAAAGAAGTGGGATACGAACTATTACACGTGTAGTTAAGCAATACTTGAATTATTGGAATTTGGACATAAAAAAACCTTTTCTGTGTGCATGAGTAGATAACCCTTTCCACTGGTGAAGTTCTCATGAGGAGGCAGATATGTTCCCCCTTGTTCTTCTTGCTGAGAAAGTACCTTTCTTCAATTTAAGCGTATATTAAAGTAGCTTGCGATCACAACACACACACACACACACACACACACACACTACACACAACACCACACACAACACACACACACACACACACACACAACACAACCATCATACACACACACACACATACCAAAAAAAAAAAGAAAGAGACGAGACAGACAACACAGACACAGCAGACAGACAGACAGACACACAGCACAACAACACAGACACACAGACACACACACACACAGACACAGACACACACACACACACACACACACACACAGACACACACACACACACACACACACACACACACACACACACACACACACACCACACACACACATGCACATATACATGTAGGAGATAGCAGTGCTCACTGTCTGTTCATTTTGCAAACGTTTGGTGGATTGACACACGAGACCAACGGTGACCTCTTGCAACCTTTCATGAACAGCTGCATGCGTTCCTGTTGCTTCAGTACATTAAAAAGTGAGACCGCAAAGTGATAAGAACACTTGCTGACATACGAATGGAACATCTCATAGACAGGATAAACATTACAGACAAGTAATTATAAAGTTGATCCAGCAGCAAATCAAGTGTTCAGTAACCTTATCACTACGATAATAATAATAATGATACTACTACTGTTACTGCTATTACTTTTAATATTACTATTACTGCAGCTGCTACTACTGCTACAACTACTACTATTAATTGCTATAATCATATTCATTATTATCTTTATTATTGTTATAATTATAGATATCACACACACACACACACACACACACACACACACACACACACACACACACACACACACACATATATATATATATATATATATATATATATATATAATATATACATATATACATACATGTACATATATATGTAGACCGATAGTTAATAGATGTATATGTATATATGTATATACACATTATATATATATATATATATATATATAGATAGATAGATAGATACATGTGTATGTATATATATATATATACTATATATATATATATATATATATATATATATATATATGATATATATATATACACAATGTATATATACGTACATTGTAATAGTTACAGTAAGAGACATACGAGAGAGCAATGGTTGATCCATAAACACTAGTGACCTGGCAAAATGTGTTAAGCTTTGATTTGATTATTAATCAAATGAGAGAAGCACTCATGTTTTCCCCGTTGGGACAGAGTGTCTTGCATGGTGACCTGGTTTTGATAGTCTCTATCGAAAGGCATAGCTGGTGGCACAGTGACTGAACAAAGGGAATACACTGGAACTGATTAAACATCTCTCTTCTCTCTCTCTCTCTCTCTCTCTCTCTCTCTCTCTTCTCTTCTCTCCATTGTAAGTCACTGCTAGTGTTTAGGGGTATGCACATGCTTATGGGCAGATATGAATGGGTCACCTATGATGTTGCCTGAGTGTGATTAATATATATCTATATATATATATTTAGAGAGAGAGAGAGAGACAGAGAGAGAGAGAGAGATACATAAATACATAGATACATATAAACATGGATAGATACATAGATACATAGATTCATAGATTGTCAAGAATTTAGCAAGAATATTTTTACAGGCAGCGTATATCTAGTAAGAAAGATCTGAGAGAGTTCTGGGAAAATGCGTTTAGCTTTGATGGCTTCCGTCAGTGATTTAATAATTGATCAGATGGGAGGAGCACTCATGTTTGCCCTGTTGGGACAGTGTCTAGCATGGTGACCCGGGTTTTATACATGAAGTCTCTACTGAAAAAAAATAGATGGTAGCGTAATGGCTGAAGATAGGGAATATGTTGGAACCAGTTAAACAGATCTCTCTCTCTCTCTCTTTCTCTCTCTCCCTCCCCCTCTCTCTCTATATGTCTCCCTTCTCTTTCCCTTTCTCTTCTCTCTCTCTGTCTCTCTCTCTGTTTTTCTCTCTCTCTGTTTTTCTCTCTCTCTTTCTCTCTCCTTCTCCCTCTTTTTATCAAGAAGGCTAATTGCGCTGGGAAATGAACCTATCTCTCCAATGATTTTTATTGTTGTTTTTTGTCGGGAAGAGAATGCATTGCCATAGTGAAGCACTGCCACCCTTCCCTTTTTATGAAATAGTGTCGCAGCTTGTTGAATAAATTATCCATCTGGGATTTGAGATGCTTGGTACAATTTCTGTCGGCCAGGGATTTTCTCCCCACCTTCTCCCTGCTAGTAAATTTTAAAAGATGGCCTAGGTGCTAGTCTCTTAACACATTCCATACCGCGTCACGAGATCTCGTGACTCAGATTTCTCTCTCTGTGGACCGCGTCACGAGGATTTCGTGCCCTGAACCGTAGTTTCAGTTTCGAGTATATCAATAGAAAATTACTGCACTGCTGCCGTAATCCTTTTCCTGCAAAGGGAGTATACTATTGTCATTTCATTTTTGCATTTACACGACGTTTGAAGAGGCAAAAAACAGGCGTAATTTGAGTGTTTCTGAAGTCATCTCCTAACATTACTTGGTCAATTTTTAGTACAGTGACCTATTTTCTTGGTAGGAAAAGGGTTAAATAAGACGATAAACGAAGGGACTGTGAGTAGTGTGCCCTTAGCAAATATAAAGATCTATCAGGAACAAAAGTATTATGCCGGTAAAGTACTGTTACAAGTCATTTTTCTTCATAACAATGCATATACCTTGTGAAATTCGGCTCGCTCTTCCTGGGAATAGCGCTTTGCCGCAATACAGCACGATCATTCCTTCTTGTTTTTTATGAAAGTGGATTGTTTCCCTACAAAATTTTGCCGGGGATAACTCCTTTGTTGTAATGTGATCTTTAACGTGCGCTGAGCACGTGCTGCACGTAGGATCTCGGTTATCATCTCATATGAAAGAAATTAACTGTGACCAAAGATTTTGTGGAGGTGTGGGGAGAGACGGAGGGAGGAAATCCTTGTTCGATCCATGAATCGAATCTATGTTAAGCACATCGAAAGGATTTTTTTCCAGTAGCGCACACAACAAATGTACATGCATACACGAGGAAAAATAAAAACAGACAAAAATAATGCCATGCTGTAGCCACATGCTTTCAAGCAAAAAAAAATGTTATGGAAAAAAATCTCCGTTCACCAGTTCAAAGCTTTATTTGTTTTAATCTCTCCCTTGGCCCCACTGGCATGAAGATCTATCAGGAACAAAAGTATTATGCCGGTAAAGTACTGTTACAAGTCATTTTTCTTCAATAACAATGTACATTTGTTATGTGCGCTACTGGAAAAAAATCCTTTCGATGTGCATGGGCAACAGCAATTATCCACATCATCATGACCAGGCTTTGTGACCTGAAACAACAAACCACTGGTATAACTCGGACCAAAGTAGGCCAATCATTTCTGTTTACTAAATTCAATAAATATTTCAATGCAGTTTTACCAGGACCAGCCTCTTTGTTGCTATAGGTTCCTTTACAAGCACAAAAAGCTTGCAACAGACAGAACTATATTTTTTCTTTATTTATTCTTTCTTTTGTTTCCACCATACAGCCGTATTTATTGTCCTTTCAAACAAAATGTAGATACTGCTCCCAAATTAGCGCACAGGGTGTAGTGAAAGGGAGGGGACTGCGTAGGATTAGGGGAGAAAACTGTTATCTGAACCGCGGACTTGCGGGCGAAACGGTCAAAGTGATTAAGACGTTACATTTCTAATCAGAGGGTCTGTGTTTGATTCTGCTTGGGTACTTCCGTTGGCGTTTGTTTGTTTGTTTGTTTGTTTTCTTTGGAGGATATTTTTCTGATCTCCCAGGTCAACATGTGTGCCAAGCTGTCATTGCCTAAACCCCCATCATGGTGCATATACACGCTAAACATGGAAAATGCGCGTCAAAGTTTGTGTTAATCATAGCAGTGTTTGCTGGCTCATAAAAAACATGCAGCACGCACACCCACCAAAGATGGAGTACGAAGGTCCTGCAGCAACATACCGCCTGCACAGTGTGGACATAACATGCAGCAACATACCGCCTGCACAGTGTGGACATAACATACAGCAACATACCGCCTGCACAGTGTGGACATAACATACAGC
>CM060306.1:71160511-71168011 GCA_030674185.1 Monoplex corrugatus | reverse complement strand
ACAAGTATGGTGATGTGATTGACAGACACAGAAGTAAAGAGATCAAAGATGTTGACATAAATACTGAGAGAAAGTGAAAGTTACATAGAAAACAGAATCAGACAGAATAAAACGTTCTACCTTGATTTTACCAGCACATGACTGTGTGAAACTCTCATTGGAAAAAGCAATGCTACTGTTTGAGTCACACAAGCACCAGATGTGCTCTTTATCTACTATTGAGAATAATTCTTTTCATGCTCTTTCACCCTAACAATTATTTGTATACCTAGATTCATGGTGTGTGCCCATCTCAGAGGCAATAAACATTTACATCAGTCTCTCTAATGGCCTTTATGACAGTTTCGTTAAATTCACAGCCACAGAGTCTGTTACTACAGAGTCTGAAGGAGATTTGCTATGTGAAAGTATTAGCGCAGCTTCCCTTGTCCTCTTGTCCTTTCTACTGTATGTGCTTCTATTTCTTTGTTTCTTTGGCTTGGTATCTGTCTGTGTTTACCAACTACCCTCCTCTCTCGCTCTTACTCTTTGTATCTGCCTTAGTTGATTCTCAACTGTATAAAAATAGTAATACATTCTGACCAAGACACCAAAAACAGAGAGAGAGAGAGAGAGAGAGAGAGAGAGAGAGAGAGAGAGAGAAGAGACGAGAGAGACAGAGAAGAGAGACAGCGAGAGAAAGAGATAGAAAGAGAGAGAGAAGAGAGATGAGAAGAGATAGAACTAGAGAGAGAGATAGAGAGGAGAAAGAGAGAAAGGAGAGAGAGAAAGAGGAGAAAGAGAAGAGAGAAAGAGAGAGAGAGAGACGGCGGGGACAGCAGAGACACAGAGGATGACAGTCCAGGATAACAGCAGGAATTAGAAGAGAGAGAGAGAGAAAGAGAGAGAAATGGGAGAGAGGAGGAGGAGATAAACAGAAGAAAAAGAAGGGGAAGGTATAGATACAGTTTTCCCTTCAATGTCCATAAGTGTACATGTACATATGTCACAGTTTCACATCGCCAGGAATAGTCATGGTGTATGAGCGCATACAAGTGTCCAGGATTATTGTTATTAGCTGTAGAGTATCATTTTATGCATACCTCAACCATAACCATCTTTCTTCCACTCTAACACGCGATCTACATCCATCTCGCCTGTATCAGACTTCACTAATGGTCTTGCTTATGCAGTCACTGATTTTTGTATGTGATGGGATAATGTGTACATTATAGGAGCTTGTCACATGGATACATTGCATTCCCTTATCTATCTTTCCTTCACTGTATTTATCTCTTTCTCATTTTCTCTGTTCTATTTGCCCATCTGTCTCTTTTCTTCTGCTCCATCTCTAATTCTCTTTATCTGTCTTTTGTCTGATTATCTGTTTCTCTCTCTGTCTCTGTCTGCTTGCTTATTGACCAGTTCGTCAGTCTGTCTTTGATTTTGTATATCACTCTCATTTTGATAGATAACGATGGTAATTGAAAGAGACAAGGAAAGAAGGGAAGATAATGATGCATAGCAAGAGTACGATTTACGTAGACTAGAAGCAGCCAAACAGACAGAAAACAAACAGGTTTTTCCACCATTACTTCATCGACTCGTATGTGCCAGTATCAAACGAAAAAATAGTCTTACTGTGTGACTGCACGCAAGCATCAGATGTGCTCATTATCTACCATTGATGATCTTTCTGTTCATCTTCTTCCGCCATATCAGATAGCCAGATGGGCATCAGATCTTTTTTCTATCGTGACTTCATCTGCACGTAGGTGCCACTATCAAAACAAAGAAAACAAGCCTTACTGTGTGACTGTACACAATCATCAGATGTGCTCATTATCTACTATCGATAACCATTCTGTTCATCTTCTTCCACCATATCAATCCTTCTTACAACCAGACGCGTGATCTGGGCCCGTCTCACAGACAGTAAACATCTGAATCAGACACTGTAATGGCCTACCTGACAGCTTCGTTCAGTTTACAACCAGCTGGGTCGCTTACTGCGGGGACTGAGACGAGATTGTAATGTGAACGTGCTGAACACAAACTCTTTGTCCTGTGGCCCTTCCTATTCTGTGTGCTGCTTACTATTTCTTTATGTCTCTTGTCTGGATATGTCTGTCTGTCTGTGATTATCATTCTCCCTCCTCTCTCACTCTTTCTCTGTCTCTGCATCTGTCTCTGCTTTGATTAACTCTTAAACACAAAATTCTATACACAGAGACACAGACACAGACACACAAATAGAAAGAGATTGAGAAAGAGAACAGGTGCAGACACTAGGGAGAGAAATTATAGGGGACATGTAGACATTTGACAGACAAACAGACAGACAGACAGATAGACAGACAGACAGACAGAGGAGAGAGAGAGAGTGACAGAGAGAGAGTGAGAGAGAGAAAGAGAGAGAGAGAGGGGAGAGAGATAGAGATAGAGAGAAAGAGACAGACAAACAGAGAAAGAGAGAGAGAGAGAGAGAGAGAGAGAGAGACAGAGACAGAGAGACAGAGAGACAGACAGATAGACAGGCAGAAGACAGACAGACAGAGAGACAGAGACAGACAGACAGAGACAGACGCAGACAGAGAGACGGAGAGAGAGGAGAGAGAGAGAGAGAGAGAGAGAGAGAGAGAGAGAGAGAGAGAGAGAGAGAGAGAGAGAGAGAGAGAGAGAGAGAGAGAGAGAGAGAGATTAGATAAACGAATAGAAAAGGGTGGGAGAATGAGAAAGAGAATCTTTTCCCTTGAATGTCTGTAAGTAGACATATCACACTGTTTCACATTGCAAAGAGCAATCTTAGATTTTGAGCGCACGCAAGTGTTCAAGATTCTCGTTTTCAGCTACACAGCACCGTTTCCTGCACCCCTTAACCCGTAACCATCTCTCTTCCACCAAACGATGTGATGTGCATTTATATCACACCCTTACCAGGCTCAATGACGGTATTGCTGATGGAGTTACTGATTTTGTATCTGACAAGATGATATTATAGACATCAGGAGAGCAGAAATTAAAACATGAGCCTGATAAATTCTCTCTCTCTCTCTCTCTCTCTCTCTCTCTCTCTCTCTTCTTCTCTTTTTCTCTCTCTCTCGTCTCTAGTTTTACTCTTGAATATATCTGCTTCTCTCCCTTTCCGCACACACACACTCTCTCTCTCTTTCTGTGACTCTGCTTCTTTATCTAGAGACGTTTTGTACTAGTTGAGAGTCAACAGAAACAGAATGAAAGTGAGAGAAGAGGGAGTTTGAAAAACTAAGACAGACAGAGATTCTTTTTCTTGTTTTGTCTGGAGTCATGGTAATACTGAAGTCATGGTAATCAGTAAAAACATGAAATCCCCTCATGCAATTTAGCAGCAAACGACACAACCTTGAGACAAGTTGATAAGTTTAAATATCTGGTAACTATCATCTCACCAGACGGCAGATGCACATCAGAAATAGCCTACAGACTCGGCGAAGCCAAAACAGCATTGACAAAAATGAAATTCATTCTTACTATCAATTAACATCAGGAAGAGAGTTCTTGAATGTTGTATAGAACCGATAGTTATATGGTTGTGAGGCGTGGACAGTCAACAAGCAAAGTCAGAACAAGAGTGCGGCAGCTGAGATGTGGTTTCTAAGAAGAATGTTGAGAGTTCCATGGACAGTAAGGAAAACAAACGAGACGGTCTTAATGGAGGCAGACACAAGAATATCATTCAAAAGACAGGCAACATTTATAGGCCGTTTTATAAGGAAAGGGGAATTAGAGCGCCTGGTCACAACAGGAAAGTTGGAGGGAAAGAGAACACCAAGCAGACCCGGGGAGAAAATATTGGACGGACTTGCAGGGTGTCTGAGGACTTGGAAGATGTGCTTGCAGCAACAAGGGATAGATACATATCGAGGGCTATGATTGCCAACGCCATGCGGCAGGGCACTTGATGATGATGATGATGATGATGAGACAGAGATGTAAGGACAGACAATCAAAGAAATAGAAGCACAGATGGTGGGAAGGGACGAGAGGTCAGGAACGGTTGCGCTCAGCACGTTCCCATTACGATCTCCCACAGTCTCTGCAGTAACAGACCCTCTGGATGTAAATTGAACGAATCTGTCAGGTAGGTCATTACAATGTCTGATACAGATGTTTACCGTCTGTGAGATGAAAACAGCATACGTGTCTGGATGTAAGCCACATTGGTATGGCGGAAGAGGAAGAAGAGAAATATTCTCAATAATAGATAACGAGCATATCTGGTGCTTGTGTGCACTCACCCGGTCCGATTGCTTCTTCCTTTGGGAATGTCACGTAGATGCTGCGAAAATCAAGACGGAACGTTTTGTTTGTTTTTCTCTTTGTCTGTTTTGAATGTCTATGTAACTCGTACTCTCAGTGTTTGTGTCACCATCTTTGATTTCTGTCTTTATGTTTGTCTCAATCACCGTATTGTCTGATACAAAGAAAGACGTAGAGATATACACAAATACATAGATAACTCGGTCAGACAATCAGACAGAGACAATGACAGACATAAATACAAGAGAGAAAGAAAAAAGGGACAGAAAAAAGAGACAGACAAAAAATAAAAGAGAGAAACAGATGAGCAGAGACAAAAAAGGAAGAGGAAATAAAAGAGAGACAGAGACAGACAGACAGATAAAGACCTAAGGGAGAGAGAGAAGAAGAGAGAGAGAGAGAGAGAGAGAGAGAGAGAGAGAGAGAGAGAGAGAGAGAGAAAGAGAAAAGAGAGAAGTTCAGACTTCAGACTTCAGACTTTTTATTCAAGAAAGGCCATAGCCCCTATTGAAGGAGTGCTTATAAACATAATGAGATAATCAGATATTATATCATATAGGATTAGCAGTCAACAACAAAATAAATTGTGTATAATGATAAAGCAATTTTCCTGATTTTAACTGCTTTAAGCAGGAACAAACCAAAATTCTTAATGCAATCAAAACGAGTTGAACACATTAACAAACACAGTTTAAACATATTCGGGCATCTGAAATACTTTTGAGGGATAAACCTTGAACGGATTTTATCTAAAGCTGGACAACACAGGACAAAATGTATTTCGTCTTCTTCAGCTTGCATACATAAGGGACAGAGCAAAATCAGACGAGAGAGAGAGAGAGAGAGAGAGAGAGAGAGAGAGAGAGAGAGAGAGAGAGAGAGAGAGAGAGAGAGAGAGAGAGAGAGAGAGAGAGAGAGAGATTTATTGCTCTCCTGTGTTTAGCTCCTATAGCGTCCGCCTTATCCCATCATAGATAAAATCGAACACATCTCCAAACTTACCAAACTGTAGATCACCATGAGAGCAGAATATGAAAGACAACAGCGTCTGAAACACTTTTACGATGCTACAAGGGAAACCGGAAAAACACGAAAGTAGAATCAGAACGCGTATTTAGTACAACCAGACAAGACAGGCGCACATCTTTTTTTTGCCAACTGGCGTTTGTCGAGCGTGAATGTAAGATCACAAACAAACAGACAAACACCAAATACAAAAATCAGGAGAAAAAGACTGAAACTTCGCTGCTGCTTTGTTCAGTGGGAGAAGAGGACTAAATCATTTAGCGGGGAAGTTTCAGTCTTTTTCTCCTAATTTGTGTACTTGGTGTTTGTTTGTGATCTTACATTCACGCTTGACAACGGCCAGTTAGCCGAAAATATGCGTCTGTCTTGTCTGGTTGTATTAAATACGCATTTAGTCCTCTTCTCCCACTGGACGAAGCAGCAGGGGAGTTTCAGTCTTTTTGTTTGTTTTTGGTGATTATAATTCTATTTTCGTGTTTTCTGGTTCCTGTTTGCTTGAACGTGGGCAGTCGCACTTGTTTTGGATGCGACAATGATTTCGTAATAATCAGGATAATAGTAATGATTTCAACGTGTTCCATGTGGGATTGAGGATGTGTGACAGGGCTGTACGCTTACTCTGTTAATGATATAACCTGGCATTAACCAGGTCAGAGAGACACAGACAGCAGTAAGTGTCGGTCTTACATTATTTGAGCAATATCCGTAATGATACAATCATAAAGGGCATGATTGACTCTAGTGTGTGCTCCCAGTCTTCCCATAGAACCCATAATATGGTTAATTCTGGGTACGAGTTGATCGTGGCTGAAAATGTCTACAATAATGCTTTTAGACTGATGAGTGTTCGAACACACGACCTCCCAACCATTAGTCTGTCGCGTTGACCACTTCGCCAAATTGATATATAAGAATGGGAATTCTAATGTATCGTAGGCATGTGTAAGCATCGGCGTTGCTTGTTGTATGCTATTGAGCATCATTCTCGCAATGTTAAATCGTAGAAATCCGTTTTCCACGCTGTGATTTGAAACCCCCCAGAGAGACAGTAAACACCTGTATCAGACTCAGTAATGCTCTTCCTGACAGCTTGGTTTGATGCACAGTCAAAAGGTTTTGCAATCGAGATGACAGTCTTCTCTCTGTTATATATACAGACAAATAGTCTCGCACGCACATGCACACGCATACATATGTATGTATATATGTGTGTGTGTATACATATGTGTATAGATACATATGTATCTCTCTCTGTCTCTATACATGTGTATATATATACATATATATATATTTATTTATCTATATACGCACTCACGCGCGCACACACACACACTGAAACATGCAGACACAGAAGTGTTCTAGAGAGAAAAATGATAAAAGATAAACTTCATTTCTATGCTAATAGTATCAAATACAATACACACACACACACACACACACACACACACACACACACACACACACACACACACACACACCACACACACACACACTCTCATACACACACACACACACACACATACACACCACACGCGCGCTCGCACGCACGCACGCGCATACGAAACACACACACACATATTCCCACTGATGATGATGATAATGATGCTGCTACTACCTATGATGATGACATGATGATGATTTTGGTGATGGTGGTCGTTGTGGTGCTGGTCGTCGTTGTTGTGATGAAAATTTGATGATGATGATGATAACGATGATGATGATGGTGGTGGTGGAGGCGGTAGAAGTGGTGGTGGTGGTGGTGGTGATGGTGGTGGTGATGGTGGTGGTAATGATGCTACTGCTGATGAGGACGACGACGACAACGAGGGCGACGACGATTATGTTGATGATAACGCGAAGTGTCAAATTTTATACTGTTATGTTTATAGATTATCACAAGCAGACTGAATCTTCTGGTCCTGGTCCTGGTTTGGGTTATGACAAATAAATGATTTATGTGTTTTGCTAAATGTTCTGAATTTATACACGTTTATCTTGATGTTCGATAGTTCGTTCCACATTTGTTCATTTTACAAATTGATTTTTGTTAGTTGTGGTGTGGGTGGTGATGGGGATGGTGTGGGTAACTTGGCGGTGGCGGCAGCGGTGGTGGTAGCGGTGGTGGTAGTGGTTGTGGTGCCTTTTTTTTTTATAGTATATCAAAGAAAAACATAACCATCGTTCACATTTCTAGGA
>CM060306.1:71153011-71155511 GCA_030674185.1 Monoplex corrugatus | reverse complement strand
GTTTGTCTGTCTGTCTCTTTCTCTCTCGTTTTCTTTTCTTTTTCTTTCTCTCATGCACCTTTCCTTCAACTGATTTCTCTTTTCTTGTCCTCATTGTGTTGTACTGAAAAGATACGATACTTCATATTTATCAAAACACTTTTTGCAAAACACTTTGTCATAAGACTGACAGAGAGACAAACAGAGACAGAGAGAGAGAGAGACAGGAGAGAGAGAGAGAGACAGAGAGAGAGACAGAGACAGAGACAGAAAGAGAGACAGAAAGAGGGAGAGGCATTGGGAAAGGGCAAGGAAAGAGCAAAAGAAAGTAATAAATTGATGAAGAAATGGAGACACTGGTGGAGAAAAGGAAAGGCAGAAACAGACTTTAAGCACTAGAGAGCTGGAGGAAAGTAGATATTTAAGACAAACAGAAAGAGACCGAAACAGGCAATGACTAAACAACGTGACCAAAGGAACAAAGGGAAGATCAGTCTCAATTTACAAGCACACACTCCTGTCCAAAGTATTCGTCGTCTGTTCGAGAGGATTATTCTAGTCTTTCTCTTTTATTTCTTTTAGCCCACGTAAATCTTGCTTCTTCCCAACACATCATCTGGTCCCATCTGTCCAACAGTACATTTCTTAACAGACTCATTAATGGCTTCTCGTTCGATTTGCTGCCAAAGTATGTGTATCCACAGGGACTATGGGAGTTTGTAACGGGAAGGTACTCAAGATTCCCGTCTTCTCCTCTCTCTGTCTCCGTCTGTCTGTCTGTCTGTCTGTCTCTTAATCTGTCTCAGTTTCTCTGTCTGTCTGTCTGGCTCTGTCTCTGTCTGTCTCTGTCTCCCCCTCCCCTTCTCTTTCTCTCTTATCTTAATACTTTTCATTTTCATCTATGGGAAAGCCAGAGAGAGAGAAAGGAAAAGAGGGAGAGAGATATATAGAAAGAGAGAGAGAGAGAGACAGAGACAGAGATAGAGAGACAAACAGACAGACAGACAGACAGCGAGACACAGACAGACACAGAGACAGAGATAGAGAGAAACAGAAAGAGAAAAGTGTATGCAGCTTTCGTTCATAATTAAACCAGCCTGCATATGCCACCCTCAAAGGGACAGAACTGCTGTCGTTTTGAGCGCATCAAGTGTCAATACATTATGCGGTATTGAGCATCTTCCTCCTCCACTCTATCGATCTTTCTCCCACCCGAAACATGCACTTTCCTTACAGTCTTGCATTAACACCTGAAGCAGACGCTTTAATGGACCGTTGACAGTTTTGTTCGATTTATAGCTGAAGTGTTTGTTATGGCACAGATTGTGCCCCCTTCCTTTTTTTCTTTCCCTCTCTCTTTCTGTATCTCTGGCTCTGTATGTCTCAATCTCTTTCTCTCTGTCTGTATGTCTATCTCTCTCTTTCTCAATCTCTCTCTTTCTCAATCTCTCTCTCTCTCTCTCTCTCTCTCTCTCTCTCTCATCTCTCTCTTTCTATGCTCTTTCTCTGAGACACCACATAACTCTTGTCTTCAAAGAATCATTTGTTATCAGATATAAGTTGTGTACAATTTCTTTCGATATTAGCTAATTAGTATATTCTGTACTGCATTGCAGCTTAAGTACTCAATTGGATAGATTTTACAGTGTACTCTTCTATTCATCTTGTTCACTTGTTTGTTAAGTTCCCTATTTTCCAAATTCACACATCGTTCAGCGGTGATTTATTGATATAAACAACATGACATCAGATTTCAGTATACTCCAATGGAACTGCAGATCAATCCATTCAAACCTAGTGTTGCTCCAACAGTATTTATCAAAAAATAATCATTGCGTTTTAGCACTGCAATCTCTTAATGTTGTCAAACATAAGCTTCCAAAATTGCCAAATTATTTTTATCCTCCGCTATTTCAATGTTGTAAGGCAAATAACAAGATACAGGTTGCCATATACATCCGATGTGATCTGGACTACTCGTCCTTTGTGGATTTCCCGATCCCAGCAGATACAAAAGACATCTATTACACAGGAGCAGTTGTCAGAGTCAATACAACTGTTAATGTAAGTCTTTTATCATTGTACCTTCCTTCTGGTCCAAAAGATGATAACACAGACTGGATCAAGCATTTGGACACAAAAGGCTCAAGGTGGATAGTACTGGGCGATTTTAACGCTCATTCTCCTTTCTGGGAGAAAGATTGTCTCAAAATTACCAGCAATCGCCTAATTGAAAACATAGTAGATTCAAATCTTTACTTATTAAACGATGGTTCAGTTACACAGATACCTGATGTCTCTACTCATAGAGCAACCACAGTGGATTTGTCTCTCATCTCACCAGAGCTTGCAACAAATTGTACTTGGCTCGTAGGAGATGATAGTTTGGGTAGTGATCATCTTCCAATTGAAATTAAACTGTTGGAGAAAACAACTTTCAGAACACGCACTGACACTGAAGACAGAATCCCGAAATTCAAATACAAGAACGCTGATTGGATAACGTTTGGTAATATCCTTC
>CM060306.1:71143011-71145511 GCA_030674185.1 Monoplex corrugatus | reverse complement strand
GAGTTCGCATTCTATAGCCCCTGTATTCT
Organism: Monoplex corrugatus; assembly: GCA_030674185.1. Taxonomy (NCBI): domain Eukaryota; kingdom Metazoa; phylum Mollusca; class Gastropoda; order Littorinimorpha; family Ranellidae; genus Monoplex; species Monoplex corrugatus. Next base: position 71,145,482 of record CM060306.1, on the reverse strand, counting down.
TTGGAAGTGCAATGAAAATTGATTTTGACATATCTTTGGGGATTTTTCCAGTGTCGTAAATTTCATTTAGAAGGACTGTTATTTTTTCTCTGCCAAATTCCTCAAGGCTTCAATCATCTCGGTAGTAATGTTGTCTGGTCTTGGGGCTTTTCCTGGTTTCATCTTTTTCAGTGCCGCTCTAACTTCATCTTTCATTATGGGTGGTCCTTCAAAGTTCTGTTTTATAATGTGTTTTTCGTTTCTGTCATCCTCAAAAAGGTCTTTAATGTATTTTCCCCATCTGTCTAATATTTTGTCTTTTTCCATGATAAGCGTGCCATCTTTCGATTTCAAGCAACCAGTTGATGTGCATATATTTTTCCTGTGGACAATTTCTTTAATTCGTCTGTACATACCCTGAGGATCCGTTTCGTGTCGGTCTTCCATTTCTTTGCACTTTGTTTTCAGCCAAGCTTCCTTAGCTTTATTGCACCTATTCCTGATCTTCTTTCTGATAATTGATATATCATTACCGAAATGTTTATGATTATACCCACACCGACTGTGACAAGAACGATTTATCTTTTTTAAATTATCATTTGGTTCCAAAATCGTTGAGAAATTAACGTTTTTCTTTTTGTTGTTGTTGTTGTTTTGGTCTTATACTGACTGACACAAAAAATCTTGACCAGTTTCAGTTCATGCTGCTCAAAAATAGAGACCATCTTTAAAATCTTTTTTAAATATGTCGTACACTGACTGCCATAAATGCTATTTTATTCTAAAAACGAATTGTGCATTTAAAAATTGTTATACAGAAATCTGCATACACATATTTTAAATCTGTCATTGTAATCTTAATGATGGATAGCGTTTCTTTAAATTTACGTATTGGCAATTTTTCATTGTATCACTCCTTAGAAAAGAAAGAGCTCGAGAGAGAGAGAGAGAGAGAGGAGAGAGAGAGAGAGAGACAGCCCGACAGACAGACAGACAGACAGACGAGAGAGAGAGAGACAGACAGACAGACAGAGACAGAGACAGATAGAGACAGAGACGAGACAGAGAGAGACTGAGAGACAGAGACTGAGAGATAGAGACAGAAGGAAACAGGGACAGAGAGGTATACAGAGGTCTCCATTACAATTTTACTAGGCGTATCTGTCACTCTCTCATGTCGTCTAGATAAAGTATTTCATGTACACACACGCAAGCTTCTGAGTGATTCCATACAATCATATTATTCGATATCATGTTCCCCATCTTTCTCCACAATAACAGTCTCTTCCATCCAAATTTGTGATCTGTGATTTGTGCCCTTCTCACAGATCGATAACAAATGTATGGCACTCACAAGAAATCCTACATATTGACGGCTTCGTTCGATGTTCGTCTGATGGGTTGATATTGTCGGGACTCTGGGGGCGTATAAACCAGAAAAAAAAAAAACCCACAAAAATAGAATCAGAATGCGTATATAATACAATCAGACAAGACAGGTGCAAATTTTCGGTCAACTGGCTTTTGTCAAGCGTAAATGTAAGATCACAAACGAACAAAAATCAAATACAACAATTAGAGGAAAAAGAGTGAAACTTCCCTGATTCTTCGTCCGGGAGGGAGAAAAGGACCGAGTAAGGCTGAGCATTATCAACAACGGAAGAGGACGAAGCAGCAAAGACGTTTTAGTCTTTTCCCCCTAATTTTTTTTTGGGTGTTTTTTCTTTCGTGATCTTACATTTACGCTTGGCAAAAGCCATTTGGCCTAAAATTTGCGCCTGTCTTGTCTGGTTCTATCAAATATGCGTTCTGATTCTATTTTCGTGTTTTGTATATATGGTGTGTGTTTGCTTGAACGTGGGCGGTCGCACTTGTTTTGGATATGGGAGCAAATGCTGGGAAAATGATGAGGTGCTTCTCTGTTTTTGTCTCCGTTTTGTTCTCTGTGTCTCAGTCTCTCTGTGTGTTTCAACCTCTGTCTATCTTTGTCTGTAGTTGTAATTTCTTTTGTCAGTCTGTCGGTCTGTTTCATTCTCTTTGTCTCTGTAATTGTCTATAGTTGAAAACTCTCTCTCTCTCTCTCCTCTCTCTCTCTTCCCTCTCTCCTTCTCTCTGTCGTTGTCTCTGTCTTTCTCTCTCTTTCTCTCTCTCTTTCTCTCTCTCTTTCCCCTCCCTCTCTCTCTCCCTTCCTCCCTCTCTCTCTCTCCCTCGCTCTCTCACTCTCTCTCTTGATCATTATTTAATGGAATGGTCGTTCACCTTCCTTCCATTTCAAGATTATTAATAGGCATTGCTTTACGTCATCAGTTTCCGAGAGAGAAAGGCACAGATGGAGAAACAGGGAAAGAGAGAAATGCACATAGAAAAGGTATATATGATGGCGTGCAAAAGTTTTTTTTGGCGGGCCTGTTGAGAATCCAAACATGATAGTGTACGCTGATCTAGGAAGATATCCATTATACGTAAACTCTGCTGTCGCATGCTTAAGATAT
>CM060306.1:71135511-71138011 GCA_030674185.1 Monoplex corrugatus | reverse complement strand
AACGTCTAGTCCTTCAGAAGGGAACGCAAATCGAGTCGGGCCCATATACCCTCTCGCCAGCGCACGCTAATTGTCAAGAGCAGAGCTTTCGTCCGGCTGCCTTGTATTAAAACACTGGAGAAACAGGTTATTTTCCGAGTTCCCTCGCCTTGAAGGCCAATTAGCTTTCTTGCCTTTCTGAAGTCTTGGTCAAAAACATGGATGAAGCTGCACTGCAGGGACGTGTACTCAAAGGGAAGAGCAGCCTGAGTTTCACACGATAAATCCACATGGAATTATCCACTGTGACAAAAGAAATAAATACAACTGTGATTATGAAGATGATTATGAATGTGATTATGGGTGCGATTAACCTTTGCAGTCAGCTGTAAACAGACCTGAAGTTAATGTTGTCGGTCGGTGCATCATGTTCGAGCCCCAGAAGAACGTTCTTTTTGACGGGCGCAGTGGTCAATTGTCATTTGTGTAAATGTCAAACTTCCAATCGAAGGTCCTGGGTTTTTATCTGCCGAGACTTCTCATCTTGTTGGCTGAAGGGTGGACATTTTTCTGGTCTTTCACGTCAAATTGTGCACAGTCCTGACATTGCCTAAACCCTTCTCGAATGTACACGCACGTAGACTATACTTTTTGTACGTTGAAAATCCCATATGTCAGTGGCTGGCTTATAGAAACATGGAAACACCTGGCATAGAAGGTAGCGGTAGACGGAATATACAAACTGTGCAGCAATGCACAGCCCGCACAATGTGGACAAAAAACAAACAAACAAGCAAACAAACAAACAAACAAACAAACAAACAAACAACAACAACAAAAACATGCATACATGCATTCGAGAGAAAAAAATGGAATGCTAAAAAATGTTGAAAAGCAAATGAAACAACAGACTGGAAAAATCAAAGACACAAAGAATCAAACCTACATCCAATCACTAATTTCCAATGGAAAATTTACTGAAATTGTCCTTGGTTCTGCCTATTAAGCCCTCTATTAACAACATCAATCACTAAGTTGTGGAGCAGGTCGAATAGGAGACCCCCCCCCCCCTATTGAAGATACCACAGCCAGGGTCCTGCAATGACATAAACCATTGGCACTGAACACCTATACTTGTGTTTACCTCGGACATGGAATCAGGAGAGGAAATCGCAACTATGGTCACCACGAGATCATGATATGAAGTGCCACATAATTTGAGACAATGTCACGATACTATGATGATCTCATGATAAAGGGGATGTTATGAACCATGGTGCTATCGAGCTCCACTTTGGGCTGAGACTGCATGAGAGAATTAAAATAATGTGCTTACTATCATAATATATACCGATGTCAACCAGGCGTGGGAGATACAGACACTTGTAGGTATTGCTCAGGTCATTTGAGCAAGTTCTCAGTGACGCATCTATGAAGAAAATAAGACTTGGCGATGTGTACCAATCTACATAATGAGCCCACAACACCCCAACTCTGAGCTGGAGCCGGTCAGGGCTAAAAATAAATCCTACAACAGATGATGAACTAATGCTGATTCGAACCCACGACCTCCTATCAGTAGTCCATTGACTGGTAACTGAGAACCAGTGTGTGCATCTTCTTCATCATATCAGTATCTCTCCCACGTAAACACCCGATCAGTCCCTAACAAACAGGAACCATCTGTGTCAGACGTCGTAATGGCTCACTGATAGCTTCCGTCAATTGCTTGCACAGTCTGTGACAAGCACAGACTGCAAAACGCTAAGTGGGCTGTGATTGGAAAGTGTTGAACACCGATTGGCAGAACAATGGCCAGACATTTAAGGAGCCAGACTGACGTACAGACGGCTAAATGCAGGCAGCCGTCAATAAAGACAAGTAGGCACACATAATTGTTAGCTGTAAGTTTACAATATACAGCTACTTTATTGTCAGGAGAATGACGGATCCCTTTTTGTGAGTACACACTATCGCAGTTATTCAAATATTGGTGTTAGTTATACAACACTCACTTACTGCATCTTCTAACAATATTTTCCATTTTGCTTTCACTATTGTTCTAGCTTCACGTCAAATGTTTTTTTAATTGAAGCTTCTTCAAGTTCACTCTGAACTTGAGAAGTATAAAATCGTGTGTAAAAAAGAGCGATTATTAAAATAGCTTGACGATCTTTTTTTTTTCTTTTAGTCTTTTTCATCATTTCAATCCCTCCTTCGCCCAGACACTTATCAAAACATATAGGGCACAGTGAATGCCTGTATAAAGTTGCTTTAACCAAAGTGACTGCCAGCGTCCAAGCAAATAGGAATCAGAAACACACACACACACATAGAGAGAGAGAGAGAGAGAGAGAGAGAGAGAGAGAGAGAGAGAGAGAGAGAGAGAGAGAGAGAGAGAGAGAATCAGAAGGCGTATTATATTTAACAAAACAAGACAGATGCAAATTTAGGGCCAACTGGACTTTGTCAGCCCCATACAAAAGACAACAAAGAATAAATACACAGGGAATCAGGGACG
>CM060306.1:71110511-71133011 GCA_030674185.1 Monoplex corrugatus | reverse complement strand
TTAAAGAGCCAACATAGGAGCCGTTCATACGCTAGAGACTTTATCACTTTCAATGACTACAGCAAAGCATTTGACATTGTCTTACACTGTTATCTTTCTCATATACCATGAATAAGATTGGCTTCTCCGAACATATATAATTTCTCTTTTTGCGGCCTTATGCAACAACCAAAATCAACAATCAGCAACAGCGTAACCTACGAATATTCTGGCAACAAAATAGGAGTCCGTCAAGGCTGCATCCTCTCACCTCATCTCTTCAACATACATACGGGGCAGATTGTGAGAGAAGCAGATATTGAACACACATGAAATTAGAATTAACAGTCGAGATATTACAAATTCATGAATTTCTGACGATACTGCACCGATGTTGGACAATATCACCAGGATGAAAATATCCTGTACAGATTAGACTCAGAGGGCAAGAAGACAAGTCAAGATGTAGATGCCAAAAAGACAAAGATAATACACCTATAAGAAGAAAAAAAGTAAAGTATATGTAGATATACCAATCAACAAGACTGCATTAGAAAATGTGAGTGACTAAATATCTAGACTGTTAAAATTCATGATGGACCTGTACTAGAGCCATCACTATAAAAGTGGAATGGGAGAAAAGAAAATGGTCCAACTTAATAACAGCTGCAAGGACAGAAGCATACCAACAATCCTTAAAATCAAAAATCTTTGGCTAGCAATGCCATGTGGCTGTGAAGCATGGACACACACACAAAGAAAACCAAATGAAAATAAGATCGAAGAAGCAGAGATGTGGTTCTACAGGTGGCTTTTTAGAGTCAAATGGACCAATTAAAAAAAAAAAAAAAGATAAAAGCATTTTGAACGAACTCACAGTCCAACGTCAACTGCTGGCAACAATCAGCAGCAACAACAACAACAACAACAAATAAAATATATCGGCCATGTAACCAAAGAGTATAAGTACCTACGGATACTCTTTGATGTAATTCGCAGCACCGACACAACACTAATGAAAACAGTTTTTCAGGGAAACGCTGAGGCTGAAAGAAATCTGGGCAGATCACCCATATTTGTAAGTAGGAAAGAGACAAAAGAAAGCATCACTGATTTGAAGAGATCCCTCTTTGAGATTAAATGCAGATTCAGTTAAACCTTCGAGTACGTATGTTATACCCGGTCAGTTTGAAGATGGGCTATTGTTACGAATGCACTGCCAAGACCTTTATCTTCGCTCTCAGCTGGGGCAGGTGGGCAATTTTCAAGAATCATTCATCTCTTTTGTGCTGGCATTGTAGCCAGAAGGGGCAAATCAATTTAGTCTTCCTTCCGGAGCAGATGCGGAAGGGCAATTATTTACGGCAAATTCGTTCTTGGAATACAGATGTTGGTTTTGACAATAATTTTATGAATGAAGAGGCTGACAGAGCACTCTAAGAGGGTCACTGAGGATCTTTTCTGCTCACGAACGCACAAGATGTCTTTGTTTGTTTGTTTGTTTTTTCGCAACTTTGTCTGTCTTGAATGTTTCTATTTTCCTTGTATTGTTTTAGAGTAGATAGTGAAAGGAGCTTTAGAGTTTGTTTCTTTGGTTGGTTGGTTGGTTGGTTGGTTGGTTGGTTGGTTGGTTGTTGTGTTGTTTGGTTGTTTGGTTGATTGGTTGGTTGGTTGTTGTGGTTGGTTGGTTTTGTTTGTTGCCTTTGTGTTTATCTGTTTGTTTATTGAGTATTTTTCCTCTCTTGGGGCTCAGGATACCTACCAATATTTATTCTCTCCAGTATTTATTATGCGTCTCAGTGGATTTCAAAACAGGATGAGGGAAAGGGATATAGAGAGAGGTCATACACGCAAATTTTGTGTGTGTGTGTGGTGTGTGTGTGTGTGTGTGCTTGCGTGCGTGTGTGCGTGTGCATGTGCGCGCGCTCGAGCTGTGTGTGTGTGTGTGTGTGTGTGTGTGTGTGTGTGTATGTGTGTGTGTGCGTGCGTGTGTTTGGGTTTGTATATGCGTGTGTGAGACAGACAGACCGAGTACAGACAGACAGACTCTCTCTCTGACTCTCTCTCCGTCTCTCTCTCTCTCTCTCTTTGTCTATCCGTCTGCCTGTCTCTGTCTCTGTCTGTCTCTCTGTTTCTCTGTCTGTTTCTCTTTCTGTCTGTCTGTCTCTCTCTCTCTCTCCTCACTCTCTCTCTCTCTTTCTTTCTCTTTTTCTCTCTCTTTCTCTGTCTCTGTATGTCTGTCTGTCTGCCTCTCTCTCTTTCTCTCTCTCTCTCTAACTCTCGCTCTTTCACTTTCCCTCTCTCTCCTTCCTTCCCTTTTTCTCTCCCTCTCAGTAAACAGGACGGACGAAGAGAAAGAGCGTTAAGAATATGTCTTGACAGAGAGAAGAACTCTAATCAAGTCTCAGGGAAACAGAGTCCGCTAAAGGCACTTGACAGTGACAGACAGGCAAACATTTAGAGACGTTTAGTGGACACGGAGCTGAAAGAGAGAGAAGGCAGTGATGTTTTGAAGGAGACTTCTTCTTGTTCTTCTTGTTCTTGTTCTTGTTCTTGTTGTTGTTGTTGTTCTTGTTGTTGTTGTTTTTGTTGTTGTTGTTGTTCTTCTTCTTCTTCCTTTCTTTTCTCAAACGTTTTTGTACTCTTTTTAACAAGTAACGCAAATAAATACAAAAATACAAAACAAAGCAGCTAAGTGTATTTGCAGTCATATTTTAGAAAACAACTCGGATCCATGTAAAATATCCATCTGCTCAAAACACAAGTACATACATATCTATATGAGATATAATTAATGATAGAAAATGTAATACACGTGCATACATACTCGGGTAGATTATTAAGAATTCTTCCTGTTTTTCTTTTTTCCCCTTATTTTTCATTATAATCATCAGCTTCTTCTTCTTCTTCCTCTTCTTCTTCTTCTTCTTCTTCGTCGTCGTCGTCGTCGCCGTTGTCGTCATTTCCTCTTTCTTTTCCCACCAGGCGTCATGTTACAATTGTATAACAGGTTATTTTTTTTCATTCCATTTCCTGGTAGACACCATGGAATGTGGTGATCTTGTTTAAACGTTCGTGCCATTAGTTACGTTACAATGCATGACTATAAAAGATTTCTGCCGACGAAAACGTTTTCGTGTTTTTGTGCAACTCGTGGATTTCCTTCCATGTTCCGTGGTGCAAAAAGATGAACGGAGGGACCTCCAGCAGCTAAGGGCTGAGGTGCATGACCTGTGCTGCTACCTCCTCCCACTCCCACCACCACCACCCCCCGCCTCACCCCCGCTGAAGAGACTCCAAAGGGTGAATGTTGATCTTGTTTAATGTAGACGATGGTATAGACGTTTGCGTCATACTGCATGGTGTGTTAGAAGGCATCTGCAGATTTGGTACCTCTGTTGTCAGTCCTCTAGGTTTTCTGTCAGGTCACCCTGCCTTTAGCTCATGAACAATGGACCTACCTTATGTGCGCTTGGGGTTAAGATTTAACCCTTTGACTAACACACCCTATTCACCAACATCCTGCATTGTCAACCATGTAAGCAAAGCAAAACCTTAACCCTTTACCTCCTCACCCTATTCACTAGCTTCTGTAAGAGAAGGATAGGGATATGGTGAGGGAATCAAAGGGTTAATTTTTTTGCAGTTGGTAGATAGGGTGCGGGAGTCAAAAGGTTAAGGCGGCCAGTATCTGACTGACAAGTCCATCATAGGACATGCAGGGTATTTTCGATGTTCGGCCTTGTCAAGAGCCATCCTGTCCCATCCTTATAGAAACCGTCTGAATCGATCCCAAACTGCTCATTCGTCCGAGCAATCCTGGCTTATTTCACAGCTAACTCCAAATCTGAATTTCATCCGTCATCTGCCACTTGCAACCCGGTTGGTTTGGGATGGTCACCCTACGACTATGTTGAAGATAGCCATTCCCATAGTTCTTGGCAGCAAGATGAAAATATAAGGATGTAATCTTTCAGTGCAAAAAAATGAAGGAATGACTTGTCATTTCGCTGACATGAAAACATTCAGAGGCATTACATAGAACATATGGCTAAAGTGAAGTGACATTGGAATTCATTTCATGCAATTATTCTAAGACAGGAAATATTAAAAAAACAAAACTGTTCATTGTCGAAACGTCAATAAATAACACGCCCGAGAACGTGAATTATTCATTCCCAAAACGTCAATAAATAGCATGTCAAAGAATATGAATTACCCATATCAGTGTCATCAACAAGCAGCGTGTCTTAAACTGATACTTGGAAGTATTCACGTAAGCATGTTTATTTTATTTCGCGCTGTTATATATCATAGTATTAACACACTTCCATGTTTATAAAAAAAAAAGTTATTTAGTCGTGATGGAAATGATGACTGAGCTTGTGCACAGATTCAATATTCTAGTGATTTAATCGAGTCAGTCTCTACATGTCCGAATATTTATACAACGGTTATAGTATGAACCAAGTGTGGGAGGTCATCTTAGACCTGTTTCAAATTCAGTCAAATCCAGGATGAATTGGCATTTTCAGACTCTGTTTCTTTCTCTCATATTCTAGTTTTGCATTACATTTTTGTGTTAATTTCGACATACATGTTTGAGTTAGTGTAGACATTCTATTGGTGAAATCTGCCAGAGCTGACATAGCAGTATTTCGTTTCTAGGCCATTGCCTTAGAAATGTTCATGCCTTTGCATTCTCTGTCTCTGTGTCTCTCTTTGTCTCTTTCTCTCTGTCTCTCTCTCGGTCTCTCTACCTCTCTCTCTCTCTCTTCGTGTCTCTCTGCCTCTCTCTCATTCTCTCTCTTTCTCTCTCTTTCCGTCTGTCTCTCTGTCTCTCTCTGTCTCTCTGCCTCTCTCATTCTCGCATTCTCTCATTTTCTCTCTCTCTCCCTCTCCCTCCACCCGTGCCCCCCCCCCCCCACCCCGTCTTTCTCTCTCTCTCTGTTTTTCTTTGTATGTCTCTTTCTCTTTCTCTCTCTTTACATCCTCCTCTGTCCTCCCCTTTCTATCTCTGTCTCTCTTTTTGCCTTTCAAAAAAAATATCTGAAGAGGAAAATTGTGGGCATCACTTTTCAAAAAGAAAATGAATCGAATCAGTTGTCAGAGAAATAGAAACTCAGCTGTATTCAAGTTGCCTGTGAATGACTGACACGTGAACATTTACAGGCATTAAACAAACATGGGGATTGATGTTACTGACATTCAGAAGAAGAATGGATTCATTCCAGACAAGCAGTAAGAGGAACATGAAATTAAAAGACCAAAACGTTCCTGTTTGCTGACAATAAATAAATAAACAAATAATGAATAAATAAATAAATAAGTAAATAAATAAATAAAAAATAAATAAGTGAATAAATAAACAAATAAATGATTAAATAGATAAACAAATAAATGAATAATAAATGAATGAATAAATAAACAAATAAATTACGTGATGGCTCGTGCGTTTGCACTCAGTTTATTCAAATGCAGATATGAAACACATATGCCTATAATTTGTTCTATGTTGCACGATCAATACCTCGTATTCCGCTAACGTGCCATGTTCACAAGAAAAAACATGATCTTGAAACACGTCTCAAATATTAGTTTCATGTGCGCAGATTCATTATTGTTGTGATGAAGTCACGACAATCGTGCATATCTATGGTAATTACAGCAAGAGCATGAAATGAGAGCAGAACATTCCCGCACACTGGGCAATAAGACTGTCTTCAAATCTGTCTGTTTGATCTCTCTCTCTCTCTCTCTCGCTTTCCTCTCTCTCTCTCTCTCTCTCTTCCTCTCTCTCTCTCCTCTCTCTCTCTCTCTCTCTTTAGCTCTCTGTGACAATCTCTCTCTCTCTCTCTCTTTATCTCTCTCATTCTCAGTCTCTCTCTCTGTGACAATCTCTCTCTCTCTCTCTCTCTCTGTCTCTCTGTGACAATCTCTCTCTCTCTCTCTCTGACAATCTCTCTCTTTCTCTCTCTCTCTCTCTTCCTCTCTCTCTCTAACACACGCACACACATACACACACACACACGTACACAGAATACACACATATACTCACACGCACACAGATGTCAGTTGGCAGCTCTAAACGAGAGCCTTTTGAATGCTATTATAAATATGATTGATTAGCATTTCCCTTCCCCTTTTATTCGATATATTTTATTAATTTGATTATCTATTTATTTATTTTATTTGTATGTTTATTTGTTTATATATTCTTTTATTCATTCATTTATTTTTTCTATTTATTTATATAGAAGAAGAAGAAGAACAACAACAACAACAACAACAACAACATCAACAACATCAACAATACCAAGAACAAGAAAAGAAGAGAGAAAACAAGAGAAGGAAAAAAAAGAAGAAGAATGATAAGAAGAAGAAGAAAAACAGAACAAGAACAAGAACAAAAAAAAAGAACAAGAACAGGAACAAGAACAAGAAAAACAAAAACAAGAACAAGAAAGAAGGAGGAGGAGGAGAAATTGGCAAACATTTCTAATGGGAGGTCCACAATGTTATCATAGCGAACACAGGAAAAGCATGCTATCAGATCGGAAGACGGCCTTTGTTGATTAGGGTTTCATTTCCCTTCTCTGTTTGGCCCTCTTTTACTCGATTCCCCTACGGTGTGCTAAAATAACGTCACTTCCTGTGAGACTGTCAGCTGTTTATGTAGGGTGTACCTCTTCTACCCCATTTGTTAATGGAGTTTTGATTTTTATTCTTATTGACAGTTTGGAACATTCTCTCGTTCTCTTCTCTGTCTGTTCCTTTCTGTGTCTTTGTCATTGTCTCTGACTTTGTCTCTTTCTTTTCTCTCTGTCTCTCTCTTCCCTCCCCCACTCTTTCTCTCTCTCTTTCTTTCTCTCTCTCTCTTTATAGTTTTAAGAAGACATTTAGATTATCAATGTCAAGTTTGATTGATGGCTCTTTGCTAGACTCTATTGCTCATCTCTCTCTTTCTCTCTCTCTCTCTCTCCTCCTCTCCCTCTCTCCTCTCTCTCTCTCTCTCTCTCTCCTCTCTCTCTCTCTCTCCAGACAGACCAGACAGCTGACGAAGACAAGTGTCAGCATCAGTACTGAAGGAGAAGAGAAATCGAATCAGGTGTCGGATAAATAGAAAGTCAGTTGTAGTCAACGTGTGAACCAAAGCCAGCTGTAGTCAACCTGTGATCCATTCATCCATCCAGTCGATCTGATCCAGATCGACAGAGAACCGAAAAAAAGCATCGGTATCTCACAATGCTATTAAATTTTTAAAGGCTTCCTAAAGCAAATTTTTTTGCTAGTCCTCGTATACTCAGAGAGTGGTAGGACTTTAAAATCTAGAGAACAGAACAGATAACAGTCAACCTGTGAGGCATAAACATTTTCAGGTGTGTAATGAAAATAGGGTTAGACATTACTGGCAGTGAAAAGATGGAATTCGTTTCAAACAACCATGAAGTGAATGTTCAAGCGAAAAAAGGAAAAATCACTGAATTACTGGTAAGTATATATCATTTTTGCTCCATTTGCACTCAGATGCAGATACAATACACACATGCTTTGATCCAAGTTGCTGGACCAGTGCTACGCTAACATGCCACGTGTCGCAAAAACGTGCTCTTCAAACATACCACAAACACTAGTTTCCTGTGTGCGTATCCATTGTTGTGTTCGTGAAGACACGCCAAACGTGCATGGCTTGTGTCACACAGTACTTGCGCAAGGGCATGAATGAACAGAGAGCAGGAATTTCTGAAGACTATTCCAGTAATTCTCTCTCTCTCTCTCTCTCTCTCTCTCCTCTCTCTCTCTCTCTCTCTCTCTCTCTCTGTCTCCGTCTATCTGCATGTCTGTCTGTCTGTCTGTCTTTCTCTCTCTCTCTGTCTTTCTGTCTGTCTCCCACCTCCCTCCCTTCCTCTCTGTCTGTCTGTCTCTCTGTCTCTGTCTGTCTCTCTGTCTCTGTCTGTTCTCTGTCTCTCTCTCTCTCTCTCTCTCTTTCTCTCTTTCTGTCTCTCTTTCTCTCTCTGTCTCTGTCTGTCTGTCTGTCTGTCTCTCTCTGCTTCTTTTTCCTCCCCTCCCTCTCTCTGTCTCTGTTTGTATTCTGTCTGTCTGTTTGTCTCTCTCTCTTCTGTCTGTCTCTCTCTCTATCTATCTCTCTCTCTTCTCTGGCAAGGTCTAATCAAGTCTTAAAAGAGACAGAGAGTCAACTGAACACAAACTGTCAGTGCTACGCACGCAAACATTCAGAGGTGTTGGATAAAACAAAAAAGGCGCTAAGGGGAACTGACGTTTAGAAGGATAATTCATTTAAAACAATTACTGGGAGTCAGATACTTTTCTGCTTGTTTGTTTTTGTACAAGAACAAATCTTTTTATCGGTGGGAAGCAAACGAATTACATGACAATTCGCATCCGTTACCAAAATCATCTTCAGTCACAAGAACTGTTGTTGCTAACCTGCAGTGTATAAGCTGCAACATCGATGTGCCACTTCCTATACCCAATTTGTGGAATCAATCGATGAAGTCAATCATGGATGATGGATGTGTTTAAAACAGAATGCAATTGCATTGAAATGTTTTCATGCGAAATGTGGTTTATAAGCAGAATTCACAGGTACAGTATCATTGTAGAACTGTCCCTTTACAAGTCTAGCCAGCCGAGAACTCTCTCTATCTCTGCCTACCTGTCTGTCTGTCTGAATGTCTGTCTGTCTCTGTCTCTGTCTCTCTCTGTCCTTTCTCTCTCCTCTCTCTTCTTCTCTTCTCTCTCTCTCTCTCTCCCTTCCTATCTCTCTGTCTGTTTGTCTGTCTGTCTCTGTCTCTCTCTCACTCTCTCTCTCTCTCCTCTTTCTCTCTCTCATGTTTTCTCTATCTCTCTGTCTGTCTGTCTGTTTGTCTCTCTCTTTTTCTCTCTCTCTCTCTCTCTCTCCCTCTTTCTTTGTCTCCCTCTCTACAAACACACGAGACAGGTGACGAGAAAGTGTCAACATCAGCTCTATGAGAAGAAGGTAATCTTATCAGATACAGTCAATTTGGGCTGGAAACCTTTCACCTGCAATGGTTTCAGTGTGAATGACCAGTAAAGGTGCGTTAACTGAACATACGATTCAAAATGAGCAAGTCTAGATATACTCAGTAGAGCTATGTCTCTCTCTATGTGTCCGTCTCTATCTCTGTCTCTCTGTCTCTGTCTCTCTCTGTCCATTTCTGTCTGTCTGTCTGTTCCTGTCTCTCTCTGTCTATCTCTCTCTTTCTGTCTCTCTCTGTCTATCTCTGTCTTTCTTTTGTCTCTCTGTCTTTCTGTTTATCTCTCTGTGTCTCTCTGTCTCGCTCTGTCTCTCTCTGTCTCTCTGTCTCTTCGCTGTCTCTCTGTCTCTTCTCTGTCTCTCTGTCTCTGTCTCTGTCTCTCTCTGTCTCTGTCTGTCTCTCTGTCTCTGTTCTCTGTCTCTGTCTCTGTCTCTGTCTCTCTCTCTCTTTCTCGGCAAATACACGGGACAGTGATGAGAAAGTGTCAACAACAGATCTGCGAGAAGAACAGAATCTGAAGATGCTCTGGAAACCTCTTGAATGCAAACGCCTGGGCATGGATGACACGTTAGGGTGCGTTAAATGAACACAGTATTCAAAATGAGCAAGTTTGGAAGACGCATTTAGTAAAAATCTCTCTCTCTCTCTCTCACTCTCTGTCTCTGTCTCTCTCTGTCTCTATCTCTCTCTCCTTCTGTCTCTCTCTTCTTGTCTGTCTGTCTGTCTCTCTTGTGTCTGTCTGTATGTCTGTATCTCTCTCTCTCTTTGTCTCTCTCTTTGTCTTTCTGTCTCTCTCTTTGTTTGTTTGTCTGTCTGTCTCTGTCTCTCTCTCTTTCTCTCTCTCTCTCTTTGCCTCTCTGTCTCTCTCTCTGTCTTTCTCTCTGTCTCTGCCTCTCTCTCTCTATCTCTCTGTCTGTCTCTTCTCTCCCTCCCTCCCTCCCTCTCTGTCTGTCTGTCTGTCTGTCTCTCTCTCTCTCTCTCGTTCTCACTCTCTCTTTCTCTGTAGACGCAGAAACAGTTGAAGAGGACCAGCGTCAATGGCAGGTTTGTAATCAAGTCGGAGAGAGATTGGCAGCTGTTTCAATGCTGTCTCTTAGGCTGAGACTGGCATGTTAGGACTGATTAAATAAACACAGAAGGACATTTATGATGCCACATTTAAGACACGTAATAGCCATTAGTTCATGAAAGAATGAGGTGAACGGATTTATTCCATCCCCGACAGCGCTATATCAGTTTTACTGATGCGGAAATTTGGTTGAAATGAATGTTACTATATTAACGCTGACTTTAACTTTCTTTTTTGTCTTCTTGTGTCCCAGTTAAGATTAAAGTTTATAAAAAGATGGTACACTAATATAACACAAGATTTACGCTTGATGAAGGATTACATACTCATGTAAGAATGATTACATTGATAATGTAATGTTTTGCCATAGAGTAGTCTTGACTGTATTTTTATTCTGACAAAAATACTTTCTTTTTCTTTTTTTTTCTCTCCCGCTGTTCTGTGGCTAGTGTGAATAGTATCATTGTTTGCGTGCAGCCTCCATGGAGCAACAGCTCAATGGTTGGTTGTTTAATGTCAGGTTCTATTCTTTTTGAAAAAAAATTACAAAGGCCACTGAAAGAAAATTACATGCTCGCACACATTCAAACTTTTTACCTGCTTCTCTCTCTCTCTCACTCTCTCTCTCTCTCTCTCTCTCTCTCTCTCTCTCTCTCTCTCTCCTCTCTCTCGTTCGTTTGTATTTACAGCTTTAGAAAGATAAGCAAATTATCATCAGCAGGTTTGATAAATTTCTTTTAGCCAATGACTTTCTACCGTTGGAAAATTAAATATCACTTGTCATTCTCTCTGTCTCTCTTTGTCTCTCTCTGTCTCTGTCTGTCCGTCTGTCTGTCTGTCTGTCTGTCTGTCTCTCTCTTTAAGCAAAGAAAACAGATGAAGAGGAACAACATCAAGAGCAGGGCTGAAAGAGGAAAGAAATGTAATGAAATTGGTTAGAGATTTGGCAGCCATTTCAATGCTGCATGTTAGACAGACTGACATGTTAGGACTCGTAAAATGAACACAGGGCTGACAAAAAAGTTACATTTATGGTGTTACATTTAAAGTAAATACCATCCATTGATTAAGAATGGGGTGAACGAATGTATTGATTTCCAGACGCCACTTATCAGTTTTAATATGGAAATTTAGTTGAAATGATTGTTGTTCCATTAACATTGATTTTCTCTTTCTTTTGTGTTCCTGCAGCATGTCCCACTTCAAGTTACGAATTCATTAAAAAATGGGTTACTAATATAACACAAAACCATACAATAATGATCACAATGATAATATTACCTTTTGCCATAAAATAATCTTGATTGTACTTTTTTTTCTGATAAATATGTGTTTCAAGCTTTTTTCCTGCCCCGCTGTTCTGTTGCTAGTGTTAATGATATTACTTGGTTATTTTCCCTGTTTGTGTGCAACCTCCATGGTTGTTTAATGTTAGGTTCTATTCTTTTTCTAAAAAAAATTAGAGGCCATTGAGAGAAAACTATACGCTCACATACGCTCAGCCTTCCCATCCCCATCTCTGTCTCTGTCTCTCTCCTCCCTAGCTCTCTATCTCTGTCTCTGTCCCTCCTCTGTTTCTGTCTCTGTCTCTGTCTCTCTCCCATCCCCGTCTCTGTCTCTCTCTCCCCTAGCTCTCTATCTCTGTCTCTGTCCCTCCTCTGTTTCTGTCTGTCTCTGTCTCTGTCTCTCTGTCTCTCTGTCTCTCTTTCTCTCTGTCTCTCTGTCTCTCTTTCTCTCTCTCTCAATCTCTGTCTCTCTCTGTCTCTGTCTGTCTGCCTGTCTGTCCATCTGTCTCTCTTTCTCTCTCTCTCTCCATCTCTCTGTCTCTCTCTCTCTCTCTCATACACACACACACGCGCGCGCGCGCGCGCGCACGCACAAAAATATGCTTACACACACACATGAACGCACATGTCAATTGGCAGTTCTAAGAGAAGGTTCTCCGAATACTATTATAGCTATGATTATTCAGCATTTCTCTTCCTTTTTTATTCCTTTTATTTTCAATCATTTCATTCATCCATAGATTCATTCATTCATTCATCCATTCATTCGTTCATTCATTCATTCATTCACTCACTCATTCATTCGTTCATTCATTCATTCATTCATTCATTCATTCATTCATCTGTTCATTTGTTTATTCAGAAAGACAGACACACAGAGAGGGACAAAGAGAGAGAGAGAGAGCAAGTAGAGAAAAATAGGGAAAGAAGTGGGGGTGTGGAAAAAGAGAAAAGAAGTAGAAGCAGAAGAAGAGGAATAAGAAGCAGAAGAAGAAGACATTGACAAACATTTCTAATGGGAGGTCCACAATGTTATTACAGCGAAGGCAGGAAGGGCAGTGCCATTAGATTGGAAGAGGGCCTTCATTGATCAGAGGATCTCTTTTTCCTTTCTCTGTTCAGCCCTTTTCATCCCGACCCCCCTATGGTGTGCTAATATAACGTCACTTCATGTGAGACTGTCAGCTGTTTATGTAGGGCGTCCCTCTTCTACCCCTTTACTAATGGACTTTTGATTTTCATTGCTATTGATAGTTTGGAACATTCTCTCTGTCTGTCTGTCTGTCTGTTTGTCTGTCTCTGTCTTTGTCACTAACTCTCTCTCTCTTTCTCTCTCTCTCTCTCTCGCCTTTGTATTTACAGTTTTAAGAAGGTAATTAGATTATCAAGGGCAAATTTGATAAATGGCTTTTAGCTTATGACTTTTACTCTCTCTTTCTATCTTTGTGTACTTCTCTCTCTCTCTCTCTCTCTCTCTCTCTCTCTCTCTCTCTCTCTCTCTCTCTCTCCAAACACACGAGACGTTTGAAGGAGACAAGTGTCAACATTAGTATTGAAAGAGATAAGAAATCAATCAGGTCAACCTCTCAGTGAATGAGTGACACGTATAATATTTGCAGATGTGTAATGAAAATATGGCTTAGACATTACTGACACTTAAAAAAAGAGGAATTCGTTTCAAACAAGCATTAGCAGAAAATTAAAACAAAAACAAAAAAAAAACAAAACAACGTTATTAGCAAAAAAACAAAACAAAACAAAACAAAAAAAACAACAAAGACAAACAAACAAACAAGGAAACAAAAAACAATGAGAAATCACTTTATTGCTTGGGTATGTTTATTATCTCAGCTTCATTTGTATTCGCCTATTCAGATGCTAAGATGATGTGCAATTGCTTTGTTCCAAGTTGCTGGACCAGTACTCCGATAACGTGCTATGTTCACAAAAATATGCTCTTCAAACATGTCTCAAATACAGTTTCCTGCGTGCATATTAATTGTTGTCTTGATGACGTTACGCCAAACGTGCATAGCTTGGGTCTCACAGTACTTGTGCCAAGGGCATGAACTGATAATAGGAGTTACAGAAGACTAGTCAAATAACCATCTCTGTCTCTCTGTCTTCTGTCTGTATTTTATCTGTATTTTTATCTGTCTGTCTATCTCTATATCTTTTTCTTTCTCTTTCTCTATCTGTCTCTCTCTGTCTCTCCGTGTCTGTGTCTGCGTCTGTGTGTTGTGTCTGTCTGTCTGTCTGTCTGTCTGTCTGTCTTCTTCTCACAGCAAACAGGCTATCAAGTCTCAGAAAGACATAGAGTCAGCTGCAGACAACCTGTCCTGCGCATTCCACGTTAGATAAAAAAAATGAAGAGAAAAAAAGAAAAAAAAGAGAGAAGATGAGAAGAAAAGTCAGAGAGATAAAGAAGAAAAGAAGAAGAAGAAGAAGAAAAGAAGAAGAAGAAGAAGAAGAAGAAGAAGAAGAAGAAGAAGAAGAAGAAGAAGAAGAAGAAGAAGAAGAAGAAGAAGAAGAAGAAGAAGAAAAAGGGAAGAAGAAGAAGAAGAAGAATGATGATGATGATGATGATGATGATGCTGAAGAAATTGTCAAATACTTCTAATGGAGATCCACAATGTTATTATAGTAAAGACAGGAAGGTCAGTGCCATCAGACCGGAAGAGGGCATTGGTTGATCAGGGGATCACTTTTCCTTCCTGTGTTCGTCGTTTTTTTATTTGATTCCCCTACTGTGTGCTAAAATAACGTCACTTCCTGTGAGACTGTCAGCTGTTTATATATGGTGTCCCTCTCCTACCCCATTTGTTCATGGTGTTTTGATTTTTATTCTTGTTGACAGTTTGGAACATTCTCTCTACCTGTCTGTCTGTCTGTCTGTGTATCTGTCTATCTGTCTGTCTTCCATCCTCCTCTCTCCTTTCCCCTCTCTCTCTCTCTCTGTCTCTGTCTCTCTGTGTCTCTCTGTCTCTCTCTTTCTCTCTCTTTACACCAGATCTAATCAAGTCTCACAGAGACAGATAGTCAGCTGAAGACAACCTGTCAGTGACACGCATGCAAACATTCAGAGGTGTTAGATGAAAAAAGGCGCTTAGAGGAACTGACGTTGAGAAGGATAATTTATTTAAAACAATTACTGGGGATCAGATCTTTTTGTTGTTGCTTATTTGTTTGTTTTTGTACAAGAACGAAGCTCTTTGTTGGTAGGAAACAAATCGATTGCACATTTAGCATCCATTTCCGAATTATCTCGTTCTCTCAAAAAATAATGTTGCTTTAATTGCAATCCATAAGTTGCAAAATCGATGTGCCACTGCAGTTATCTTATTCACAGTTTCAAGAGATGAAGTCCAGCCAGTCATGGATATTGGATGTATCATAACAGGAATGTGATTCGACCATCTGTTTTCATGTGAGATGTGGTTTGTTAGCAGTATTTACAAAGGTGGAAGATGTGCTTGTGGCAACAAAGAATAGATACATATGGAGTGACATGATCGCCAGCACTATGCGGCAGGGCACACGATGATACGCGTATTGATAATTTACAGCTGTAATATCATTGAAGAAGTGTGTGTTTTCAAGGCCAGACAACTGAGAACTCTGTCTCTCTACAATACAATACAATACAATACAATACAATACAATACAATACAATACACAATACAATACAATACAATATTTTATTTATATAGCGCAAAATCTTGATAAAATCAAATCTAAGCGCTGAAACAGACATACACGCACGCACACACACGCACGCACGCACGCACGCACACACACACACACACACACACACACACACACACACACACACACGCACACGGCTATAAATGGGGAGAAAGAATAAAAGCAATGGAAAATTATAGAGAGCATATTATATACAATTATATATTATAATGTGATTCCCCTCCGAGTGGAGACAGGCTTCAGAGGGGATTGAGTGAGGTCAGGATTTTATGCAGAGGAGAAAAGGTGAGTTTTGAGAGCGGACTTGAAGGAGACAAAAGTAGGTTGCTGACGGACTGAGAGAGGAAGTTTGTTCCAGGAGAGTGGACCAGAAACAGAGAAGGCTCGTGGACCATAGGTATTGAGCTTGGTGCGTGGAAAGCGAAAAGTCAGAGGATCGGAGGCAGAGCGGAGGGTACGTGAGGGAACATAGATCTCAAGTAGGCTTGACAGGTAATCGGGAGCTGCGTTATTGAGGCTTTTGTAGCACATGGTGTCTAGTTTGTACTGTATGCGCTTTGATACAGGGAGCCAGTGAAGTTGTGCCAGGAGAGAAGATATGTGGTCAGCTTTTTTCTTTTTGAGTACAAGGCGTGCAGCATTGTTTTGAATGCGCTGTAGAATTTGTCTATTTGTCTATATGTCTGTCTGCCTCTCTCTCTCTTTCTTTCTCTCTGTCTCTCTCTCTCCCTCTCTCTCTGTCTCTTCAAACACAGGAGACAGTTGATGAGAAAGTGTCAACAACAGCTCTATGGAAAGAACGTAATTTTATCAGATACAGTGAAGATGGGCTGGAAACCTCTTGAATGCTGTTGTTTTGGTGTGAATGACCGGTCAGGGTGCGTTAAATGAACATGGCATTCAAAATTATCAAGTTCGGAATATCTGTCTTTCTGTCGTTCGGTCTGTCTGTCTGTCGTCTGTATGTCTCCTCTCTCTCTCTCTCTCCTCTCTCTCTCTCCTCCCATCTCTCTGTCTCTAAACAAAGGAAACAGATGAAGAGGAACAGTGTCAACAGTGGTGTTGAAAGAGGAAAGAAACGTAATCAAGTCGTGACAGATTGGCAGCTATTTCAAGGTTGCCTGTTAGACAGAACTGACATGTTAGGACCCATTAAATAAACACAGGCTGACAGAAAGTGACATTTATGATGTTACATTCAAGGTCAATAATAGCCATCTGTTGATTAAGAACTTGGTAAACGAATGTATTATCTTCCAGACATAGTAAACGAATTTATTACTTTCCAGACGAAGCTATATCAGTTGAAATAACATGGAAATTTGGTTGAAATGAATGTTGCTTGACTTTCTCTTTCTTTTCTGTTCTCGTGTTGTGTCCAGGTTAACGTTTCGAGTTCATAAAAAAATGCTACACTAATGTAACACATGATGTATGCTCGATAGAGGATTCACAAACTCATGTAACAGTGATCATCGATAGCGTCATCTTTTGCAGTGGAATAATCTCGACTGTATTTTTATTCTGATAAAAATTGCTTTCTGCCCCACTGTTCTGTTGCAAGTGTTCATGATATGACTTGGCTATTTTCTCTGTTTGCGTGCAGCCTCCATGGAGCTCAAGGTTTGTTTGTTTAATGTCAAGTTCTATTCTTTCCTAAAAAAAAAAAAAACCAACAGAGGCCAATGAGAAAAAAATTACACGCACACACACATGAGAGAGAGAGAGAGAGAGAGAGAGAGAGAGAGAGAGAGAGAGAGAGAGAGAGAGAGAGAGAGAGAGAGAGAAGAAGAAGAAGAAGAAAAAAGAAGAAGAAGAAGAAGAAGAAAAAGAAGAAGAAGAAGGAGGAAGAGGAGGAGGAGGAGAAGGAGAACAAGCAAGAAGAAGAAAAGAAGAAGAAGAAGAAGAAGAAATAGGCAAACACTTCTAATGGGAGGTTTACAAAGATAGGAAGGGCAGTGCCATGAGATCAGAAGAGGTCCATGGTTGATCAGAGAATCTCTTTTCCTTCCTCTATTCAGCGTTTTTTACTGATCCCCCTCTGATGTGCTAAAATAACGTCACTTCATGTGGGACTGTCAGCTGCTTATGTGGGGCATCCCTCTTCTAACCCATTTTTAATGGAGTTTTGATTTTTATTCTTTTTGAAAATTTGGAACATCCCCCCTCTCTCTCTATCTGTTTCTCTCTCTGTCTCTGTTTCTCTCTCTGTCTTTCTCTGTCTCTCTCTCTGTCTATCTGTGTCTCTTTCTGTCTGTTTGTTTGTCTGTTTGTCAGTCTGTCTGTCTGTCTGTCTGTCTCTCTCTCTCTCTCCAAACACACGAGACGTTTGAAGAAGGAAAGTGTCAACATCGGTACAGCAAGAGAGGAGAAATCAAATCAGGTGTCAGAGAAGTAGAAAGCCAGCTGTACATGTAGTCAACCTGCCAGTGAATGAGTGACACAGAAATATTTGCAAGTGTGCAAAGAAAATAGGGCTAGGTATTACTGACATTTTATAAAGAGGAATTCGTTTTAACGAGCATTAGGAGAAAGTTCAAAGAAAAAAATTATTAGCAAAAAAAAAAAAAAAAAAAAAAAAAAAAAAATGAGAAATCACATAATTTGCTTGTATGTGCTTCTTATTTCAGGTTCATCTGCGCTCAGTTTATTCAGATGCTGATATAATGTACATTTTCTTTGTTTCAAGTTGCTGGACCAATTAACTGCTGAAGTGCTACGTTCACAAAAAAACACGCTCTTTGATCATGTCTCATAGCTAAGGTCACACAATACTGATAAAAGGGCATGACTTGAGAGCAGTCGTTTCTGAAGACTGTCAAATAACGCTCTCTGTGTCTTTATCTGCATGTCCATCTGTCTGTCTGTCTGTCAGTCTGTCTCTGTTTCTGTCTCTCTCCCTCCTATCCTCCTCCCTCTTTCCCCCTCTCTCTAACTCTCTTGTGCTCTCTCTCTCTCTCTTTCTCTCTCTCTCTCTCTCTCTTAATATCTTTTTTTTCTTCTCTCAACACCAGGACTAATCAAGTCTCACATTGACAGATAGTCAGCTGAAGGCAACTTGTCAGTGGCACACACGCGAACATTCAGAGGCATTAGATTTAAAAGCTGCGTAGAGGAACTAACGTTTAGAAGGATAATTTATTTAAAACAATTACTGGGGATCAAATAATCTTTTCTTTGTTTCTTTGTTCGTTTATGTACGACAACAAAGCTCTTCATTGATAGGAAGCAAATCATCTTCGTTCTCTAAAAACGCTGTTGCTAAATTGCAATGCACAAGTTGCAAAATGGATGTGCCTTATTCTCAGATTCAAGTGATGAAGTCCAGCCAATCATGGATATTTGGTGTATTTTATTAAGAGGAATGCGATTCGAGCAACTATGTTCATGTGAGATGGTTATCAGCAGAATTTACAGCTATAATATCATTGAAGAAATGTGTGTTTACAATTCCAGATAGCTGATTACCCTCTGTCTGTCTGTTTATTTGTCTATCTGTCTGTCTGTCTTCATTTCTCTACCTCTCATTTCTATCTCTCTCTGTCCTCTCTGTTTCTCTTTCTCTCTCTCTCTTCCTCTCTCTCTCTCTCTCTCTCTCTCTCTCTCTCTCTCTCTCTCTCTCTTCAAACACAGTTGACAGGTGATGAGAAAGTGTTAACAACAACTCTATAAGAATAACGCAATCTTATCAGACATAGTCAAGTTGGGGTGGAAACCTCTTGAACGCACTGTTTTAGTGTGAATGACCGGTCAGGGTGCGTTAAATGAACACGGGATTTAACCCTCTAGCGCCGACCACTACAGATATGATAAACCCAAAATCAAGCGCCTGTAGCGCAACTTTAGTGATAACCTGATGCATCCGCCTAGAATATCCGGTTCCAGACAGGCAAGAACAACACTAACACCATGCCACCACACCCTGGCGCCGTGTCTATTATTCCTCACACTTCATTTTCTACACTGACCGCTAGCAGTTACCAGCTTCCTTACAGTCCCCTGTTTTTGAGCCTCTGGTACACAAACATGTGAGTACACATTTATTTTCAATTGGGCTTGATAAATGCACAGTAGATGTAGATTTCAAGCATATAATAATTTTGTATGAAGCAGATTAATGTTAGTCATAAAAATGACATAAAAACGGTTTATCATATGTGATAAGAACGGCCTTTGTGGAAACTTAAGGAAAAGACAACTCGTCCGTCATTTATCAGAAATGATAAGAGCGGCGTTAAAGGTCGCAAGTGCCCTTTTCTAGCTGTAGAAAAGCTAACTTTGATTGTTGCTTTGAATGATTCCTTTGATTCAGAAATGATTGTTTTAGTGTTTGTCTGTTAGAATGTTGCATATTATATGTAATCTGTAAAGAAAAGTCAGTAAAGTTTGGATCTTTTATCTGTTTTCAGCATGACAATATGAGTTCCAGTGACAAACGTTTGCCGTTTGTTGCTGGTGATCAGAGTGATTTTGACCTGTCTGACAGCAGTGGAGATGAGTGGAGGCCAGAAGATGACTTTGAGGTTTATCAATGATCAGTGGATGGACAGAGAAGAACGCCTGGAGGTCTTGGTCTTGGAGGGGAAGTAGTCGTGAAGATGACACGAGGTCGTCAGAGAGATTTAAACTATAAAGTCTTCGCTGACAACTTCTTTTCCAACTTGCCTCTCATTCAAGCCTTGAAAGCCAAATCCATCTACTTTGTCGGAACCTTTCGAGCCAGCAGGTTCAAAGGCCTCAGCCTGAAGTCTGAGAAGGAGCTGAAGCAGGAAGGAAGGGGAGCCTGTGATGTCAAGGTAGAACTGATGTCGAATGTTGTAGCTGTGCGCTGGTTTGACAACAAGACTATGGACACTGTCTCTACCTATGTGGGTGTGGAACCTCAAAGTGAGGCATCACGATACAACAAAAAGTAGAAGCAGGAAGTCACCATTCCCCAGCCTGGCATCATGAAAGAGTACAACAAATTTATGGGTGGGGTGGATCTGCTTGACAGCATCACAAGCCTCTACAAGTTCCCGCTAAAGTCGAGGCGTTTCTACATGTACATTTTCTATCACACCATCGCAGCTGCTGTTGTTAACAGATAGCTGTGGTACAAGAGCACTGCACGCTGCTGAACCTCAAGCCAGTAAAGCTCTGCATCTTTCAGAGCCAGATTGCTGATGCCCTGGTGCTGACGAAGAATGCAGTTGGTCACCCGAGTGGCTGTGTGACGTCACCACCTCTAGCCAAGATTACCAGACAGTCTGTTCCCACCCCTGATGTCCGTCTGGATGGTGTTGCCCACCTGCCCCAATGGAACAGCGCCAGGACATCGTGCAAAAACAGAAACTACCAGAGCCTGACCTACGTCTTCTGCCCAAAGTGCAAAGTGAACCTTTGCTTCAACAAGGACAGAAACTGCTTTGCGGAGTTCCATCTGCTCAAATAACTATGAAATCTAGCACAAAAAACGCTTGAACAGAAATGAACTGCATTGATTAGAAATTTGAAAACAATTAGCTGAATAAACCTGCAAAGAACTGCTGTTCCAGAGACAATTTATCATATATGATAAGATCAGTCTTGGTACCGCAAAAGCCGCTCTTATCATATATGATAATTTTTCTAACTTTGTCATTTTTTTCACTTTAATTAAAAATGTGTTTCTTTGTTGTATCTAATGTTGTTTTTTCATAAAAAATAATTTTCCCTAGTCTAGAAGTACTTTCAGGCTCTAGAGGGTTAAAATGACGGGGTTCGGAAGATGTATTCAGTAAAAATCTCTCAGTCTGTCTCTCTCTGTCTCCCTCCCTCTCTCTCTCTCTCTCTCTGTTTCTCTCTATCTCTCTCCCGCTCTTTCTCTCTCTCTCCCTCTCTCTCCCTCTCTTGCTCTCTGTCTGTCTGTCTCTGTGTCTCTGTCTTTCTCTCTTTCTCTCCTCTCTCTCTCTCTCTCTCTCTCTCTCCTCCTCTCTCTCTCTCCCTGTCTGTCTGCCTGTCTGTCTATCTCTGTCTCTTTGACTCTCTGTCTTTCTCTGTCTCTCACTGTCTGTCTGTCTGTCTCTGTCTCTGTCTCTCTCTCTGTCTCTCACTGTCTGTCTGTCTGTCTGTCTGTATGTACTGTTGTTCTGTCTCTGTCTCTGTCTCTCTCTCTGTCTCTCTGTCTCTTCTCTCTCTGTCTCTCTCTCTCTCTCTCTCTCTCCCAAAGAAAACAGATGAAGAGGATCAGCGTCAACAACGGAGTTGAAAGAGGAAAAAAATGTAATCAAGTCAGTGAGAGGCTGGCTGCCATTTCAATACTGCCTGTTAGACAGACACTGACATGTTAGGACCCATTAAATAAATACAAAGCTAACTAAAAGTTCATTTATGATGTTACATTCAAGCAAGTAATAGCCGTCCATTGATTAATATAGGGTGAACGAATATGTTAATTCCCAGACGCCGCTATATCAGTTTAAATAATATGAAAATTTGGTTGAAGTAGATGTTGCTATATTAACTTTGACTTTCACTTTCTTTTTTTGTTTTCATATTGTGTCCCAGTGTAAGCTACGAGTCCATTAAAAAAATGAAACACTAAAGTAACACAAGATGTAGGCTGGATGGAGGATTAGTATATTCATGAGCGAATGATTACATCGATAATGTCATCTATTGCCATAGAATAATCTTGACTTTTTTTTTATTCTGACAAAAATGCATTCTTAATTTTTTTTCTGCCCTGCTGTCCTGTTGCCAGTGTTAGTGATATTATTTGGCTATTTTCCCTGTTTGCGTGCAGCCTCCATGAAACAACAGCTCAAGGTTTGGTTGTTTAATGTCAGGTTCTATTCTTTTCTAAAAATAAAGAGGCCATTGAGAGAAAATTACATGCACACACGAGAGGGAGAGAGAGAGAGAGAGAGAGAAGAGAGAGAGAGAGAGAGAGAGAGAGAGAGAGAGAGAGAATTGAGAGAAAGAGAGAGGGAGAGAGAGAGAGAGAGAGAGAGAGAGAGAGAGAGAGAGCGGAAGAGAAGAAGAAGAAGCAGAAGAAGAAGAAGGAGGAGGAGGAGGAGGAGAAGAAGAAAAAGGAGTAGTAATAGTAGATGGAAAACAAACAAGAAGAAGAATTAGAAAAAGAAGAAAAAAATGAAGAAGAGAAGAAGCAAGAAGAATGCGAAGAAGAATGCGAGAAGAAGAAGAAGAAGAAGAATGCGAAGAAGAATGCGAAGAAGAAGAAGAAGAAGAATGCGAAGAAGAATGCGAAGAAGAAGAAGAATGCGAAGAATGCGAAGAATGCGAAGAAGAATGCGAAGAATGCGAAGAAGAAGAAGAAGAAGAAGAAGAAGAAGAAGAAGAAGAGAATGAAGAAGAAGAAGAAGAAGAGAAGAAGAAGCAAGAAGAAGAAGAAGAAGAAGAAGAAGAAGAAGAAGAAGAAGAAGAAGAAGAAGAATGCGAAGAAGAAGAAGAAGAAGAA
>CM060306.1:71093011-71095511 GCA_030674185.1 Monoplex corrugatus | reverse complement strand
GGACGAACAGTAAGAGGAGAACGTAAAGATCTGAAGCACACAAAGAGTATCATAGAGAAGCTGGCCTCAAATGGTAGAGCCTATAGAAAGAAAAAAAGTTACCGCCTTGAAATTTTAACTATCTGTTTTGCTTATTGCGAAAGCATGCACATGCACATGCACAATCATGATCTTGAACGTCAGTCAACGCAAATTTAAACAAACTTTAGATATTCTTAAACTTAATCCAAAACAAGTGTGACTGCCTGTGTTCAAGCAAACAGGAACCACAAAAAAAAACACACAAAAAAAGAATAAGATCGCGGGTTTAATACAAGACAAGACAGGCTGCAAATTTTCAGCCAACTGGCCTTTGTCAAGCGTATGATTACAAGCAAACAAATACCAGATACAAAAATTAAGAGAAAAAAAACTGAAACTTCCCTGGTGGAAGGAACCCTTTCTCACACTGGACGGAGCAGCAGGAAGTTTCAGTCTTTTTCTCCTAATTTTCGTACCTGTGTGTTTGTTTGTGATCTTACGCTTGACAAAGGCCAGTTGGCCCAAAACTTTCGCCTGTCTTGTCTTGTATTAGATGCGCGTTCTCTTTCTTTTTTCGTGTTTTTTCTGGTTCCGTATTGTTAAACTTGACACGTCGTAAGGGGCACGACTCATTGTTAAAACAACTAGTTGAAATATTGTCAGAGGTTCCTGAAGAAGACACTACTCACATCCATTGTTCAAGACAATTTTTGGTCCTTGTGACCTTGACCCTACACCTTCGCTTCTGAACTTTATTCTTTCGCGGCTCCTTGACGATTGGCACCTTTGGTCAAACTGTGATGAAATTCCACTGATAAAGAGCTTAGAAACTCGTGTCCACATATTTTTGTTACAGGGAGATAGACACACATTTACAGACACACATGTCTCTTCGTTCTATACGAAATTGTCTCCCTTCTTTTCTTTTACTTTTTTTCAAAATGAAAAGGGTGGATTAAAGAAAAAATATACTGTGAATAGGCTGCATTGTCTCTTATCCCGATTATTGGTCATTTACAGTTGATAGTCGTTGTCTCGCCAGCTTTATGTTTCTAAAGATGTTGTTTGTTTGTTTGTTTGTTTGTGTGCATTTTGTTTTCATCTCCCTCCCAATGACACTCTGTCTCTCATCGTTAATATCATCATGAGAAGGCGATGGAGATTGACTGGACACCTTACCGCTGCTCCCCCCCCCCAAAAAAAAAAAAAAAAAAAAAAGTAAGAGAACATCACACGGACGCACACACCAGACATCAGGGAAAAAAAGGCAAGAGAAGACGACCGAAGAGGGCCTGGCAACGAACAGAAAAAAGAGAACGTAAAACTCTGAGGCACATCTGTGGTATCATAGAGAACGTGGCCTAGAATAATGGACATTTTATATAAAAAAATGATCCCTTGAATTTTTAATCAGTTGTTTTGCTTCTTGCGTAGGCATGAACATTCACTAGGTAAAACAGTTTAGGTAGGGCCTCAGGACCTGGCCACCTCATGGGTTTACATGTATGTGCAGACTTAAGCCATGTGCCACGGTCACCATACACGTGGTACGTGTGATGTTTAGTGCATATGGAATTCGTTCAGAGCGCGGAGACGTCATTTTGAGAAAGTGAAAGTGAAACTGAACATGCACAATCATGATCTTGAACATCAGTTAATCTAACTTTGAAGAAACTCGAGACATAGTTAAACTTGGCATGCGGCGAGGGGCATGACTGATTATTAAAACAATGAGCTGAAATATTGTTAGAGTTTCCTGAGAAGATGCTGCTCACATCCATTCTTCAAGACGTGCTGATTTAAGACGTGTTTTTGTCTGTGAGATTTTGACGCGGGCGCCTTTCCTTCTAAACTTATCCCTTCGCGACTCCTTAACGATTCGCGCCTTTAATTAAACTTTGATGAAGTTCCACCCAAAAAAGACTAAGAAATTTGTGTCTGCATGTTTTTGTCACAGACAGATAGACAGCCAGATATACAGACACACACGTCTCTTCGGTCTTTATGGAATAATCTCCCTTCTTTTTCTTTCTGACTGAAAAAAAGGGAGAGGGGGTTATGAAAAAAGACTATGAAAAAGGGTGTATTCGCCACACACTATTACATAGACGGCAATGTTAGTTATCCCGATTACTTATCATTTACCGTCTGTCATTCTTGTCTCACCTGCTTTGTTTCTAAATTGTTTGTATACTTGTCTCTATGCGTTTTGTCTCTCTCTCCCCTCTCTCTGTGTGTGTCTCTCTCTTTCTTTTTCTCTCTCTGTGTCTCCTCTGTCTCTCTGTCTCTCTCTGTCACTCTCTCTGTCTCTTGCTCTTCACTCTCTGTCTCTCTCTGTCTGTCCTCTCTCTCTGTGTCTCTCTGTCTGTCTGTCTGTCTGTCTCTCTCTGTATATCTGTCTGTCTCTCTCTGTCTCTCTCTGTCTCTCTCTATCTGTCTGCTTGTCTGTCTGTCTGTTCTCTCTCTCTCTCTCTCTCTC
>CM060306.1:71078011-71088011 GCA_030674185.1 Monoplex corrugatus | reverse complement strand
AGATTGGGGAATACATTGACATGGAAGATTGGGGATACACTGACAAGGAAGATTGGGGAATACATTGACATGGGAGATTGGGTGAAAATATTGACATGGGAGATTGGGGAATACATTGACATGGGAGATTGGGTGAACATATTGACAAGGAAGATTGGGGAATACATTGACATGGGAGATTGGGGAATACATTGACATGGGAGATTGGGGAATACATTGACATGGGAGATTGGGGAATACATTGACATGAGATATATGGGGAATACATTGACATGGGAGATTGGAGAATACATTGACATGGGATATATGGGGAATACACTGACATGGGAGATTGGGGAATACATTGACATGGGATATTGGGGAATACATTGACATGGGAGATTGGGGAATACATTGACATGGGAGATTGGGGAATACATTGACATGGGAGATTGGGAATACATTGACATGGAAGATTGAGGAATGCATTGACATGGGAGATTGGGTGAAAATATTGACATGGGAGATTGGGGAATACATTGACATGGGAGATTGGGGAATACAGTGACATGGAGAGTGGGGAATACAATGGCATAGGAGATTGGGGAACGCATTGACACGGGAGATTTGAGGAATACATTGACATGAGAGATCGGGGAATACATTGACATGGGAGATTGGGTGAAAATATTGACAAGGCAGATTGGGGAATACATTGACATTGGAGATTGGGGAATACATTGACAATGGGGATTGGGGAATACATTGACATGGGAGATTGGGGAATACATTGACATGGAAGATTGGGGATACACTGACAAGGAAGATTGGGGAATACATTGACATGGGAGATTGGGTGAAAATATTGACATGGGAGATTGGGGAATACTTTGACATGGGAGATTGGGTGAACATATTGACAAGGAAGATTGGGGAATACATTGACATGGGAGATTGGGGAATACATTGACATGGGAGATTGGGGAATACATTGACATGGGATATATGGGGAATACATTGACATGAGATATATGGGGAATACATTGACATGGGAGATTGGAGAATACATTGACATGGGATATATGGGAATACACTGACATGGGAGAGTGGGGAATACATTGACAGGGGATATATGGGGAATACATTGACATGGGAGATTGGGGATACATTGACATGGAGATTGGGGATACACTGACATGGGAGATTGGGGAATACATTGACATGGGAGATTGGGGATACACTGACATGGGAGATTGGGGAATACATTGACATGGGAGAGTGGGGAATACATTGACATGGGAGATTGGGGATACATTGACATGGGAGATCGGGGAATACATTGACATGGGAGAGTGGGGAATACATTGACATGGGAGATTGGGGAATACATTGACATGGGAGATTGGGGAATACATTGACATGGGAGATTGGGGAATACGTTGACATGGGAGATTGGGGAATACATTGACATGGGATATTGGGGAGTACATTGACACGGGAGATTGGGGAATACATTGACATGGGAGATTGGGAATACATTGACATTGGAGATTGGGGAATACATTGACATGGGAGATTGGGGAATACATTGACATGGGAGATTGGGGAATACATTGACATGGGAGATTGGGGAATACATTGACATGGGATATTGGGGAGTACATTGACACGGGAGATTGGGGAATACATTGACATGGATATTGGGGCATACATTGACATGGGAGATTGGGGAATACATTGACATGGGAGATTGGGGAATACATTGACATGGGAGATTGGGAATACATTGACATGGAAGATTGAGGAATGCATTGACATGGGAGATTGGGGAAAATATTGACATGGGAGATTGGGGAATACATTGACATGGGAGATTGGGGAATACAGTGACATGGAGAGTGGGGAATACAATGGCATAGGAGATTGGGGAACGCATTGACACGGGAGATTTTTGAGGAATACATTGACATGAGAGATCGGGGAATACATTGACACGAGATATTGGGGAATACATTGACATGAGAGATTGGGAATACTTTGACATGGGAGATTGGGGAATACATTGACATGGGAGATTGGGGAATACATTGACACGGGAGATTGGGGAATACATTGACATGGGAGATTGGGGAATACATTGACACGGGAGATTGGGTGAGAATATTGACATGGGAGATTGGGGAATACATTGACATGGAGATTGGGTAAGAATATTGACATGGAGATTGGGGAACACATTGACATGGAGATTGGGTAAGAATATTGACATGGGAGATTGGGGAATACATTGACATAGGAGATTGGAGAATGCGTAAACATGGGAGATTGGGGAATGCATTGACAAGGGAGGTATGTAGAATACATTGACATGGGAGATTTTGGGGACAATCTCCATTATTTACCCACCACGCAAAAGGTACCTCATTTCCTATTCAGCTCTGTCTCTCTCTCTGTCTCAGCTCAACAACAGAAGGAACCCCAGTTTCCGTCTAGCCGTGGAATCCAGGATGGAGGGTGAGGTGTGGACAGGTAGTGTGGTGCTACGCCACGAACCTCGCCCTGACTCTTGCTTTCAGCGGATCGTGAGACGCCTGGCTAACGACTATCTGACGGAGGAGGCGGACCGGAGGTTCTATTGTGACCGCTACAACTGCTGCCCACCGCCTCTGTTGGTGCCCACTATCATGTTGCTGGAGGTATGGGGTAGGCTACTTTCTTTGTGTGTTTGTTTGCTGGTTGTTGGTTGTTGTTTTTTCGTTTGTTTGGGTTTTTTGGGGGAGGGTGTGGGTGGGTGGGGTGGGGGCATATGGTGGTTGGTTGAGATGGATTGGAAAGGGGGTGGGTGGTTGGGGGCATATAGTGGTTGGTTGTGATGGATTGGAAGGGGTGTGGGGGGGGCATATAGTGGTTGGTTGTGATGGATTGGAATGGGGATGTGGGGGTGGGGGCATATAGTGGTTGGTTGGGATGGATTGGAATGGATTGATGTGGGGGTGGGGGCATATAGTGGTTGGTTGGATGGATTGGAATGTGGGGGGGCATATAGTGGTTTGGGATGGATGGAAGTGGGCATATAGTGTTGGTTGGATGGATTGGATGTGCATATATGGGGTGGGGCAATATGGTTGTTGGGATGGATGGAATTGGAAATTGGGATGGGGCTATAGTGGTTGTTGGATGGAATTGGAATGAGGCAATAGATGGCACACACACACACACACACACAACACACACACACACACAACACACACACACACACCACACACCACACACACACACCACACACACACACCACACACACACACACACACACACACATGCATTATCTCTATCTGTATCTGTGTGTATGTGTGTGTGTGTGTGTTTGCACGTGTTGTCTGTGTGTTGTGTGTGTATGTGTGTGTGTGTGTATGTGTGTGTGTGTGTGTGTGTGTGTGTGTGTGTGTGTGTTGTGTGTTGTGTGTGTGTATTTGTGTGTGTGTGTGTGTGTGTGTGTGTGTGTGTGTGTGTGTGTGTGTGTGTGTGTGTGTGTGTGTTGTTGTTTGCTTGCGTGCATTTTCTTGCAAAACCATGAAACGACAAATCTAAATCCTAAATGCACGTTCTTTTTTATAGTGTTAGTCACAAGAATACAGAGACTGCGTTAAATCGTATTGATATCAAAAGCTGCGACGTTTATTAATGCACCTGAATGAGAATATGTTTTCTGATTTAAAAGATATGAATTTGTTGTTGACCACTGCCATGACACTTCTTTATGCTTTTACTTACAAAGAGACATCATTCAATTGCTTAAAACTACACACATAGGCATATCCTGAAAGAAAGTTTACATAATCCGCTATCAGTGATTATATCATAATGCCCGAGTCATACCACATGATACCAACAATGATGCTTGTAAGACATACGCGCCGTTATTTACCTTTTGTGATATATATATATAATATATATATATTTGTCATCATTTCATTTTTTTCCAAAGGTGTAAACACGACACACTGTATCAACGCCTGAATAATGTTAGAATACCCACCCACCCACCCACACACACACACACACACACACACACACACACACACAAACACACTCACACACACACACACACACTTCCTTTTTTAGCTGTTCCGTTTTAGTTTGTTCAGCTGTGCGGAGATCTTGCAATGAGAAATGCGTGTGCTAAAAACAAAGATTTCTTTTGTTCAGAATTATCTTTATATAAAAAGGGAGAATATAAAACGTTTTGACCGTCTGGGCTTTTCTATAGCCAAGGTTGTTCTTACTTCTGTGTCTGTTTAACGTTTGTTGTTTGCTTGTTTTACTTGTTTACTTGCTTGTTTGTTTGTTTGTTTAACGTTTGTTATTTGCTTG
This sequence comes from Monoplex corrugatus, assembly GCA_030674185.1. Classification (NCBI taxonomy): domain Eukaryota; kingdom Metazoa; phylum Mollusca; class Gastropoda; order Littorinimorpha; family Ranellidae; genus Monoplex; species Monoplex corrugatus. The sequence continues at coordinate 71,083,661 of CM060306.1, read as the reverse complement.
TTTGCTTGCTTGTTTGTTTGCTTGTTTGTTTGTTTGTTTAACGTTTGTTATTTGTTTGTTTGCTTGTTTGTTTGTTTGTTTGTTTGTTTGTTTAACGTTTGTCATTTGCTTGTTTGCTTGCTTGCTTGTTTGTTTGTTTGTTTGTTTGTTTGTTTGTTTGTTTGTTTGTTTAACGTTTGTTATTTGCTTGTTTGCTTGTTTGCAAGTTTGTTTGTTTGCTTGTTTGTTTGCTTGTTTGCTTGTTTGTTTGTTTGCTTGTTTGCCTGTTTGCTTGTTTGTTTGCTTGTTTGTTTGCATGTTTGTTTTGTTTGTTTGCTTATTTGTTTGCCTGTTTGCTTGTTTGCATGTTTTCTTTTTTGTTTGGATTTTTAGTTTATTTTAGTGTTTAGGATTTTTTTAAGTCGGGCGGGGAAAGGAATGGGTGTAGCGGTAAGGTGCGGGTGTGGAGGTGACAGAATAATGTGCTTTGAACTCTGTGAGACTGGCTCTGGTTGGAATACGTTGGATTGCGTTGTATTGGATGGGGATAGGTTGGATGGGTTGGAACGGATAGGGATGGGTTGGATTTGGTTAAGTTGAATGGGGACGGGTTGGATTGGATGAGGTGGGTTGGAATGGGTTACTTTGGATTGGTTGGGTCGCATTGAATGGGGGATAGATTGCATTGAGTTTTGGTTCGATGAGGCTGGGTTGGGTCGGGTTGGATGGGGATGGGTTTTTGATTAGATGGATTGGATTGGATTGGATTGGATGGGGATGTGTTGGATTGGACGGGATGGGGATGGGTTGGATTGAACAGAGGTGGGCTGACTTAGCTTGGGATGGGTTGGGATGGGTTGGCTGGTGATGGGATGGGTTGGATTGTATGGGGATGGGTTGGTTGGATGGGATAGAGATGGGTCGGATTGAATACGGATGGACTGACTTTGCTCAGGATGGGTTGGGCTAGGTTGGATGAGGATAGGTTGGATTGGATTGGATGGTTGATGGGCTGGATTGGATTGGCTCTGATGAGATGTGATAGATGAAACGAACAGGAAATACTGTTCCGACCAACGGCCCTCCATCTCCCTGTTGATCATCGTTTCGTTGTTGGAGACAAGAAGTCGTTTGTCTTTTTTTTCTTTTTCTTTTTTTTTCTTTTTTCTTGCTACTGCCTCCCTGGCTTGCTACTTCCGGCATCCCCCATCCCCCACCTTACTCTCCTTCGCTGCCCCCCCCCCCCCCCACTCTCCCACGCTCCTTCCAATCTTCCAGCTTCTGTGGCTTCATCATCAGACCTATGCAGCTGGAGGTCTGACTGGGGACATCAGTGTTAATGGGGGTGAGGAAACTCGGTGTGTGTATGGGTAGGGTGAGGTGAGGAGTGGGGGTGGGGGTGGGAGAGTGGATGGAAATTGAAGTTGCGGATGAGAGATTGGACTAGAGGAGGTGAATGGCTGGAGAGGGGGAAAGGGGTTGTCTGGTATTGGGTTGGGTTGGGTTGGGTTGGGCTGGGTTGGTTGGGGGTTGGGTTGGTTGAACTGGATTGCGTTGGGTAGAGTACTATTGCGTTCGGTTGGATTGAATTGAGTTGGAGTTTGGATGGGTTGAATTGGGTGGAATTATTGGGTTGGGTTAGGTTGAATTGGGTGAAGTTGCGTTGGGTTGGGTTAAATGGAGTTGGGGTTGGTTGGGTTGGGTTGAATTGAGTTTGGTCGAGTTGGGTTGGGCTGGGTTAAATTGAACTGAGTTGATCTGGGATGAGTTGCGTTGAGTTGGCTTGAATGGGATTGAGAATGGTTAGGTTGAATTGAGTTGGGTTCGGTAGGCTTGTGCTGAACCAATGTGGGGTTGGGTTGGGTATTGTTAGGTTGGGATGGGTTGGTTTGGATAATACTGCAATGGAATGGATTGCATTAGAATTGATTTGGTCGGTTTGGCTTTGATTGGACTGCATTGGAATGGAATCGGTTGGATTGAGCGAAATTGGTTTGGGGTGGATTGGATTAGAGTAAGTTGGATTGTAGTATGCACTAACGCACGTTAAAGGTTCTTCGGCAACAAACGTTATTATGCAGATAGAAACGATTTTTCTATAGCACTATTCTGCAAATTTAATTGGGCTCACTAAGCATTACACATACATGATCACATTGTTATTGGAGCACGGATCACTTCAGTTGTTACGCGAGCTGACATCATGTTGTTTTTTGTTGTTGTTGTTGTTGTTGTTGTAGTTTTCACTATCAGTATATTTAGTTGGTATGCGTGCTGGGAGTTTTCATGTTTCCCTAAAGCCATCCCACTGACATGACTTATGGAATCTGTAACGTCAACAGCTGATTTTCTGTATGTGTGTTCACACCAAGAAGGTTTTAGCACAGGCAGGTCTACACGCAATGTTGATCAGGGCAACATGAAATATTTTCATTTATCCACCAAGCGTGTCTTTTTCCTAATGATTAAAGATTACGAAGAAAAAAGCAGCATTTATAAGACATTTTATGAGGCGAGAGAAATTAGAGCACCTAGCTAGTCACAATAAGAAAGCTGGAGGGAAAAAAGCACCGAGAAAAAAATATTGGATGGACTTGCAGAGAGGATGAAGACAGAGAGGGTGGGAGAGAAGACAGAGAGGGTGGGAGAGAAGGCAGAGAGGGTGGGAGAGAAGACAGAGAGGGTGGAGAGAAGACAGAGAAGATAGAGAGGGTGGGAGAGAAGACAGAGAAGACAGAGAGGGTGGGAGAGAAGACAGAGAGGGTGGGAGAGAAGACAGAGAAGATAGAGAGGGTGGGAGAGAAGACAGAGAAGACAGAGAGGGTGGAGAGAAGACAGAGAGAAGACAGAGAGGATGGGAGAGAAGACAGAGAGGGTGGGAGAGAAGACAGAGAGAAGACAGAGAGGCTGGGAGAGAAGACAGAGAGGCTGGGAGAGAAGACAGAGAGGGTGGGAGAGAAGACAGAGAGGGTGGGAGAGAAGACAGAGAAGATAGAGAGGGTGGGAGAGAAGACAGAGAAGACAGAGAGGGTGGGAGAGAAGACAGAGAGAAGATAGAGAGGCTGGGAGAGAAGACTGAGAGGGTGGGAGAGAAGACAGAGAGGGTGGGAGAGAAGACAGAGAGGGTGGAATGAACGCAGAGATGATTTGAGTGTGTGGTAGAGAAGACAGAGATAGACAGAGAGGGTGGAAGAAGGACAGAGAGAAGACAGAAGATAAGAAGCAAGAGGCTTGAGATGAAATACAAGGTGGAAGAAGACAAGAGGTGGAGAAAGACAGAGAGGAGGAGAGAAGACAGAGAGGGTGGGAGAGAAACAGAGAGGGGGGAGAAAAAGACAGAGAAGATAGAGAGGATGGGAGAGAAGACAGAAAGGGTGGGAGAGAAGACAGAGAAGACAGAGAGGATGGGAGAGAAGACAGAGAGGGTGGGAGAGAAGACAGAGAGGATGGGAGAGAAGACAGAGAGGGTGGGAGAGAAGACAGAGAGAGACAGAGAGGGTGGGAGAGAAGACAAAGAGGGTGGGAGAGAAGACAGAGAGGCGGGAGAGAAGACAGAGAAGACAGAGAGGCTGGGAGAGAAGACAGAGAGAAGACAGAGAGGGTGGGAGAGAAGACAGAGAGGGGGAGAGAAGAAGAGAAGACAGAGAGGCTGGGAGAGAAGACAGAGAGGCTGGGAGAGAAGACAGAGAGGCTGGGAGAGAAGACAGAGAGAAGACAGAGAGGGTGGGAGAGAAGACAGAGAGGCCGGGAGAGAAGACAGAGAAGACAGAGAGGCTGGGAGAGAAGACAGAGAGGCTGGGAGAGAAGACAGAGAGGCTGGGAGAGAAGACAGAGAAGATAGAGAGGCTGGAGAGAAGACAGAGAGAAGACAGAGAGGTGGGAGAGAAGACAGAGAAGACAGAGAGGCTGGGAGAGAAGACAGAGAGAAGACAGAGAGGCTGGGAGAGAAGACAGAGAAGACAGAGAGGCTGGGAGAGAAGACAGAGAGAAGACAGAGAGACTGGGAGAGAAGACAGAGAGGGGGAGAGAAGACAGAGAGGCCGGAGAGAAGACAGAGAAGACAGAGAGGCTGGGAGAGAAGACAGAGAGAAGACAGAGAGGCTGGGAGAGAAGACAGAGAAGACAGAGAGGCTGGGAGAGAAGACAGAGAAGACAGAGAGGCTGGAGAGAAGACAGAGGAAGACAGAGAGGCTGGGAGAGAAGACAGAGAGACTGGGAGAGAAGACAGAGAGAAGACAGAGAGGCTGGGAGAAGACAGAGAGCTGGAGAGAAGACAGAGAAGACGAGAGCTGGGAGAGAAGACAGAGAGAAGACAGAGTGGCTGGGAGAGAAGACAGAGAGAAGACAGAGAGGCTGGGAGAGAAGACAGAAGACAGAGAGGCTGGAGAGAAGACAGAGAGACAGAGGCTGGGAGAGAAGACAGAGAGAAGACAGAGAGGCTGGGAGAGAAGACAGAAGATGGGAGAGAAGACAGAGAGAGACAGAGCTGGGAGGAGACAGAGAGTGGGAGAGAAGACAGAGAAGACAGAGAGGCTGGAGAGAAGACAGAGAGAAGACAGAGTGGCTGGGAGAGAAGACAGAGAGAAGACAGAGAGGGTAGGAGATGCACTTGCAGCGACAAAGGGAAGATTCGTATAGAGGCCTGTGATCGCCAACGCCATGCTACAGGGTACATGATGATGGTGATTGGATGGTGATGGTGGTGATGATGATGATGATGATGATGATGATGATGGTGATGGTGATGGTGGTGATGATGATGTGATGTGATGATGATGATGGTGATGATTGTGATGTGGTGGTGGTGGTTTTTGGTGGTGGTGATATGATGATGATGGAGGTGGTGGTGGTGGTTTTGGTGGTGGTGGTGATGATATGATGATGTGATGGTGGTGTGATGATGATGATGATGATGATGGTGGTGGTGTGATAATGATGATGATGGTGTGGTGGTGTGATGATGACGACCACCAAGAGACGGCAATTTGGCGGATTGAACTCGTGATCATCCGATCAAGTGTCCGACTTTTACCCGCTCAACAACCGACCGTGCCTAACTTGAGTTGTCACTGCTATTTCAGAAAACTGTTCTTTTGCCTTCATTCTTTAGCCTTAAGCCAGTTCACCATAGAAACCAATTGTGCGACACTAACAGACTTCCGAATCAAGGATTTGTTTTTTTATGCGTCTTTTTTTTAAATGATGTCGTTTCACAGTATGCTGGCTCAGTTGCCGGAGAGCTGTTCTCCTGCTTGCGTTAGTTGTTCTCGTTCTCTAATCGTTGTAAGCTACAGCTGAACTTGAGATAATTCCAAGGTTTCAATACTGTACTGGGATTGACTTCTAAAAGAACGTTCTAGTAATGTATTCGTCGTAACTGCACAACCTCGAAATTCTGAAGGGGAAAAAGCTATATGCATGCTTTTAGTTGTCTGTGATTGCATCGCCTGAGCAAGTAGAAGGTGAACGAAGGAAAGCAGCAGAAGCCCGTCATGATAGGGTTTAGTGTTGTTGTTACGTGCTGCACTAACTCTAGAACAAATTTGGCTTGAGTTTCTGAATAGTTGACCAAGTATATTTCCAACTTTTCTACAATGGGCGAAAGGATGATATGTACGGCTGTGTCATTCTGAGTGATTTGGCTGTTTTCAGTTGTGACTTTTTGACTTTG
>CM060306.1:71065511-71068011 GCA_030674185.1 Monoplex corrugatus | reverse complement strand
TCCATTTTGATTATATTTTAACAAAAGCGCGAAAAACCTTAAATTTTCTAAAAATAATAAGCAAATTACCCTGGGGAATGGATACAAATGTACTGATTCATCTGTCAACAGCGCTGGTCAGGTCTAAATTATCCTACGCGCAAGAAGTTTTCTTCAATGCACCCAAATATTTACTAAAAAAGATTCAGAGCTTGGACTGCAAAAGTCTTAAAATTGCACTAGGTGTACCAACTCATGCTTCTACTCTGGAAACGTACAAAGTTGCTGGAATTCTACCTTTAAACAACCATCGTGAGTTAGCTACAGCAAAGTTTGCAATTAGAACTACTTCACAAGTGGATAATTTTGTGAGCAAAGAAATTAAGATCAGGTCTGATACTGACTTTCCAAAACGAGCAAAAAACATTTCATCACAAATTACAGCCGCAACTTACATATCTGGCCTGATCAAACAGTCCAACATAACAATGGATGAAATAGCCGAGAAACCAACGATAACGCCTATCTCTATATGGGAAATGCTAAAGGCCACATTTGATCTCGATTATGCAAAAGTTAAAAAAGATGATAATGTCAACATTACGCTATCCACAGCTTGTGAACACATCGATGAAAAGTACCCACCTCCACATTTTTACCGATGGGTCAGTCTTAGCAAACCAGAGCGCTGGAGCAGCCTTTTATGTTCCAAAATTTAACATTAAAAAGTCTTTTTTCATTGGGGCAAATGTATCTATATATACAGCAGAATTGGTCGCTGTTGTTCAAGCGTTGCATTATTAAATAAGCCTTCGGCCTGTGTCATTCAAAGTAGTTCTCTTTGTTGATTCAAAATCTGTATTATATGCCTTACAGTCTTTTGATACAGACACAAGACCTGACTTAATTATTGAGGCAAATCATCTAATACATTGTTTAAAGATAAATGGTTCGGAAATCAATTTATGCTGGGTGCCTTCTCATGTTGGTCTTCATGGCAACAACGTAGTTGACAGAGCAGCTAAATCCGGTGCCCTCCATTCTGAAAATTCCATAGAATTACATGTTAACACCTCGGTAAAAGAAGCTTACAACTCGCTAGAATTAGCATCATGGATTCGATTTCATAAACATTTAAATGAAAAATTTGTGTCTCAAAAAAGAATCAAACTTTCAGTTCAAAATATCTGTAAAAATTTGCAGTATTCTTCGTTATATCATTTGAGATTAATTGTTATAACATATTTTCGCATTCAACTGAACGCTTTGAAAACAAAATATTGTAACAACGTTTTATGTATTTGTGGCGAACAATTCACATTGTATCACTGTTTGTTTTACTGCAGAAAGCTTCGTTCCTTTTTACCAAAGACGTTTACACAAGGAAACTATCTTGAAACGCATTTTAAAGAAGTAGTATCGGATCAAGTTTTGTTAGTTAAAATTTCAGAATCATTGGTTCACAGTCCTGTTAATGCGTTACTTTAAGATTATTTTATAATTATGATTATTTTTGTTTTGTTTTGTTTTTATGACGATTTTTCTTTTACATTATTGATGTTAGCGTTGTTCTAGTTTCATTTCTCTGTTCATCCATATCCTTTTTCTTAAGACCTTGCCGCTTCCTTTTAATTTTTTTTACTTCCCTTACTCTGTTCCCCTCTCCCCTCCCATACCCCCCCCCCCTTATTTCATCCTCCATGCCATTTTCCCCGTCTAATATCACTTATAGTGAAAAGACGTTAAATCAAGCAACGAACGAACACTTTCACACACGCACACGTTGGTGTACCCGCGCGCTTATATACGCAAACGAATACACAAGCAAACAAATTCGTGATATAACGTCCAAGTCATTAAAATAACTAGTTTGGGTTATTTTCAAATTTCTTAACCCTTGACTCCCTTGGTCGATTGGTTGATTGATTGGTTGCTCGCTTGTTTGCTTCATTGGTTGTTGTTTTTGATGTTTTCCTTCACTTTCCTATTTCCTCCGCCAGTGTGATGATCTCAGACTCTGTACAATGCTGTGATGATGACGACGATGGAAATGATGAAATAACCATGATGCTATGGAAACCCATCTAGGATTAAGACTGCATGACAAGGCGGTACTCTACGGCTTACTTTCATAGCACCTCCTGGCGTCAGCCAGGCCCGAGAGGTACAAATACCAGCGGTGTTGATCGAGAGACTAGAGCAAAACCCTCATTAACCCTTTGACTCCCGCACCTTATCCAGCAACTGCAAAAACGTCACCTTTTGCCTCCCTTTCTCTATCCAGACAGTGAGGAAGGCAAAGGGTTAAATATTTGCTTTGTTAGCATGGTTGCCAATGCAGGTTACTGGTGCACGGGGTGCGGGAGTCAAAAGGTTAAACGCATCCATGAAGTGGATGAGACTCCATTTCGTGGCTCCAGTCTGTCTAATAAGCCCATAGCGCATTCAACTCTGGGCAGCAGACGGTGTGGAGACAAAAAAAATTCCCGCAATGATTTTGACAGGACTGTTGGTTTTCGAA
>CM060306.1:71053011-71058011 GCA_030674185.1 Monoplex corrugatus | reverse complement strand
TTGTATATATGCTATATATATATGTATATATATATATATATATATATATATATATATAACATAAACATATATATATATGTGTGTGTGTGCGTATGAGAGTGTGTGTGTGTGTGTGTGTGTGTGTGTGTGTGTGTGTGTGTGTGTGTGTGTGTGTGTGTGTGTGTGTGTGTGGTGTTGTGTGATTTTGGTTGGTTGGTTGGTTGTTGGTGTTGGTTGGTTGGTTGGTCGGTTGGTTGGCTGGTTGGTTGGTTGGTTGGTTTTCTGTTGCTTTTTTAAAAATTTTCTATGCTCTCATATGTTTGTATGTTAGTAATTTGTTATATACATTCTTGCTGATTGGGCTTGACAAATACTTGCTGTATGTGTATCTGCTTATAGCATGATTTTGCCATGCGCTTTATCAATTGACATATAAATGGAGACGATATTTTAGTAGAATCCCGTTTTATAATTTCTATGACATGGCACATGTTATAGTCAATCTATTTTCGCCATTGTGTTATTTGAGGTGCTTTTCCTGTCGCCTTCTCTCCGTGTATGTTTTTATATACTTCATTCATTTCCTTTTTTTCTTTTGATTTTACCTTATTTACATTTTTAAGTAGAATATTGATACAACTATCAACGATATTGCTATATTTTTTATGTTATTGTTAAAAGTTGACATGTGTTTACATACAGATGTCTGCTTTTGTCTTTCATGCTTTTTGTAAATCGCATGAGCCATTGGCTTTTTTTTTTATATAAAAGTCAGTATATCATCACTAATCATTTCAGGCGGGCCCCAGTAGCTCAGTTGGTTTGAGCGTCGAATTCCCATGCTAATTGGTTGTGGGTTCGAATCCCGGGGTGTGCTACATTTAAACTGGCCTTCTCACTGTCCCATCTTAACATTATTGTTGTTCTGGTGGTGTCAGTATAGGATTAGAAAGGGTCCCCTTCCCCCACTTCCCTGGGATGGTTATCCCCGTCAGCCATATCACCTGAGGTGGGTGTCGACGTAAAAACTGAATCAATCAGTCAAACTAATCATTTCCTATCTTGTTTTACATATTATATGTCATGTTTTATTTCTTATACGTATGTTGTGTGTGTTAAGTAGCAAGGAATAGCTGTAAGACAGGTCTAGTCGAATATATTGCTCTGTACGTGAGCAATTAAGTATTCTGAAATCATATATTGTCCCAGTCTGCTTTTACTAGACTGACATTTTTGGTAATGTTTTATTACTGTAAAGTTCAATGAGCATGCTTTTGACATAAATCAGTTGCATTTTATAAACGAAAGTATTACTGTGGCCACGTATTTTCCCCAAGAAGAGTGGACCGCTTTTCAAACGGGGGAAAAAAACCGTTTTGACGAAAAAAAAATCTATTTGGCTGAATCCAACCACGAAATTATTAATGTGGCGACGTATTTTCACCAAGAAAAGTGGACCGCATTTCAATCGGAAAAATACGTTTTGACAAAAAGAATTAATTAGATTTAGTTAAACCCAACCGTCCCTCAGAAAGAAATAGGTACTCACTCACAATTAGGTGGACTGGGAGTGTATTCAAGTCTGGCATGAATGTGGTTGTCTGTCCATTTGGCAGTCACGATGGACGATGTTTGCAACTCATTCTATCAAAGACGACTGCTTAAACTCGGCTGTTCCATATTCCAAGCGGGGATGTACTCAAATTACTAGCTACAATTTCTCAAACAGTGATTATTTCAACGATCATTACGGTTTGTTTAATGTATATCATCTTCAATTAGAAAACAAATGGATGAAATAAACTATAGGGAAATAAGACCTTCAGCGCCATACAGTTTCCACATTATCTAAAATTGTTATCAATTTAAAAGTCTAGCATCTACAAAGTAAGTAGGCTGATGCTTACAGCAGCCACTTCTCCCTGCATAAGCTACAACTTTCAAATGGAGACAGTTTTGTTTCTACCAATGCCGTATTAAATAAAATGCAACGTCTTTATTTGGTTGTGCTTCTATACACGTCGTAAGTAGTAGTTTTTTCTGCAGCCTTTTCCTCATCACTGGCGTAGTACAAGTAACTAGGGAAGCAAAATATCGTTGTGTTTTTAACAAGACGATATCTGGCAAACTGTTAGCAAACGCAACATATTAACACGAATGGTTATCCTAGCTGTGCATACTACAATGACACGAAAGATGACTGAAGCTGAGAATGTAACTTTCGAAAATCAGACTGTAATTTAACAGATAGACTATCAAATTCTGAGTGCGCACTGCAAAGACGCGAAGTTTGACTCAAGCTGAGAACCCAACTCTCTAAAAACAGATTGTATTTTAACAGATAGACTATCAAACACTGACTGAATCTCTGCCTTAACGATCGTCAAATGCCTATCCAACTCTGTAATATCATTGCTGATTTTTCCATTCGGTACTGGAGTTCCTTGTGTATCTTTTGTCGTTCGCGTATGTGGGTTGCCTGTCAGCTTTGTCTGTGCATCACTATCATCCATTGTTGTTTCCGTTGCTCTAGTGATTGCATTCTTTACAGGCGTAGCTGAATCGTGGGCTTTCCACATCTTGTCTGTTTTCTTTCCGTTTGTTTGTCTATGAACAATCAGCGGCCCCTCCTCGTTTCTCTCAGCTTCTTGTTTAGCTGTAACCGCAGATGTTTTATCACTGCTTCTGTTTTTGTGCGTTTCATGTTGTGTCTGAACGGTAGGCTCAAGTTTGTCACTTGCATTGAAAGGTCTTTGGAATTTAGCTTGTATTTCTTTATCAATGCCTTTATACTTCTTGGCATGTCTATACAATTTGTTCTTCTTTAGCTGCGGAAATGCAAGAGGTTCAAAAACGTTACCATCAGAGTCCACAAAGAGATAGCTAGAACAGAACTTGGATTGTCTTGGTTTTACAGCGTACTCACACAGGGCGTCCCTTTTCACTGCCAGTCGTATGCGGTCATAATTCCAGTCAGTGTTCCAGCTGTTTCCACCCACAGCTTGTAATGCCAGCTTATCAATAATGTCCGCTTCCAGAGTTACAGCTTCACAATACTCGTCTTCAATTGTTTCCACATAATATCCCACGTATTTCGGACTGCGAATCAGCTGTTTGAATATATCAGTTTGAAGCTGAGCAAGAACGACCAGAATATCCCACAGTTCTGTATTTGCTCGCACATTATGCATCCACTGCAGTGTTGGCCACATCCAGCTTTTCATCACGCAAATGTGTAGCGGCACCAGTGGGATAAAACTGAAAAGCCCATTGAACGAATTTCACACCATCACATCGGAAGTCGTCGTAGATTTTTTGCAGAAAAATCAAAGAAGAAATTCGCAAATCCTTACCAGAACACAGCATACAGGTGTCAGCCATTGACTTCTTTCTCTCTCTGATCACAAGGTCAAACTTGATTTCCAGTTTTCTCATGTCCATTGCTGTATTGTGTTGAGTGCTCTGCACATGCTTCTCTTCGGTCACTCTATCCAGTCTCCTTGGTGGAAAATACTTCTCACACAATTTACACAATCCTGGCCTCACATATTCAGGCATCGTTGTTTTTACTTTGGTACCCTGTAGTGTACAAACAATCTTGATAAGCTGATGTTGTTTCTTCATAAACTAACTATCTTTGCTGCCTTTGTCTTTCTAATATTTTCACGTCGTGGAGCTGGTATGTCGTATATTAAAGTTTACGACCGCTAGAAACTTGTAGCTTTGCCGACACTATTTCTTGCTAGAAACTAGTGGCTTTGCCTACACTATCTCTTCTATATAGTTCTTCATCAAAAATGGTTTTATAACAGTCAGCATCGGCACAAGACCATTCAGTGAATTGTGTTCCAACGCATGTCAACCCAGTGCTTGAAGCACAATGCTTTCAAGACGTGAATACATGTTAAGTCATACGTGTTAACAGTCTTGATGATCAAGCCATTCTAATACTCTGCCTGTTAAAGGTTGCTTTATAAATTTGGGGCCCATTAAATTTTTGTACCATACACTAAAATACACGAATGTATATTTGGGTCTGTAAAAGTTTGACCATGACTGATGGTAATTTACATACAAACATACAGAAGAAGAGACAGAGAGAGAGGAGAGGGAAGGAAGAACAGACAGACAGAAGACAGAGAAGACAGAGACAGACAGAGAGACAGACAGACAGACAAAAACAGGGACAGATTCAGAGAGACAGAGAAAGGCAGAGAGACAGAGAAAGACAGAGGCAGAGAGAGAGCGAGAGAGAGAGACAGAGAGAGAGAGAGAGAGAGAGAGAGAGAGACAGACAGACAGAGAGAGAGACGAGACAGAGACAGAGACAGAGAATATATATATATATATATATATATAGAGAGAGAGAGGAAGAGAGAGAGAGAGAGAGCGACAGAGAGAGAGAGTAGAGATCACAGAGAAGATCAGAAGACAGACAGACAGACAGAAGAGAGACAGGAGAGAGAGAGAGAGAGAGAGAGAGAGAGAGAGAGAAGGGGAGGAGAGAGAGAGAGAGAGAGAAAAACACAATCATTTATAACCATATTGACAAAAATATCTTGCTCTAAAGCATTCTTTCCTTCGTACTGACAGTTATCAAACCTGTCTGGAAGAGGACATTCTTTATATCAACTGACCACTATGGCAGGCATTGTAGTGAAGTGGTCATCACGGCAGATTTAATGACTGCCAGATTGTGGGTCTCAACCCCATCGAGAAAATTAAAAACTCATTGTGGAACTTCCAGCCTAGAACTACACAGTCAGGTTTCATCTCCTTTAAGGATGACTTATTGGGGGTGTTATTTAACCCCTTGACTCTCTCACTCTATCCACCACACTTAACCTATTGATCCCTCACCCTCAAAGAGTTATGTTTTGCTTTGCTAGCCGGTTGTAACGGTACTATCTGACAGTGTTCGTTCATTGATTTTGGTAAAGCTAATGTTCTTAGCAGGAAAAAGATCACACACACACACACACACACACACACACACACACACACACACACACACACACACA
>CM060306.1:71040511-71048011 GCA_030674185.1 Monoplex corrugatus | reverse complement strand
ACATGTTCAACGTTTGTTTTATTTGACATCTTTGTTGGATGAAGTGTTTTTCCTCGGATAAGTCCACCAATGCCGCCATAATTCATGACGTATTTATAAACAGCTTCTTTCTTTAGCTGAGGAAATGCAAGTGGTACAAATGTGTTTCCATCAGGGTCCACAAAGATATAGTCACAAGTGGATTCATCAGACTGCCGTGCCTGTACTTCGTAGTTCAGTATCGTGTCTTTGTTCACTGCCAATCGTAAACGGTCATGTTGCCAATCAGCGACACAGCTCCTCTCACCTCTCGACCACGCCTGGAACTTTCTCTCGATGTCCATCTGCAGCAGAGAAATTTCAGCATATTTGTCATGATCTCTGTAGGTTTTGGAAGGAATGCAACCGATATGTTTTGTCTGTTCATTCAGGATAAGCGTTATCAGCAGTTCAAAGTACATAACATGGAGATCAGCCACTGATGTCAACGTCTTCCACAGTTCTTCGTTCACTCGCACGTTGTGCACTACATCATTGCTGACCATGTCCAGCTCCTCACCTGACGAAGGAACAGCAACGCCTGTGGGATAAAAGTTGAAAGCCCAGTGAACGGAGTCCACACCATCACTTTGGAGCCGATTGTTAAGTTCTTGAAGAAAACCCAAACAGGAAATTCGCAGATCCTTTCCAGAACACTGCATGCAGGTGCTAGCCACGGGTTTTCTCCTGGAACTGATCACATGATCAAACTCCAGTTCCAATCTACTGATGTACGTTAATGTTTTATGCTGAGTGTATGGGAGATGCTGATCCTGTCCCATTTTGTCCAGTTTCTTTAAAGCGGAAGTTCTCACACAGGTTACTATGTCCTGACTAGATCTTTTCAGTTAGCTTTTTTTTTCGATGCTGCAATGCTTTGCTGTCGACCTTTTAGCTACACTCTGATCTTACTGTTGTCTTCATCACTCCATGTTGTTGTTTTAACTTGAACAAAGTGTACCCATGCTTGGCTTTATCAGCAACCTGGCTGCCTTTGATGTGTTGACCGACTTCGAAACAGGTTTTATCACTACTGCTTCCAACCGGCTGTTTCTTCGTGTTTTGGAAATCATGTGTTAGTTTTTCCACGAGTTCTATCACTGAACAAGTCACTTAACTGTTGATGCATGAAAATAAACAAACCTTGTGTCAACCCAGCGCATGTGAAGAACAAAAATATAAGGATGTGAGTACAGGTCATGGCGTTGTTAAAAAGATAGATGAACAAACCATAAGTGATTATTAGCAGTCCCCCTATATAGAAAAGTGAAAGCATTTTATATCACCCAGGAGGGATGTGTGTCTGTTTGCATGTGTGTGTGTGTCTGAACACAGTACTTATGTCTTATCCACAAGAATAACACCCAGACTATTCAACGACTAGTGGAAAAGGGGACATAATCATTGTCCGGCTTGGAACTGAACGGTGGACTTTCTCATACCACAAGCGGGTGTTTTACAAACAGGACCATACCTCTGTAATCACAAGGATTAATTCAGTTTTGATGTAACAACAAGAACATCATCATCATCACATTAACATCAACATCAACAACAACAGCAACATTACTACTTCTACTACTAACTACTACTACTAATGATGATGATGATGATGATGATGATAATGATGATGATGATGATGATGATGATGATGATGTTGATGTTGATGATAATGATGATAATGCACTAAATCTTGATTCAAGAATCAAACCAAGGCGCGCACTTACATCATTCTTTTAAACAATCATCAACAACAACCGCATCTCCAGGGCACAAAGCACCTGCAACCTAGGATGGGGAAGACGGGAGGGAGTAAGACGTGTGACCCCTGACCCAACCCGTCATCCTCCCTCTATCACACAACACACCACACACACACACACACACACACACACACACACACACACACACACACACACACACACACACACACACAAGGGTCACTCAAACCTGTTCGACGAATAACCCTTGACCCAAAATTGTCACCTTCTCTGTCACACACACGCACACACACACACACACACACACACACACACACACACACACACACACACACACACACACACACACACACGTACACACACACACACACACACACACACACGTACACACACACACACACACACACACACACACACACATTCTCTATTTTTATGTGTCTTTTATTCTCGTGTATGTTTAGAATCCTGTCATGGCCAGTTGGCGCAGAGATAGAACACGAGCCTTCCAATCTATCTTGCATGAATTTGTGAGGGTGCTAACCATGCTTGTGAAACTTCATATGTGCGTGCAACTTCCAGTTTAGCTAGTACTTGACTTTCTTCAACGTAAGGGGAAGGTGAAGCAGCGGGGGCGAGGAGATGGACACCACGCTCATGATACTGGCCCCGAGAACAAGAGAGGTTTGTATCACGACACTCCATCACGACCTCAGCATTACAGGACAAGTTTTAACCTTTTTGTATTCAAAAGCAAACACACCAAAATCGCATGATGTGCCACGTCGCGTAAATATAGAAACAACTGAAATCGTGTTCATATTCAATGCGATCAGATAAACAGTGTTTGGATTTTGAAGGTTCTGAGGTTCGTTTCCTGGATTACAAAAATCTGTTTTCAAACAGGAAATTGCTGTTCTTGCGCTAATTGTCCACATGTGTGTGAAGTATTGGATAAATACTCATCCAAGTTGTTCGAAGCATTTGCTGAATATTCATCCACACGCATGCTTTAATTTGAGTTGGTGTCAGAAAGCGTATGTGTGCTTGTGTGTAAATGTGTGTGTGTATGTATGTGTGTGTGTGTATGTGTGTGTGTGTGTGTGTGTGTGTGTGTGTGTGTGTGTGTGTGTGGTGTGTGTGTGTGTGTGTGTGTGTGTGTGAAAAGAGGGGAAGGGAGAGAGACAGAGACAAAGATAAAGAGAGGGAAACAGAATCAGATAGAGACACAGAGAGACAGAGAAAGAGGAAAGTAACACGGATATGTATACATGTATATACGAGTCTATATATATGTTATATATATATATATGTGTGTGTGTGTGTGTAAAATATATATGTAATATATTTATATATAGATATAGATATAGATAGATAGATAGATAGATAGATAGATAGATAGATAGATAGATAGACAGAGTACATATATATATATATATATATATATATATATATAGATATATCGTTTTTGTTCTAAGTCAGGTGATTTTTTTCTTTTTTCTTTTGTGTCACCTTCTCAAAAGCCGGATGGTCGAAATTTTGCTCCTCTCTTGTACCGTAAATTCAATAGCCGTTCTCATTCTATAATCATATGCCCATGGTTTCTCGTTGCTTGAACATTAGCGATGACTTTGTTTTAGATAAGATATGCAATCTCAACTAAAGCTGTTTCTTTTTTTTTTCTTATTCTTAAGTGTAAAAAAAAAACGAAAATAACTACATATATGTACCTTGCCTTGACCAACTAGAGCTGGCCACCACTCTGCAACCAGAACGATAAAGTCGAATTCAGTTTGAAACTCCGAGCAGTTTATATGATTACATTTGATACGAACAATATTTCATCTGTTTCTACCTGCAGCAAGTCAACAGAACACCAACACCAAACTCATTCAGTCGACGTTACAGTGACAATAAAGTTGAAGGAAGTAGTACTAATCAAAGGACATAACTCTTGAGAATTGTCTCCCATGCTGTATAGAACTTCTCAAATCTAACACAGTTTGCGCTACTGGATTCGTTCTGATTGCAGAGTGGTGGCCAGGTCTAATTGGTCAAGGCAAGGTACATATATGTAGTTATTTTCGGGTCTTTTTACACTTGAAAATAAGGAGAAAAAAGAAAGAAAGAAAGAGCTTTAGTTGAGATTGCATATCTTGATCTAAAACTAAGTTATCGCTAATGTTCAAGTAACAAGAAACCATGGACACATGTGTTAGATTTGAGAAGTTCTGTACAACATGGGAGATAATTCTCAAGAGTTATGTCCTTTGATTAATATTATTATGAAAAATCTCCCTGCTTCCTTTTAGATGTGCCTGAAGGCCTACGTATCCAGCATAAACACCCTTCTAAAGGCAGTCATAGCTCCATCACCGAACCAGATAGAGTAAAATATAAATTTCTAAGTTGTCAAAGAATAATATGAAAGTCGCTACGTTGTATACACTATGTCTGAGGCCACTAAGAGAGCAGGAGTCTGTGGACAAGACCACGAGGAGAGCAGCTGTGAATGAAAGTGTTTTAGTATTATCTCCCTTGTCCCGGTTTTTCTGTTAAAAGGGAACCAGACTGTTCGGTATCACCAGTGATGAAAAGAATTAGTGATACCTTTGTTTGTCGGCTGGTTCTCTTTGCTAGGTCTGTGATGATATCGAGATCTTTGTGCGTTTATTTGCTCTTTGTTGCTTTATTGTTCATCTTCTTCGTACTCTTCTTCTTCTTCTTCTCCTTTGGTGGAAAAATGAATTTCTATTTGGTCCGTTCATTTTAAATCATTTTTCAAACATTTCATGCTTTATATAATTCAGTCTAATTTTTGTTATTGTTAAAGATTTTAATTTAGTAAGCCAGGTGTTTGTTTATTTATTTTTTCATTTTATTATTTATTTATTTATTTATTCATCTATTATCGATTACTTATTTGTTTATTTATTTATTTATTCTTTTAGGGTTTCATTTGCATTTCTTTATTTCTTTGTTTCTTTGTTTGTTTCTTTCCTTTCCGAAGCTTTGACAAATACCTTTGCTGAGCTGTTGCAATTCAGTAGATGTATTCTGAAAATGATAGTTGTCTGATATCTCTTGAGCTTAAGCATCTGTTCTTAAGCTTGTGTTGAATATCATTCTCCAATCTGTGAAATATTTCTATCGATTTTCTGAAATTTATGAAAAAAATGTTGGATATACGACAATAAGAGGTCCACCTTACACGTATGAATTTTCATCGAAACTGTGATGTTGTAATCTCAAAATGCTTTATATCACAGTGCCACAACATGTAAAAAGTGCTTGGAAGGGTAGACTTCGACTAGTTACAGCGAGCGTATGCACGCATATACACACATATACATGCATACACACATATTTTGGCATGCACACACACACACACACACACACACACACACGCACACACACACGCACCACAGAGACACACACAGTGTGTGTGTCTCTGTGAGTGTCTGAGTGTGTGTCTGTGTATTCGTTGTCCGTACGTGTGTCGTGTGTATGCTCGTGTGTGTGTGTGTGTGTGTGTGTGTGTGTGTGTGTGTGTGTGTGTGTGTGTGTGTGTGTGTGTGTGTGTGTGCGTGTGTGTATGTGTCTGCACGTGAGTCTGTGTATCCAATCCGGTCCAGTCCAATCTAGTCCAGTCCAACATAATTCAGTACAATCCAGTCCTGTCCAGTATAACTGAATCCAATCCAGTCCAGTCCAATATAATTCAGTCCAATCCAGTCCAACATAATTCAGTTCGATCTTATTCAGTCCAATTCAGTCCAGTCCAACAAATTCAGTCCAATCTAGTCCAGTCCAACATAATTCAGTCCAATCCGGTCTAGTCCAATCCGGTCCAGTCCAATCCGGTCCAGTCTAATCCAACCCAATCTATTTCAGTCCAATCCAGTGCAATACAGTCCAGTCCAGTCCAATATAATCGGGTCCAATCTGGTCCAGTTCAGTCTAACCCAGTCTAGTCCAACCCATTCCGGTTCAAGTTAGTCATGTGAAAATGTTATTTTCAATAAAAACGAAGTTTGCAGACATCAGAATACTTCAGGTTTCTTTTTATAGTTATTGTTATCTTTGTTTTTGTTGCTGCTGCTGCTGTTGATGATATGGCTGCTGTTGTTCGGGCTGATGTTCTTGCTGTGTTTAGTGATGCTGCTGCTGCTGTTGTTTTGTTGGTGGTGGTGGCGTTAGTGGTGCTGGTGCTTTTGTTGGTGTTGGTGTTGCTGTTCCTGCTGTCATCGGTGCTGTTTTTGTTTCTGCTGCTGCCGCCGACTTTGTTATTGTTGCCTTGTTATTGTTGCCATTGCTGCTGCTGCTGTTTTTGTTGCTGTTTTGTTGTTGGTAATGTTGCTGTTGCTTCTGCTGTTGCTGTTGTTATTGTTGTCATTGTTATGACTGATACTTCTGTTGCTGCTGTTGCAATCGTTGTTGTTGTTGCTGGTGTTGATGTTGTTATGTTTTCGTTGCTGCCGTTGGTGTTATACTGCTTTTGCTGTAGTTGCACTTGCTGCCGTTTGAAGTGATATGCAGTGGTAGTCATTGTAGTGATGGTCAGGATGGTGATGTTGGTTCGTCAAATGAGGATATTTAGTATTGTTGTTCCAAAGAAAACGAGATACAATGTTCTGAAAAATTAATGCGCGAATAAACTAAAGAACACAAAAGTAAACACCATAAGCAAAATTATAACTGTAATCATAATAACAACAATAACAACAATAGTGGTAATGATGATGATGATAATAATAATAATAATAATAATAATAATAATAATAATAATAATAATAATAATAATGATAATAACAATAAACACATCTGCAAGAACATGAAATGAAAATAAAGTCAAATAAAAATCTTAGCAGTTGATATGGAAATTAAAAAAAAGGTCTTGTGCGCCTTTCCATGTATGTGTTTTTTAATCTCAATATGTAACAGTGAAAGAACGAAAACCATACCACTCTTTAACGCAAAGAGATGAATATAATTCAAAATGGAGAAGCATGGGGAGTGTGTAGAAATAGTTATTATTATGTGGATTTTTACGAAAATAATCAGACATATCACAGACTCAACATAAAGTACTCCAACAAAATAAAAATCGAATCATATTCATTTATTAAAACTCAAACGGAAAAAATAATTACACAAAACACAAACAAACGTATTTGCACTCAAAACACATCTTGTTTAAACGGGAAACAAACTTTATTCATGAATTTTGAAGGAAGCACCAAACTGAAAAGAACCAGTTATAACTTGATATAATTACGCTCGTTTATTCTCAATCGGTCGACAGTTCCATAACAGTGCATTTCGCATTTAGTTCATTTGGGACTTGTCAAGGTTAGCTTCTGCCAAATAAGCCTCGACGAGGAAGCGCACGTATTGTGCCAGAGCTCCTGCAGCTACTGTTGTTCTGTGACACAGGCAGCCATTGTCCAACCGTCGTTCTTCCCGTTTGGTAAGGTGATGCTGAGAAGCACCTGAAACAAATATGTGTCATACATACGATGATGAACATACCTTACAGTTAGTATGAATACCCGCACATTTAATGGTATGTGCAAATCATATACGCTTGCTGTGGTACCGTGTACAATGTATACTAATGTATTGTAGTGGATTGTATTCGTATTGCATTACTATTTTGATGTTGTTGTTGTTGTTGTTGTTGTTGTTGTTGTTGTTTTGTTTGGTTTTGGTTTGGTTTTGATTTCATGAGAAAGTTTGTTTTTATGTGAAACACAGGCTGTTA
>CM060306.1:71035511-71038011 GCA_030674185.1 Monoplex corrugatus | reverse complement strand
TTTTGAATGTGACAACACCTCTACTAAAACACGAAAAGAAATATCTGACATGAACATTATCTCGTTTTGGCTTTTTGTTATCATCATATACATGTCGATCAATCCTTTGTGAGGAAACCAGTCATTTATGAATTCATTACCTGACATGCTTATAAATGTCTTATTATAAAAAAAACCCTGCTTTTTATTACCTGTTGATTGGATCAGTGTATGTTGAGATATCATTAGCTTTACAAGTATAAACAATTTTGCATGAGATAAAATTAGTGTCATTTCCAGTTAACACGATTATTTCTCTAAACTATTACAGAAATAGCAATAAAAATATTATGTTATCGGATGTACATGTAAAATTAGTCATCATCATCAGGTGCCTTGCCGCATGGCGTTGGCGACCATGGACTTCCAACCATCTCTATCTCTCATTGCCCCCAGCATCTTCCCCACCCTCTTCATCCCCAGCCACTCTGCAAGTCCGTCCAGCATTCTCTCCCTGGGTCTACCTGGTGCTCTCTTTCCCTCCAGCTTTCCCGTTGTGACCAGGTGCTCCAAATCCCCCTTCCTCATAAAATGGCCTATAAATGTTGCTTGTCTTTTCCTAATCTTCCTTATGAGTGATCTACTTGTGTCTGCCTCCATCAAGACTGTCTCGTTTGTTTTCTTTGCTGTCCATGGAACTCTCAACATTCTTCTGAGAAACCACATCTCGGCTGCCTCGATCCTGCTCGACTCTGGCTTTGCTTACTGACTGTCCACGCCTCGCATCCGTACAACAGTATTGGATCTATATAACATTCAAGGACTCTCTTTCCGATGTTAATTGATAGGCACTTGTTGGTAAGAATGCTTGTCATCTTCTTGAATGCTGTTTTGGCTTGGCCGATTCTGCCAGCTATTTCCGATGTGCATCTGCCGTCTGATGAAATGACCGTTCCCAGGTATTTGAACTAATTAACCTGTGTCAAGGTTGTGCCATTTGCTGTTACTTTGCAGGAGGGGATTTCATGTTTTTTACTGATCACCATGACTTCAGTCTTCCTGCTGTTTAGTTCCAACCCCTTACCTTTGTTTTCTGTTTCTAGTATATTCACAAGGTTTTGTAGGTCCCTTTGATTTTCTGCAATTAGCACGGTGTCATCTGCGTACCGAATGTTGTTTATCATTTTCCCTCCAACCTTTAATCCAGGGTCTTCTTCTAGGTTTCTCATGATGTTTTCGCTATATAGTGAAAACAGATCTGGTGACAAAACACAACCCTGTCTGACTCCTCTTTTGATGTTTTGAAAAGAGCTTATATTGTTTTCTATTCTCATTGCAGCTGTTTGTTCCCAGTACATATTCCTGATTATTCGTAGATATTTTCCATCGACATTGAGTCTCTCCAGTTGGTTGATCAATTCATTATGTCGTACCCGATCGAAAGCCTTGGTATAGTCAACAAAGCACAAATACAAATCCTTATTCATCTCAATTGACCTCTCTATGATAGTTCTTAGGATGTATATGGCATTAATAGTTCTTTTCCCCTCCACAAATCCACACTGTTCTTCTGCTATTTCTCTTTTGATTCTATTCCTTGTCCTCATCATGATTATTCTTAACAGGATTTTTGTTACATGACTCATCAAACTGATTGTGCGATGGAGTTCGCATTCTATAGCCCCTGTCTTCTTTGGAAGTGCAATGAAAATTGATTTTGACATATCTTTGGGGATTTTTCCAGTGTCATAAATTTCATTTAGGAGGACTATTTTTTCTATGCCAAATTCCTCCAGGGCTTCAATCATCTCTGTAGTAATGTTGTCTGGTCCTGGGGCTTTTCCTGCTTCCATCTTTTTCAGTGCTGCTCTAACTTCATCTTTCATTATGCTCTAACTTCATCTTTCATTATGGGTGGTCCTTCAAAGTTCTTTTTTATAGTGTTCTTCGTTTCTATCATCCTCAAAAAGGTCTTTAATGTACTCTCCTCATCTGTCTAATATTTTGTCTTTTTGCATGATAAGCGTGCCATCTTTCGATTTTAAGCAACCAGTTGATGTGCATGTATTTTTCCTGTGGACAATTTCTTCAATTCGTCTGTACATACCCTGAGGATCCATTTTGTGTCGTTCTTCTATCTCTTCGCATTTTGTGTTCAGCCAAGTAAAATTAGTACCATATCAAATCTGTGCGATCGTTTCTGTAACATTTTAAAGATTTAGCATTACAAATGCTGATGGGTTGTTGACAGGAATACAGTGGTTTTCATGGAACAGTACAGGTGCATGACGGTCACAACACACGATACCCCCAAACTGTAGACATGAACAACAGACACTTTAAGTACAACGGTGTGTGTGGTCGCAATACATTCTTACTTCCGTAGCTACAACGAATTGAGAATTCCTCGTAAACTTCTCTTTTCCAACGATCAAAGCCGACTTCTCAGAATCAAATGGACAGACAGAAAAAACAAACAATAGCATATTAAACGATCTGAATGTTAAGCGCCAACTGCTAA
>CM060306.1:71018011-71028011 GCA_030674185.1 Monoplex corrugatus | reverse complement strand
GGGATTCCATCTATACTGAAAGCTCCTCCAGCATCCTCACAATGGAGGTTTATTTACCCAGACAAAAATAGCATTTATCAATTTTATTTTTTTTTCAATCATTTTCTGTAATAGTACACAGTCGAAAACACGTGTTCTGGAGCATTGTTTACCTTGTTGTTGTTTTTTTTTTTGCAGTATTGCATGGCACAGTTCACTTTTTGTTTTCAAGACTTCACCTAATGTGCGACAGACAGTTGATTCATTGCTTGAGCTGAAAACACAACTTGGCGGGAAAGCAAAGAAAACTACCACAAACAACAAAAAATCCATCTCAATCCTAACATCGATACAGTGGAAATGACAACAACGGGAAGTGTTAACTGGAATATACGCTTCCATGAACAGTTCACAATGTCCCCTCCAAGCGTCAATGTCATGAACAGCCCCCGCCCCCTGCTAATGGAGCTTTTAGCGTTTCGAGTGTCTGCCCACCTAGTCACTGAAAGGGCCAATCACTCTCTGCAAGCCCATCCTTCAAAACACAAGCATTCTCTATCACCTCCCCTTGACCGTAATCCCCAATCCGCTAGCTTTAACCCCTGAACCACTGAAATTATTTTGAGAGGCGGACGTGACAGAAATAGAGTGAATGGCACATCAGTGAGAGAGAGAGAGGGCACTCCAATGACGATGAATGCGGATGAACAAATCTGAATGGATGGAAGGATGTTGTTTAAATGCCCCTGAATTAAAAGGTCTCTTAAAAAGAAGCTTTGAGTGCAAACAATCTTGGTGCATGCAAAGGCTTCAGGAAAAACAAACTTGTTGTTCAAGTCCTTTGGTGAAAAAAAAATCTAAATCAAAGCGGCGTTTTTTTGTCCAAATCTCTTGAACTGTTTCACATTAATGTTTCTTGAGTTGAGTAGGAAATCATGTCTTAAATATTTAGATAAAGAGGCATTGCCTTTGATTGCCTGTGGCTGGAAGCTGTATTGTTTGTCTGAGTGTGCACGTCAATTTGTTGCTGAATAGTTTGAACTTTCAAAATAATTGCAACTCATGTAAACAAGCAGCCAAAATCGTACACAGAAAGAATTCAACAAAACAGGTGAAAAGATATTTTTCAATTGTCCCTCTTCATCTATCATCATCATCATCATCATCATCATCACAACGACAAGTGTATTTTTCTTTCTTCTGCTGCAGCTTTCTTCTTTTTCTTCTTAGTTGTAGTAGTAGTAAGTAGTAGTAGTAGTAGTAGTAGTAGTAGTAGTAGTACTAGTTGTGTTAAAATTATTGTTATCATTATTGTTACTATTAATGTTATTATTATCAATATTTTTGTTGTTGTTATTGTTGTCGTTGTTATTACTATCATTATTATTATTGTCGTTGTCGTTGTTGTTGTTGTGGTGGCAACTGCACCACCTCAGGCCATTCCACCCGTGGCAGTCAGCAGTAACCGTACCTGTGGAACAACATGAGTGTCAGTGTGCGAAGGGTGGAAGGATGACTGCACGCCACACTTGCATGGTTTAGAAATTCCCCGCACCGGTAGGACATACAGACAAGCCAGAATAACAAGGCAGTCAACGGGCAGCTATGGCACACAGCCCAATAATGAAGAAGAAGCGCTGAATGGATCACACACACACACACACACACACACACACACACACACACACACACACACACACACACACAGATATTATAATTTATAACAATATATATTATATATATATATATATATATATATATATATATATATATATATATAGGCGGGAGAAACTACCAGAAGTGTGCAGTTATCGCTTGCATGTTGGCAACTGTGAGATGATGGTCATTCAGTGAGACCTGGGGTAGATGTAGGACCCATATCTGTCCACAGCAACAGGGGATAATCATCTGAGTGTGTGTGTGTGTGTGTGTGTGTGTGTGTGTGTGTGTGTTGTGTGTGTGTGTGTGTGTGTGTGTGTGTGTGTGTGTGTGTGTGTGTGTGTGAAATGATTAAAAAAAAAAACAATCATCAAAATCTCAGAGAACTAAATGCACTTAACGGGTCAGAGTTTACACCTCATTTTCAAAAAACCTGTAACCCATCCTGGTGAAACACTACAGAGACACCTCAGATATGTGACATTCAAATTCAGTGAAGCTAGCTGTCCATAGATTGTTACCTTCGTGCTGAGGGTTTGAGGAGAGTTAACAGCGGTAATCTTTCGCCCACCTGATTCAATCTGGATGATAATGGGAGACGATGCTCGCCTTGTGGAGCAAAGCTGAGTTAATGCCCCTTGCTGTAACAGTAATGGCCAATCTTGGAATGGATCCACTGCTCTGTTGTGGTCCATCTCGAATAGAAATGGTCGGATCAAGTGGGGGTGGGGGTGGGGATGAGAGAGTGGAAACATGGTGGTGGGTGGAGAATCTAGGATGAGATTCCTCAAAAACCATTTTGATACTGATGATGGTATGATTCTGATGATAAGTTTGGTCCTTTTAATACAAACACACACACACACACACACACACACACCACACACACACACACACACACACACACACACACACACACACACACACACACACCACGCACACACACACGCTCTTTCTGTGAATCTCTCTGTCTCTCTATCTCTCTGTCTCTCTCTCTCTCTCTCTCTCTCTCTCTGTCTCTCTCTCTCTCTCATCTTTAACTGAATTTTATTCAAATGAAGTACACGATCTGTTTAATTGTTTGTAATATTTTTATTCACCTTCCTATGTTCTTATATCTATGGTAGAAGTCAAGTTGGTACAAGGCTTGCTTTTTAGATTCGTTATTTCGTCTTCTTCGTTAAACGAGATTTTCATTCAAACGTTGATGTTCCATTTTGTGACCGAGAAAGTGTTTCAAAACATAAACCTGTTTCTTTCTATAGAGAAAAAACAAGATCAATGCTTGCGACGGAACATTTTGAAAACAAATATCACACCTTTAATGGGCGCTGATGTAGACTGGTTTCTTTTGTTTTGTTTTGTTTTGTTTGTTTGTTCCTTTGTTTGATTTGTTTTGTTTGTTTGTTTGTTCTTTTTTTTCTTTCTTTGCTTGCTTGTTTGCTTGCTTGTCTGTTTGGATGATTTTGTTTCAGGTAAAAATTTACCATCAACATTTGCACTTTTTCTAAACAATAAAAATCGAAATTCCATACGTAACAACAAGAACAACAACCACATAACAACAACAATAACAACAGGACTTAAGCGAGGTAAGACTTGTAGAGCTAAGGGGAAGCATTCTCCGAGTATGTCAGTATCATCTGCAACATGTCCAGTTTCTCTCTCTCTCTCTCTCTCTCTCTCTCTCTCTCTCTCTCTCTCTCCTCTCTCTCTCTCTCTCTCTCTCTCTCTCTCTCTTTCCACTCGTTTTCACTGTCTGCACATACTTTTGTAGCAGCAGAGTTGGAGTTTAGAGTTTGTTTAGTTAAGAAGAATTCATCGCACTCGGACAACTCTATATGTGCTCCACCCAACGCTGCCAGCAATGTTATCTGGCAGACTTCCTGAGCCTGCGCAAAACTGTATGAGCAGGCAAGGTCTTGAAAAAGACTGTAACGACAGATAGATACTAATAATCGGTGTTTCATGTATTTTTGACAGCTACGAAGGTTAACGACATCAATAAGATAATAAATATTATAAAGAGCCAGTTTACTGTACACGATGCATAATTCTAAATGTTTATCAACGTCATGTCAGTTTGAGGGTCAAACCGTTCCTGTTCTTCTGTAGTTTTTTTTCAATAGAGATACAAGGCACACTATTAAATATTTTCTATGTTTTTCTTCACTATCTGCAGGTTGAAAGTATATCACAAGCAACTTAGTTCGACCTTTTTTTTCTTTCCCCCACCAACCACAAACCAAGAAATAAACTAGACTAAATACAGAAAATAATTGCTATACGGCATAAAACGTCAAACAGCTCAAACCAATAAAACAATTCAAGAGATAAAGGGATATGATTACTGGAACACACGTTTCCATTAACAGTTCACAGAAACACCTCCAAACATCATCTCATGAATAGCTCACAGGGCCTGCCCCCTTCAAGTGTCAATCTCACTAAAGCCCCCTATAGTGGAGCTCTTGGCATTTTAAAAGTTTGCCCACCGTGTCGCTCAATGTGCCTGCTACTCTCTGCAAGCCCGTCCCTCAACCACTGGTCTTAATTATCACCTCTGTTTGTGCGAAGCCCCAACTCCTACACCCCAACTTTTAAGTCTCTAAGCTGTGGAGAGGAAGACGTGACAGAAATAGAGTGAGCGGCAAATGAATGACAGAGGGAGAAACAGAGAGAGAGGGTGAAAGCAATCCACTTGTCGTGACTGTGCAGCTGTCTTGACTGAATGGCTTTGAAGACAGTAGTTGTTGCGAAAATACTCTGAATAGAGGAGCCTGCAGAGACAACGAGTTTTTGTCCAAATACCATGGATGTAAAGTCCCTGAGAAAAGAGCAGTTTCCGACTAAATCTCGGAAATACCTTTCGTGGCATTGTTTTCGGGAGTGTAAGAAAGGCATACCGTTTGTCTGAATTTGCGCGCCAATTTGTTGGTCGGGCGCGTAGTAATACACCTTCCATTTTTTTACGTCTCAATTCAACCAACTGCTCATTTTTAGTATGAAAACTGATGAGATCCGTCTTCATGTGTATGTAACGTTGTTTCCAGATATTTTATTTCATTTTCTAGGGTGTTTTCAAGTTCCTGGTTTTGTTTCTATTTCACTATAGAGTATGCAATTGTTTACTGCGAATTTCCATGAGTAATACATGTACATCCAAAACCAACTGGTCAGTAATTGCAAAATGCATATCTTCAGTTGGGATATTCGGTAAGTTATCTCTTGCATACGGAAGTGCTGCATATTGTGCAATGATTTTTCAATAAGCTCATTTATTTCTTTGACATACTGGGAATCTTTTAGAAGCAAACTATTGAATTTCCAGACGGTACATTTTTTTGCCACCATCGCCTATTTCTATCTCCAAGCTTATTAGTGAGATATCAGCATCTTTAAAAACATTGCATAAGCTTTCTGATACAAGGTAGAAATCTAAACGACCCTGTTGGAATGGGTTAAGTCTTCTCCATGTAAAACGCCGAAGTTGAGGATTTAGTTCTCTCCATACATCTACTAGGCAGTGATCTTCAATGATGACTTCCACTTGTTCTTGAGCCTTCATATTGTTCTTGTGTTTATAGATACAGTAGTCTATACTTGGATCCAGAACAAGATTCCAGTCACCAGCAAATATTACATTACATATTTTCATTTCCTTTATTTTTCCATTGATACGTGTGTAAAAATCTGGGCTATCTTTGTTTGGTCCGTATACATTAACTAATGAACACATCTCTGTTCATTGTATACACGTGTACCATCAGAAAATTTCCTTCAGGGTCTTTGTAAACATTTTAAACTTTGAACTCAAAGTTGTTGTTAAAAAGCATTGCTACCCCTCTCGAGTGTGTATTATGAGAAGAAAAATACGCAGTATACCCCCATTCCGCCATATAATACTTCTCAAATTTAGGGTCAATGTGAGTGTCTTGTATCAAGTTGACTGAATGTTGTTTTTGTTTCAAATACTGAAAAACATCTTTTCTCTTTTGTAGATTACCCAGTCCTCTACAATTCATAGAAGCAAATGACATTTTGTTTGTCATTTTCTTATTTGATCATATGTAATAGCTATCTTCTTCAGAGTAATTGTTTGTATGTAACTCCATGATACATAAAGAACAAGTGTATTATACACACTAAAGTTATCATCAACTCACAAACAGTGATACACACATTATACCTTTTTATGAACGCTAATAATACACAAAAATCATAACAAAATGATACATCCGATTCAAATGTCGTGCCTCTATTTTCCATGACTCTTCCGGCATATCAGCTGACCCACAGTTGAAACATTCATTCTCACGCTCATTCATGTCTTTCTCGTGAACTTCTTTCCATGACGACTGCACAACACATATCATCTAACATGACAGAATACGTCATTACAGAAATGTACACTATTGTAATGAATCATCGTGGCTATTTAAACGATGAACATACAGATTTCATCGGAGAAAAACTAGTTAAAAAACAGAAATCATAATCCTTTTTGCTAATTCCTCCCCTCCTTTTTACAAACTCCACGTATCCAACATCAGAAGGTTTTCGTCCTTGCGTATAATGTAGTTCTTCATTATGATAAAGGAACATTCAGCAGACAAACAGCAGTTGGTCATTTACGTATTACATGATTTAAGCATACATATTGCCAAAATTGTAGCCACCTACAATTCTGATTATTTTATCATTATATTTTTGTGAGCTTAGATGTGATTAGGACGAATACATTAATCTAATCAGTCGGCCTATGTTTACCACAAATATTGAAAATAAAATCTTCGTGGATTGTTTGCCATTTATTACAGGAATATGTGTATGACAAAATGTATATATGTCTTCCTTGTATCAATAAATAAAACAAAAACAAAACAATAACAAAAACAAAACCACCAACGATGCCCGTCCTTTGGAGCAAAATCAAATTAATGCCTCGTGTTGTGACAGTACTGGAAAATGTTTTTCCTGAATAGAAATGTGTGGAACAGGTGTGGAAGAGATAGGGGGGGGGGGGGGGGGTCGAGGTGAGGTATTGAAGCTTTGGATGGAGATGGGGATGGTGTTCCTCAAAAGTGATAATGAACATGAGGACGAAACCATCCATCCAGTCTAACCGTCTCTTCTTCATCTTTCTCTTCATCTTCTTTCAAACTGCCAACCCCGTCCTCACCCCACTCTCTCTCCCTCTCTCTCTCTCCCTCTCTCTCTCATATCCCCCCCTCTCTCTCTCTTCAAGAAATGTTAATGATATGAGAATACAGTTTCAAATATTTGTGTGGTAGATCTTTACGTAATAAGCTGATCTGAAAGATCTATGTATTTAAAATGAAGATAAAAAATAAACCGATTGACTAAAGGAGATGAAAGAGCAGTCCTCGAGCAGAAATTTGTCACAAGATATAGTGCAATATCTGTAAAGTCTCGTTTTTTACCTTTGTCAGTTTTTCCTGTTCTGTTTGTGTAACATTCTGGTTATTCATTTTTATAACTTATATTACAGAAAACTAATAACAACATATACATATACATTGTATTACACTAATAATCACAGTAAGTGAGAAGAAATTCCTTGTAGAAGTAAAATTTCCACCAGTTTAACGAAATAACATGTAAACATGTAAAACTGGCTTATCAATAGCCAGGTCAACAAAGGGGAAAAAATAAATGCATATACATGTACAACAAAGTATCTAACTGATAGATAAATCACTGCAAAACTGACAACGGTTATGTCATTTTCAGTCAAATCATGTATGATAAGAAATCATGTTATATTAAGCATCAATCTGAAATATTGGCATAGAGGCTGCCACTTGTTTAAATGATTAATAAAACGGATTTACTTGTTGTTTTATTTCCATTGTGAGACATCATTTGCCAGCAACATTGTTATTCGGCATCGGTAGATATATTGATTGAAAACATGGCTCTATTCTTTTTTTCATTAAGAGAAAATAACAAATGCTGTTGTATTTTGATCATGTCTCACCAACTGCTACAAACCTGCCTTAAGTATCCCTGCTAATGTATGGTAAATGTAGCGACTATTTTGTTTTCAATGGAAAATTACATACGCTGTTGTATTCCTAATGATGTGAAACACATCATCTGCCCAGCACTATTGAAGAATTTGTAGACAGTGGTAATGACCAGTCATGGAGATCTAATGGGTACATCAGTCCATGCAAATGGACCCATCCCAGTTAAACGTTTCTGTTAATGGTGTAAAGTGGTGAGATGCGATGTATTTGGAAGAATTTCATGTATAATTCCTGCTAGCTTGAGATCGTGATTGTTTCTTTTTTTTCGTGATTCCTATGTTGATTCCAGACTTAAGAAGTATGGTAATGATTGCCTCTTTCTGTCTCTGTCTGTATATCTGACTGTCTGAACATTTCTTAATTTTTTTGTAAAATTGAGAGATATGGCGTATACATCAAGCTTCTCGTTTATTCTTTTTCTAAACTATTTATAGCCTGCAAAGAATGTTAAAAGCAACTTTCTTGCATCCTTTGTTCTCAAACACAGCAATTCACAAAGAAGACATAAAATAAGTATATTCTATACAAAAGAGAGGTGAGACAGACAGACAGAGAGAGAGAGAAGACAGACAGACAGACAGACAGACGGACAGACAGACAAACAAACAGACACAGACAGACAAACAGACAGACAGAGACAAAGACAGACAGAGAGACAGAAGGAGACACAGAGAGAAGCAGACAGACAGACATACAGACGGATGGACGGACAGACAGACAGAGGGTCAGAGAGAGAGAGAGAGAGAAAGAGAGAAAGAAGAGAGGAGAGAGAGAACTGCCACACCACATAAAAAGAAAAGCATTCCAATTCAGACTGATAAACAAAAGAGAAAAAGAGGGGAAGTGATCAGGGGAACACAAGCTTCCATGAACATCTCATGGTGGCCTCTTCAAGTGTCAGTCTCATGACCAGTTTGCAGCTGCTCCTCCAAGAGTCAGTCACATGGGCAACCCACAACCAGACCTCAAAGGGTCAATCACCTAAAACCCCCCAGGCTGGGGCTTTTAGCATTCTAACAGTTCTACCACCAAGGCGCTTAATAAGCACGCCACTCTCACGTCAAGCCACAGGCACTCTCTTTCACCGCTCCTTGTGCGTAGCATCAAAATCTTTGCGTTAACCCCCTAAGCCTCTGAAACCGTTCTGGAGTGGTGGACGTGACAGAAAGAGAGTCAGTGGTACATCACTGAGAGGCTGCACACTCCGTGAGCCATGACTGTACAACTGTTGTGGCTGGGCAGGTATTAAGACAACAGACGTTTCCCAATTGCTCCGGGTCTGAAGGGCCAATGTGTAGAAGCACTGTTGTTTAAATTTTCTGAATGAAAAGGCCTGGACAAAGAACTACTTCTTGCATAAATAGCTTTGATGGCTAGACCCAGAAAAGAAAAAAGGTGTTATTATTGAAATCTATAGTACATTCTCAAGGAGAGTTTCCTTTTCTAGAAGCAGGAGAGTAGCTTTCTCGCCTTTATCTAGCTGGAAATGTCCTTGCCACTCTTCAGCACTAAAGTCTTGTTTGTTTAATTGTGCACGTCATTTTGTTGTTGAAAAGGTCCAAAGCAAGAAGAAAGTTGTACATACGCACAAAAACAAACAAACAAACAAACAAACAAAAAACAAGCAAACACAAGTATAACGATACGAAAACCAGAGTCAAATGAGACACATTGCCTAACGAAAAAAAGAAGCAAACCGCTAAATGTGATAAATTGTCACAGTGACAAGCCACACGCTTGTTGATATGTTTATAGTTCTTCCGCTAAGTCATTTTGCAACTTTATTTCTGTTCGTTATCATTGTTTTCTATTTATTTGGTTCATGTTATTGTACTCTGTTGCTTTTGTTGTATATCTGTTAGTACTTATTGTTAATACTGTTATTGTTAACCTTTTAGGTCTCGTTGGTACATTATTAAAAAAAGGGTTATTCGTGATTCGTGGGATATATGACTACCACTCAATGGGCGATTAAATTATCATCAGCATCATTATCATTTGCCCTGCCACAAGGCGTTGGCGATCATGGCCCTCCATATGAATGTCTTTTATCGCTGCAAGTACTTCTCCCATCCTCTCTGTCTTCATCCACTCTGCAAATCCGTCCAATATTTTCTGCCTGGGTCTACCTGATACTCTTTCTCCCTCCAACTTTCCTGTTGTGACCAGGTGCCCTAATTTCTCTTGGCTAATAGAATATCATATACATGTTGCTTGTAACTATCAAATTATCATCCTATCATCATGAATATTTCAGTTCTCATTAATATTCTTTTATCGACCATTTAACTCCTCAGATTTACAGGATG
>CM060306.1:70998011-71003011 GCA_030674185.1 Monoplex corrugatus | reverse complement strand
ATGAATGTCAGCGCTGAGAAACTGGCACTCATGAGAATCACATCCGCTGTGTTGAATTTCCCTGTTAAATTTCGAGTTTTCAGCTTGGAAGCACAACCAGCTTCCGTACTTCTTGCTTTATTTATGTTTTCTCATTTTGCGTTATTTATCTACGTTTTCTATGGTTTCTGATATTCATTTTATTGTCAGTGCCTGTTTTTACCTGATTGCAAGTTTAATTATGTTTTAATCCCATAGCGTGCAAGAAGCATGCTTTTGACATGGACGGTTTGCGTTATATAAATGAAGTTATCATTATAGGTGTCATTGTATTTGCACTGTGATTCCTGTGACCCTATGACTATGAGTTTGTCAATCCATTACCATCATGTCATAAAGATCATAGTTGCCTTTTCCAAATGTCCCATTTATAAAACTCTCTCTCTCTCTCTCCCTCCCCCTCTCTCTCTCTCTTCTTTCTTTCTTTCTCTCTCTCTCTCTCTCTCTCTCTCCCTCACTCGCTCGCTCTCTCTGTTTGTCTGCCTGTCTCTATCTCTCTCTTCCTGTCTCCGTCTCTCTCTCTCTCTCAATCTCTCTTTGTGTGTCTGTCTCTCTCCTTCTCTCTCTTTCCCTCTCTCTCTCTCTCTTGCTGTCAGTCTCTCTGTCATTGTCTGTCTCTCTCTCCCTCCCTCTCTCTGTCTCTCTTTGTCTCCCTCTCTATTTCTCTTAGTCTCTATCTCCCTCCCTCTCTCTCCCTCCCTCTCTCTGTCTCAGTCTCTCTGTCTCTCTCTCCCTCACTCTCTCTGGCTCAGTCTCTCTGTCTCTCTCACCCTCTCTCTATCTCTCTCAGTCCCTCTCCCCTCCCTCCATCCCTCTCTCTCTCTATCCTCTCTCTCCCCCTCTCTTTCTCTCCCTCCCTCCCCCCTGAAGATTCATCAGCTTACCATACCTCTCATTTGTACGTGTGTCATGGTTTCGCTGACTACACATTGCTGTGGTTTTTGTGAGCACCGCCACTTGGGGCGTTGATGTGGAGAGGGCCATGAATGTTTTAGCACCTGACTACAGGACAACCGGGACTGATGTCATGATACCGTATCAGGTAACACTCTCGTCCTTCCTGACTATGGCGGAATGTGTCCAACGGGTTTACTGGCTCAGATAGTACATGTTGTTTCCGTTAGTCTGTCTGTTTCTCTCTCTGTGTCTCGATCTGTCTTTCTGTCTGTCTGTCTGTCTCTTTTTCTCTGTCTCTTTTTCTCTCTCTCTATTTGTCTGTCTTTCTCTTTTCATTTCTCTGTCTCTCTTCCCCTCCCTCCCTTTCTCTCTCTCTGTTTCTCTCTCCCTCTCTCTTTCTCTGTCTCTCTCTCCCTCTCTCTCTCCTCTCTCTCTCTAATTCCTCCCTCTTCTCCTTCTCTCTCTCTCTCTAATTCATCCCTCTCTCTTTCTCTCTCTCAGTCTCTCTGACTCTTTCCCTCTCCCTCCTCTCTGTTTCAGTCTCTCTCTCATTCTCTCTCTATCTCAGTCTCTCTCTCTCCCTTCCTCTCTCTCTTTCTGTCTCTATATCTCTCTCTCTCTCTATGTCTGTTAGTCTGTCTCTCTCTTTCTCTGTCTCTCTCCATCTGTCCCCCGCTCTCTCTCTCTCTTTCCCTCTCGCTATCTCCCCCCCCCCCCCTTTATAATCCATTAGTTTACCATAATTCTCACTTGTACGTGTGTCATGGTTTCGCTGACTACACACTGCTGTGGTTTTTGTGAGCACCGCCACTTGGGGCGTTGATGTGGAGAGGGCCATGA
Organism: Monoplex corrugatus; assembly: GCA_030674185.1. Taxonomy (NCBI): domain Eukaryota; kingdom Metazoa; phylum Mollusca; class Gastropoda; order Littorinimorpha; family Ranellidae; genus Monoplex; species Monoplex corrugatus. Next base: position 71,001,235 of record CM060306.1, on the reverse strand, counting down.
ATGTTTTAGCACCTGACTACAGGACAATCAGGACTGATGTCATGATACCGTATCAGGTAACACTCTCGTCCTTCCTGACTGTGGCGGAATGTGTTCAACGGTTTACTGGCTCAAATAGTGTCATGTACATGTTTTGGGAAGCACGTCGATGCAGGAAAAAAGCAGAACGTTATGTCTGTGACTTTTTTTTAAAAGTATGGCTATATCTTGTGATTGTTTTTTCTGTCTCTCTCTGTCTCTGTCTGTCTGTTTCTCTTTATCTCTGTCTCTCTCTGTCTTTCTGTCTTTCTGTCTCTCTCTCTCTCTCTCTATGAGGTACTAGTAGCTCTAAGAAAATTAAAAAATGGCAAATCAGCTGGTCTAGATGGAGTCATCGGTGAATTGTTGAAAAATGCTGTTGGATGCGATCATGTTGTTGGTTTTCTAGTGACATTCTATAACTTTTTGTTTGATAACGGCATCTTCCCAAAGAACTGGTCCGAATCCATTGTTATTCCTCTCTATAAAAAAGGTAATGTTAATGATCCTAATAACTATAGAGGCATATCTATTTGTGACATAACCAGTAAAGTGTATAGCACAATAATTAACAGTAGACTGCAAAAATGGGTTGAGGCAAATAATATAACTGAGGAATTTCAGGCTGGTTTCAAGAGAGATTATTCTACTATAGATCATATGTTTACACTGATGGCACTTGTTCAGAAGCAATTTACATTAAATCGCAAACTTTATGTTGCCTTTATTGATTTTGAGAAAGCCTTTAATTCAATCAACAGAAGTTTATTATGGCCTATTTTGTTAAAAAATGGCGTTAATGGAAAACTGTTTAAATGTGTTATGAGTATGTATGAAAGTGTTAAGGCAAGAGTGAGATGTGGAAGTGCTTTGTCTGATTGTATCAACTGTACAGCTGGTGTGAAGCAAGGGGATGTATGTAGTCCTATTTTATTTTCTTTATTCATTAATGAGGTTACTAGAGAAGTTACTGAAAACGGTCGTCATGGAGCCTGTTTTTTGAATGATGCTTTAGAATTATTTATTTTGCTTTTTGCAGACGACATTGTGCTATTAGCGGAAACAGTGATAGGTCTTCAACGACAGTTGGATAGCTTAGACAGATCTGCTTCTCGGCTTCAGTTAAAAGTTAATATGTCTAAAAGCAACATCATTGTCTTCAGAAAAGGTGGATATCTGGCTGCAAGGGAAAGATGGTTTTTCAGTGGTGTTATGATGTCTGTTGTTAATGTGTACAAATATTTAGGTATTTATTTTTCGACTCGTCTAAGTTTCACTTTTGCCCGTAAAGATATTGCAGATAAGGGTAAAAGAGGTTTATTATCTATTATGCAGAATTTGAGGAGGTTAAACAATAGCTCTTTCCACTTGTTTATTAAACTTTTTGATTCTCAAATCCAACCGATAATATTGTATGGTGCAGAAATATGGGGTCTAGATGCTGCAGTTACGCATTGTGAAAAAAATACATTTATTTGCGCTCAAAAAATTTCTGGGAGTATCTTTAAGAACACCAAATAATCTTGTTTATGCTGAGACTAACAGGTATCCCTTGCATATTCTTTCAGCAGTTAGATGCATTCGCTATTGGATAAAACTAACTCAAATGAACCGATCTAGGTTACCCCAAAAGGCTTATAACATGCTTTGCTTATTAGATGAAAGAGGAAAGGCAAACTGGGTATCAACAGTCAGACGGATGTTATTTGAAAATGGATTTGGTTATGCTTGGATTAATCAGGGTGTTGGAAGTAAAGGTGTGTTTTTACGCTCTCTTCGTGATAGATTAATTGACAACCAATGGCAAAACTGGCATTCAAATATGGAGGACAGTAATAGATACAGTATGTACCGTTTGATTAATCCATCGCATTGCTTCCCACTGTATTTGTCATTACCAATAGACAGGCATATTAAGAGGGTTATGACCAAGTTTAGATTTGGAATTTCTGATTTGAAGAAACATCACTTTTATCACAGGAAAGTTGCTGAAAATGATTTATTATGTCCCCTTTGTGGTATGGATGTTGATGATGAACTACATTTTGCCTTGGTTTGTCAAAATTTGATTCAGTTCAGAGCGAAATTTATACCTATTAATTTTTTTAGACGACCATGTTTGTTTAGATTGGTAATGTTACTCTCATCCAAAGACGAATCTGTAGTAAAGCAGTTTGCTATTTATTTATACAAGGCATTTAAACTTCGAGATACATTTGTAAATCAATAGAATTGAGCTTGTGTGTTGATATAATTATGATTATGTTTCCCCCTTCAAATGTGGACAAGGCCTTTTGAATAAAATTTTCGTTCGTTCGTTCGTTCTCTGTCTCTGTCTCTGTCTCTGTCTCTCTCTCTCTACGTTTGTCTGTCTGTCTCTGTCTGTCTGTCTGTCTGTCTCTCACTCACATACACACATACATACTCACACACACACACACACACACACTCTCACACACACACACACACACACACACACACACACACACACACACACACACACACACGCACGCACGCACACACACACACACACACACACTTAAGCGCTTACGGACAAAAAAAAAAAATGCTGTACCTCATACACCACCGTTTACTCAGGTGTCTGGGCTTCGAACGAAAAAGTCAACTGATTCTGTTGCTGGTAGACATGTTTCTAGACTCAAACAGATAACCATACATGGGATTATTGCAGATTTTAATGTTAGATTCCTCTCTCTTCCTTTTCTCGAAATTATAATATTTTGCCATGGAATTCGTCTTTTCTATTCACATCATTGTTTCCATCGAAATGTTTCTTCAATACATTTTTACATTAAACTCACATACCTTCTCTTACCTTAACTGCGTGCAGAATCATAGGGGCACCGCGTTTCAAAACAGTTCATCATATTCTCCAGCTGTACCAGTTGTGTGCCAAAGCCTGGGTTTTTGCAAATAGTTCCTCTGTCCATTACACATTTTTTTCGTTTTGTTTGGTTTGGTTTGGTTTGTTGGTTTGGTTTGGTTTGGTTTGGGTTTGGTTTGGTTTGGTTTGGTTTGGTTTGGTTTGGTTTGGTTTGGTTTGGTTTGGTTTGGTTTGTTGGTTTTTTATGTTTGTTTTTTGTTGTAGCTTTTATTTCGTTTCGTTTTGTTTCTTTGTTCGTTCGTTCGTTCGTTTGTTCCTACCTCTGCAGTTCTATGGATGATTGACTTAGCAAGGCCATTGG
>CM060306.1:70993011-70995511 GCA_030674185.1 Monoplex corrugatus | reverse complement strand
CTGGACTTTTGTTTTGTCTTTTTGATTAGAAAAAATATTTGCGACGATATTTTATTCACCGTCTTGGATTTTCACAAAACTAAGGTGCCATGGGTGCTATTTTATCTCCTCCAATATCAGAACATGGTGATGTAAAAAGTCTGATTTGTTGTGATAAAAAGCATTCTAAGCTAGTGAGTCAAGGTTCAATTCCCCGATCGCACATGGGAGTATGTTGTAATTTCTCATTCTCCTTTTCCCTGTTAGTGATGGGTTGGGCGCTAGTCCTTGGATGAATCAAAGATTCGTGTTTCATCATCACCTCAGCGGATTGAAAAGAATATGCGACAACAGAACGTTTCGTCGCTTGCTAAAATGTACAGATCAGCAACCGTTACAATAAAGAAAAATGCACGTGCGCGCACACGCACACACACACACACACACACACACACACACAACACTAATGCCACACACACACGCACGCACGCACGCACGCACGCAAGCACCAACACACACACACACACACACACACACACACACACACACACATATAAACACACACACAAATCAGATGAAAGAAAAGGAAACGAGTGGCCCTCGCATGTGCTTTCTCATAGTTGGCAGCCAGAATATTACACAGAAAAAAAACATCTTTTTACAATACAGTACAAAAAGTTACAATACAATACACACACAAAAATTACCAAAAACAATAACGTATTGCAATTCAATACATAAACATGTGATGCAATGCAACACAACTCAACACAACACTGCACAAAACTATAAACGTCACTGGACAGTTTAGGTATCCTACCAATCAAAACGTCCAATAGACGTACGTTTGCGCTCCAGACGGTCCAAGTGTTTCCTGTTTCAACTGACCACAGGTCAACAACCATCACAATGGCCCCCATAGCCACAGTAATACTCTATCATCCTCTCCTAGTGTCCGCAATGAGGAGAGTGGATTATGGACATAGGCCTAGATGTCGAAGCGCATGAAGTTAAGTCGAAAGGGAGGAAACTCGTCTTTGCTTCCCTTTCTTCCCAATAGTCTTCGTTTTTATGAGAATGCATGGTTTTGACACGGGATGTTTTGGTTCTTTGGATAGAGTCGTGGACTCACGGTTTGATATCTCGAAATTAATCCCAGGCCGCAGCAATAAATATTGATCTATTTGCTGTTCGTCTTAATGTTTTCATCATTCTGGTGGTGTCAGTTTAGTGTGCCATAGGTCCCTTCTCCCCCGTCCCCTGTTCCATTTGAAGACTTTGCCATCGCATGCGTCTTGGTTTGCCAGATAATCGCTGGTAAAATTTGGTAGAGCGCATGTGGAATAATCCGAGTGCGTTGAACCCCTTTTGAAAAACAAATCCAGACTCCAAACAGTACATACGTGGTAGACAGTCTGCCGTCGATCCTATGGATATAGGATGTTGGTATACTGGTCCTTGATCGACTGGTATGAGTCTTCTTGTGGGATACAAGACCGATCCTGGAGGCATGTGTTCCTCTGCAAGCGTTGCATGGGAAGGAACCCTGCTCTGCGTTGTTCAAACATGATTGTGACCTGCATCCACTGCTGTCACCCGATTGCTCTGTTGTGGGCAGTGTCTTCCCAGTTTATGGTGTTGATGCCACAGCAGATGAGGCTGACCTACAGTGTGTCCTTGTATCACGTTTGTGCTTATCCCTGGTCACGGTATGAGCCTCCCTTCAGCCCTCCGTACAACAGCATCTTTAGAATGTGGTTGTCATCCAGGAGGATATCGTGTCGTGTAGAATAAAACTGATGAGTGGAAATTCTGTACTTGACAAACCACCCTTTTTCAAAACTTGAAGTTTTTGAAACTCCATCTTGCCACGTGATGATTTTTGTTTGTTTTTTAGATCTTAGGTAAACATCTATGGTGGAATTCACAAATTCTTCTTAAGTTAAACGGTTCCATCTGTTGGGTCCCGAGATGAATTTTAGCACAAGGTTGATAACGCATACTGCATAGTTTCGACCCTCAAGTAGGCCACAGAGTGTGAACCGTGTGGCCAAGTGGTTAAAGAGTTTGCCTAGGACGCCAGAAACTCGTGGTCGAATGAGGGATCAGACAGGGATCCTCCCCCCCCCCCCCCAATCTCCACTACGTTCTTAAGTGGTGGTCAACATGTTAATTTTTTTAAGTGATACCATAAGCCGACGTTTTAGGTACAGAAAGCATCAGCGCATGTTGAAGATCTCATTGCAAACAGGGTTCGTCCCTACCAATTTTCTATAGGAAAATCCATTTTCATAAACAAACAGAACAATACGTATATAGAAAAAAAATTAAAAAGGCGATAAAGTTACGTGTTCTCCTCGGATAGTGCAGTATACATTTAACGTGCGAAATCCATTGTGACAATACTGTAAGTACATAGATAAACAAACACGTTATATTTGAGTTTCTGATGTTCCATCGCTCAAATTTCATCAATATTCGCTGACCCCATGGATGTCATTTGATGCATAAGATCCAAAAT
>CM060306.1:70978011-70988011 GCA_030674185.1 Monoplex corrugatus | reverse complement strand
TTGTTTGTCCATCTTCTGTTGTTGTTGTTATTGTTGTTGTTGTTTTCTGTTTTCTTGTTTAATATTTGTTTGTCCACGGTTTGCTTTTAAAGTCATTCATAACGACGCAGAAAAACGTACAGTACTCTCGTAATATATTTCTTGAATTGGAGCCACATTTCTGAAATAACTTTTGTGCCAATGATTAATTATGACTTGATTGGAGACAGTGACAAGAAGAACAGCTGGGGCCACGGCATCTGCTCATCGTCAAGATCGTGCACGTGAAGAGCAATCCATAGGGAATTCCCGTTAAGCTAAGACTAGTCTCGTTCCACGGGCAATGGCACTCACAGCGGCTGAAATATTGGATAGAGTTGGTTGTAGTGTGTTGTCTTGTGTTGCGTTGCGTTGAGTTGAGTTGAGTTGAGTTGAGTTGAGTTTGAGTTGTGTTGTGATGTCGTGCTGTACTGTATTGTACTGTACCATATCGTCATGCTTAGACTTGTATTTTATGATGGTTTGTGTTACTCTACGTTGTTTTGTTTTGCTTTGATCAACATTGTTTAGTGTCAACTGTTTTTGGTGAGAACAGTTGTTGTTGTTTTCTGATACAGTTGGATTTATTTAATATTGATGTTGTTGCTTTTTGTTCTGTTTGTTTGTTCTTCGTATGCTCATCAACTGTTAAGAGTCAGTTCTTATGAAATCAACTGTTTTCTGACAAAATCTTTAACAATCAAGTTAACAATAATCAGAGAAAATGGAAGCCTCTATACCGATTTCCCGGTTTATCTTCCAAATATTCAACAATATGTTTATTCCATTTAAGAGTCGTAGCTAACGTTGAAGTCAGAATAAATGTGATATATCTTCAAAACTAAGCAACTAAAGCGTTTACATTTCCAGAAATTAGACAGTGGGTACCGTCTGCATAATTTCATAATTCTGTAAGTGAAAAGAGAAACTTTGAGAAAAAGAGAGAGGGAGGGAAGAGAGAGAGAGGAGAGAAGAAGAGGAGAGAGAGAGAGAGGAGAGAGAACGATAAGAAAATATAATCTTTACATGAACATTCTTTGATTTTGTTCTTTTTCAGGAGAAATGAAACACACACACACACACACACACACACACACACACACACACACACACACACACACACACACACACACACACACCAACACAACACACACACACAACACACACATGTACAAACACACACACACAACACAAACTAACCAACCAGCAACAACAAACGGTAGATAATCAATAGCCACCCACATAGTATTTCGCAAGAACATGAAACGTACAGTGTTGTTGGCAAAGCCAGGACAACAGAGACAATACACAGTCTTCAAACTGTCTTGCTCCCTTAAAGGACACACCCCATGGGAAACGCCTGTTGCTACATTCATGGTAAACCACTAGCTTCATATTAAAACAAAATCACATATTTCAATTTCGAATATTGCCTGAAACGTTGATTGCCTTCCAATGCGTGATCTACTTGTGATGCAACCATCAGTATATCTGTTCCAATTATTTTTTAATTTAGCGATTCCAATTTTATCAAATCCAAGGCTGATTTCTCAATCTTTTCGTTTGCGTATGTCTAGTGATGTCACACAGAATTTATGAATTTATATTGATAAGGAATATTACCTGTTTTGAAAGATAGGTTAATGGAGGGCCAGCAATGAAATGAGGACCATTTAGCCCTTGATTGAAGATGCTAAGCAGTGGACAGGTCTTAATACTGCTAATCTGTAAGCTACTGAGGACAGGTCCATTCTGACATCAGAGCCATCCATCATGCGGCCTGATATCTGCTAAGGAGAGTTGTGATGATGATGATGATGATGATGATGATGATGATGATGATGATGATGATGATGATGATGATGATGATGAAGACGACGACGACGATGACGATGACGATAATGATGATGGTGATGACAGTGATGATGATGATAATAATGACGATAATAAACTACATTGCTGTTAAAATGAACTAAGCCAACTATAGTATACTCATATAAGAAAAGATTGTTTATTCCGTCTATCCCTAAATTTCAACTAGTTTGTTTCTTTACGAAAATTCAATATTTTTTTACACAAGTACGCCATACAAGCTACCAGTTCTGTTTTCTGTCACACGATGGGCCAGGCATAAGGCTCTGTGGGGATTCCCGTAAGTACCAAGGCGCCTGTCACCGCCCGCCAGCACTTGAAAGTGACAGCATGCGATGCGCAAAACCCCTATTGATTGGCAGCAGAATTGAAACTGTCAGCCCCAGTCCCCTCAGAGGAAGTCTTAGACATATTGTAGGCATCCCAGTGGCATTGCCAGTTTGAACAATTTAGCTGTACAGTGTCTTTGGAGATACGAACACTGATTGGAACTGCTACTTTTTGTTGTTGGATGTTTTGATGCGGGTAGTTATTGGTAGTGGGACTTTCTTCTTCTTCTTCTTCTTCTTCTTCTTCTTCTTCTTCTTCTTCTTCTTCTTCTTCTTCTTCTTCTTCTTCTTCTTCTTCTCTCTTTCTTTCTTTCTTTCTTTCCTTTTTTCTTTCTTTCTTTCATTCTTTCTTTCTTTCTTTCTTTCTTTCTTTGTCTTTATTAAAATCCAGCACAAGATCAGTCAAGGATTTTGGTTTATTTCTGTTGCTGTCATTGTTGTTATTGTTGTTCTTTTTGTTGTTGTAGTTCTTTTTTTTTCTACTACTACTACGTTCGATGGCTGGGTGTTAGACGGTTGATTAACTAGTCCCTTGATAATTTGCTGTTAACTACCGTAAGGGTATTGGCCTTCATCGAAGAAGGACTTATGGTATCATGTGCATTACACCATGAATCACGCGATAGAAATACAGCATTTAACCAGGTATATGCCATACAATAATTATCTGTCCATAAACCGTTCAGGGTAGTGATATCAGTTTGACCAATAATAACAATGATAATAATAATAATAACAATAATTATGATAATAATGATAATAATAATGATAATCATAATAATTATTATTATAATGATAATAATGATAATAATAATAATAGACAAGAAAAAGGAATATGATGTGGCCTGGACGAGGAAAGGGGGAGACGTGGCGACAATTTCCAATAAGCACAGTTGGAGTCATGGAACTGGAAATTACGTGGGGACATGCCAGACCAAACTATCTCAATGCTACATCACTGCTGGAGACTAACATGTGTCGCAGATACAGTGAATTTAGAAATACTTCAAGAGCGATTCATCGCAATCGCACAAGTCTACATGTATATACGTTCCGCTCATATCTGTCAGTCATGAGCTGGCAGACTCCTTAACCCTGCACAAAACTTTATTTCGCTCGCAAGGTCTCGAAATCGGAAGGGGTGGGGAGGGTTATTTATTAAACACTAGATTTACACTGCCAGAGTGATTGAAGAATCAGGATGGTCAATGAACAGCTTTAGTTTTATGTTGCTGGCAGTAATGGAACTCAAGACATCAAATCTTGAGTACAAGGTCGCATCAACTGAGCCAGAAACAATGAAAGATAACTAAAGATTCGAGGTTTTTGATTACCTGTTTTAGGCCTTTTTACGTGACATTTAATATACAACATGACAAAGACATTCAAATTGGTCATTATACTTATACATCTAAATTAAATGGTACCCTGTTTTTGATTCAACGCATTTGCTACTTTCCCTGGTATTTTTAGTGGCCGGGTGTACAACATGACGAACGCATTAAAATTGGCTCTCGTATTGCCATATGAATTAAATGGTACACTGTTTTTGATTTAACGCATTTTCCAATTTCCTGGTCTTTTTAATGGCTTAAAAACTATGCACTTAACACACTTAAACTTTGGTCATTTCCATTTAACATAGTAAGTCGTGTCTTTGAAATATCAATCAGCCAAAATAAAATTTTATGCATTTGGTTCGTACTGAAAGTAACTTCTAATGGAATAATTCCAGACAAGACCCATCAGCTACCATGACACTTAGGGTCAACGCAAGGTCACTGTACCCATCGTCCGATTGATGAATGTTCATTCGATGCTAATACACTGCCCAGAACGAGACTAAACAGTCTCTTTTCTGTATGTCTGTTTATGATCAGACCACCCGATGTGTCCGCAATGACAGTGTGACTAACACCTTGTTGGCACGCAAGCACCGTCTCTGTGGGTGTGAAACAACGAGACCGTAGAACTGTGTGTGAACTACATGACTGTCATTTCAGCTAAAATGACGTAATTCCAGTCTCCGTTTTACTGATCATGATATCCTGTTCAGAAGTTACGCTGACACAAGATAATAGAATTAATTGAACGAGGTAATTTTTTGGTGGTTTTTGTTCTTGGGATTTGTTGTTTTTGCAGTTTGGAAATACATATATGTATGTATGTATATATATATATATATATATATATATATATATATATATATATATATATATAGTAGTAGGCCTCCTTCGGTCATGACTGACCATGGACAAAGTACATCCGTTCTAATGTCTAGATGGGCTGTCTGCTTGGTCGAAGCAGCGTCGCCTGTGACTGTACAGACCAATGCGAGAGAGGAAGTCTCTGTCGCAGCGGTCGCATGTGTATGCTGATGCTGGTCTGTTGGCTGTCATCCCTTTTCTGCGAACTCGCTTTTCTGCTGCAGCAGCTGACAGTTTGTCCTCACCAATCCGCAGCTGTTTCTTGAGAGTAGTTCTCCAGCTGTTGCGGTCATCTGCGAGGTCCTCCCAGGACTCAGTGTTGATATCAAGCGCCTTCATGTCACGCTTGCAAACGTCTTTGTATCTCAGCTGTGGGCGGCCAATGTTTCTCTGCCCTGTGGCAAGCTCACCATAAAGGATGTCTTTTGGGATGCGACTATCTTCCATGCGGCGAACGTGGCCCAACCAGCGCAGCCGACGCTGTCTCAGCATGGTATGCATGGTTGGGAGGCCAGCGCAGGTTAGGACTTCGGTGTTGGTCACCTTGTCTTGCCAGGAAATGCCAAGTATGCGCCGTAGGCTTCTCAGGTGGAAGGTATTGAGCCTTTTCTCCTGATGAGCATGCGTGGTCCACGCCTCGCTGCCATACAGCAAGGTGCTGAGGACACAAGCGTTGTATACAGCCATCTTTGTCTTTGTGGTCAGCTTGGGATTTGTCCACACCCTTTGTGTGAGGTGGGCTAGTGTTGTGGCTGCCTTCCCGATCCTCTTGTCGACCTCTGTGTCAAGGGAGAGGTTATCGGTGATGGTGGACCCAAGATATGTGAATTGATGGATGGCTTCAAGCTCGTAGTCATCAATGGTGATGGCTGGTGGAGATGGCGTGTCTTGGCCCAGGACGTTTGTCTTCTTAAGACTGATGGTCAGACCAAAATCTTTGCAGGCCTGGGAGAAGCGGTCCATTAGTGACTGCAAGTCCCGCTGAGTATGGGTCACAACTGCGGCATCGTCGGCAAATAGCATGTCTCTGATGAGGGCTTCACGGATCTTTGTCCTTGCTCTGAGGCGGGCGAGGTTGAAGAGCCTGCCATCTGATCTGGTCCGCAGGTGGATCCCTTCTTGCGCTGTGCTGAACGCATGCCTCAGGAGGAGAGCGAAGAAGATTCCAAAGAGGGTTGGGGCCAGGACGCAGCCTTGTTTCACACCGCTGCGTATGTCGAAGGGCTTGGAGAGGTTTCCGTGAACTGCACCATCCCTTTCGTGTTTGAGTGGAAGGACTCAATTAAGCTGTGCAGTTTGGGGGGGCAGCCGATTTTTCGGAGAGCCCTGAAAAGGCCATCTCTGCTGACTAGTCAAAGGCCTTGGTGAAGTCAATGAATGCCACATACAGGGGCATCCGCTGCTCTCTGCACTTCTCCTGGATTTGGCGTAGGGAGAAGACCATGTCTACCGTGGATCTCTCTGCTCGAAAACCACACTGTGATTCCGGGTAGACGCGTTCAGCCAGTTTCTGCAGGCGGATTAGGAGGACCCGAGCATAGACTTTGCCAACAATGCTGAGGAGCGAGATACCTCTGTAGTTGTTGCAGTCGCTCCTTTCGCCCTTGTTTTTGTACAGGGTGACGATCTTGACGTCCCTCATGTCCTGTGGTACAGCTCCCTCATTCCAACACTGACAGAGAACTGCGTGCAAAGGGTGCAGAAGAGAAGTCTTGCAGTGCTTGATGAGGTCTGGGGGAATTCCGTCGTTGCCAGGTGCTTTCCCTGATGCCAGACTATCAATGGCCTTGCTGAGTTCGTCCGCAGTTGGCTCTGCGTCAAGTTCTTCCATTACTGGCATGCACTTGATGGCATCGAGGGCTAAGGGGGGCACCATGTTCTGTGTGGAGTAGAGGTCGGAGTAGTGTTCCGCCCATCTTTCCATCTGTTGGCTAGGATTGCTGATTACTTCCCCAGTGGAGGATTTGAGGGGGGCGATCTTGCTCTGTGTTGGTCCCAGTGCCTTCTTGATGCCATCATACATTCCTCGGATGTTGCCTCTTTCAGCAGCACTCTGTATCTCTTCGCTGAGCTCTGTCCAGTACTCGTTTGCGCAGCGCCTGGCGTTAAGCTGAACCTTACTTCTGGCAGACCTGAGGATTTGCAGGTTCTTCTCACTGGGTGACCGCTTATACTTGGTGAGAGCGGCACGCTTGGCCTCAACAGTGGGAGTCATCTCTGATGATTTGGCTCAAACCAGTCGTGGGACTTCACAGTTTTCTTCCCAAAGGTGGCCATAGCAATGCGGTGCATGGTGTCTCGTAGCGTTTCCCATCTCTCAGTGGCAGAGTCTCTGGGCTGCAATGCATCGTATTCTCTCTGAAAGGCCTCTGCGAACTGTTCTACAAGATCTGGCTGAGACATCTTGCTGACGTCAATGCGAGGGTTCCCTTGTTTCTTTGAGCAGTGGAACTTCTTTGGTTGTAGCCTGATCTTGCAACATACCAGAGAGTGGTCTGTGTCGCAGTCTGCGCTGTGATAAGAGCGAGTGTGGAGAACGTTTTTGATAGCGGCACGTCTTACTAGGATCAAATCCAGTTGGTGCCAATGTTTTGAGCGGGGATGCCTCCAGGAGACTTTGTGCTGAGGCTTCGTCTTGAAGAAGGAGTTGGCGATGCACAGTTCATGGCAGGCGCAAAACTCAAGCAGTCGCTGTCCATTCTCATTCATTTTCCCCACTCCAAAGGAACCGAGACAGAAGGGCCATGAGTCATTGTCTGCACCCACTCTGGCGTTGAAATCGCCCAGGAGAACAAGTTGTTCTGTCCTGGGGATGTTCCTTATGGTTGATGCAAGATTTTCGTAGAACTCATCCTTGGTGTCTGGAGAGGCGGACAGAGTTGGGGCATAAACGCTGATGAGAGTGACATAGCCTTCGATGGTGTTGAGGCGGAGAGTCAAGAGTCGTTCTGAACCGCCGCTGCCTGGTTCAATCATGTTCAGCAGGCTATTCCTTACTGCAAAGCCTACTCCGTGCTCTCTTGGGGCATCAGAACTCTTTCCTTGCCAGAAGAAGGTGTAGTCCCTTTCCTTTAGTGTTCCTGAGTCAGCCAGTCGTGTTTCCTGCAGAGTGGCAATGTCCACATTGAGCCTCTTTAGTTCGCTGTTTATGACGGCGGTTTTTCTGGCGTCGCTGATGTCTTGCAGATCTTGGGAGAGCCCAGGCATCATTGTTCGGACATTCCAACAGCCCAGTTTCACTGCTGATACTTTTCCTGATCCGTTTCTTGAATTTGAATTTTTCTTTTTGTTTGGTGCGGTAATTAACGACCTGCTTGTCAGATTTTCTCCTAATCTTCATGCACCCAATGAAGAAGGCAGGTCGTGGCGGGACAGCACCTAACTGGCTGGGGACTGCCCAGCTTAGGCGGGCGGTAGCTGTCCAGTAAGACACGAAGGTCTCTCCCACCGTCAAAAGCAACCCCTGGCATCAGCTCTACGCCAGTTGAGCAATGACTTATCACCGGTATCTGTTGCTTCCCGTGTTGTGCCGACATTAGTGTTAGTAGCGAGGCTGGAGTGTCCCCTCCAGGTCGTAGGTGCAGAGTGTTTGTGGATGAATGGACGGATGTAAGCCTGGGCAGTGTAATATGGAAGACAGGCTGTTGCCCATGCAACTTGTCCCCCCTCTCCACCTCGCTGACAGATCCAAAGGAACAGCAGGGCTGTTACGTTTTGGTGCCAACGCGGCCGCAGGAGCTGCCGGAAAGTGACAAAGTTTGCCATCCAACCGCCTTAGGGGCCCCACACCGGATTTACTGTCAGGGTTTACTCCCTTAGCTAGATGGCCGCGGGTAGCTCTCCAGAGCTGGCGCCCTTTGATGGATCTAATTTATTTCCACCAGGGTTTCTAGCCACCCTCCTCACCATCCTCCTGAGAGGACTGGTGGGGTTGCTGGTTTAGTCGCCAACAATTCGACCCTGTGACAGGTAGTACTGGGTTCCAGGTTACCAGTAGCGGATACATCTATCCGACCTGACAGTAATATGTATAGAGGTAGTTTAAAAATGTGTATATGTAAGTATATTTATCCATATATATATATATATATATATATATATATATATATTGTGTGTGTGTGTGTGTGTGTGTGTGAGTGTGTGTGTGTGTGTGTATGTGTGTGTGTGTGTGTGTGTGTGTGTGTGTGTGTTGTGTGTGTGTGTGTGTGTGTGTGTGTGTGTGTGTGTGGAGAGAGACAGAGACAAACAGATAGACAGAGACAGACAGACAGACAGAGAAAGAGATACGTGTATGCATGTGTGTGTGTGTATTATGTGTGTATTGTGTGTGTGTGTGTGTGTGTGTGTGTGTGTGTGTGTGTGTGTGTGCGTGTGTGCGTGTGTGTATTGTAAGTGTGTCTGTTTGATTTGTTTATTAATGTCTTTGTTTACTTAATAGTTGTGATATTCTGATTGTTTTTCAGATGCCTGTGATTACATCGTTTTGTTCAAACTATGCAGACGGTATGTTGCTGCACAGTCTGCATATTCCATCTCTGATAAGCGTACATACATGTACTGGGTGCTTACAGATTGCCATAAACCACCGGCCATCCTCATGACTTATAAGATCTCTAACGTACATATATGATGTTCCGCGTACATACACACACGAAAGGGACTTAGACACGAGTGAGTCTGCACACATGTTGACATGGAAGAGATCGCCAAAATCTCCATTCTTTATACTAATCAGTAAAAGAGATAAGCAGACAGAAACAAAAACCGAAGAGTGTCTGATGGAAAGTCCGTGTCTTTACACACAAAGGGGACTTAGACACAAGTAAGTCTGCAAAAATGCTGACGTGGAAGAGATTGCCAAAATCTCCATACTTTGTACTAACCAGTCTACAGATAACCAGACAGAATCAAAAACCGAAGAGCGTCTGATTGAAAGTCCAAGTCTTCACACGTGAAGGGGACTAAGACACTAGTAAGTCTGTGCCCATGTTGACGTGGGAGAGATCTTGAAAATCTCCATTCTTTATTCTGACCAGTCAAGAGGTAACCAGGTAGAATCAAAAACCAGAGTGTCTGATTGAAAATCCATGTCTTTACACACGAAAGGGGCTTAGACACGAGTGAGTCTGTGCCCATGTTGACGTGGTAGAGTTTGGGAACATCTCCATTCTTTATACTAACCAGTATAAAAGATAAAGAGACAGAATCAAAAACCGAAGAGCGTCTGATTGAAAGTCCAAGTCTTCACACGTGAAGGGGACTAAGACACCAGTAAGTCTGCACACATGTTGATACTTGAGAGATCGGGAACATCTTCATTCTTTATGCTAACCAGTCAAGAGGTGACCAGGCAGAATCAAAAACCCAGAGTGTCTGATTGAAAATCCATGTCTTTACACACGAAAGGGACTCAAACACAAGTGAGTCAGTGCCCATGTTGATGTGGTAGAGATCGGGAAAATCTCCATTCTTTACACTAACCAGTCAAGAGATAACCAGGCAGAATCAAAAACCCTGAATGTCTCATTGAAAGTCTATGTCCTTACACACGAAGGAGACTTAAATATGAATAAG
>CM060306.1:70968011-70975511 GCA_030674185.1 Monoplex corrugatus | reverse complement strand
CATCATCATCATCATCATCAGGTGCCTTGCCGCATGGCGTTGGCGATCATGGACTTCCATCTGTCTCTATCTCTTGTTGCCTCAAGCATCTCTTCCATTCCTTTTGTCCTCAGCCACTCTGCAAGTCCGTCTAGTGTCTTCTCCCTGGGTCTACCTAGTGCTCTCTTTCCCTCTAGCTTTCCCGTTGTGACCAGGAGCTCCAATTTCCCTTTCCTCATAAAATGGCCTATAAATGTTGCCTGTCTTTTCCTAATCTTCTTATCAATGATCTACTTGTGTCTGCCTCCATCAAGACTGTCTTGCTTGTTTTCTTTGCTGTCCATGGAACTCTCGACATTCTTTTTAGAGACCACATTTCGGCTGCCTCAATCTTGTTATTTTTTTGGTTGTAGACTGTCCACACCTCACAACCGTAAAACAGTATTGGTTCTATATAACATTTAAGAACTCTTTTCCTGATGTTAATTGGTAGGCATTTGTTGGTAAGAATGCTTTTCATCTTCTTGAATGCTGTTTTGGCTTGGCCAGTTCTCCTGGCTATTTGTGTTGTGCATCTGCCGTCTGGTGAAATGATCGTTTCCCAGGTATTTAAACTTATCAACCTGTGTCAAGGTTGTGCCGTTTGCTGTTATTTTGCATGAGGGGATTTCATGTTTTTTACTGATCATCATGACTTCAGTCTTCCTGCTGTTTAGTCCCAACCCCTTGCCTTTGCTTTCTATTTCTAGTATATTCACAAGGTTGTGTAGGTCCCTTTCATTTTCTGCAGTTAGCGCGGTGTCATCTGCGTATCGAATGTTGTGGATCATTTTTCCTCCAACCTTTAATCCAGTGTATTCCTCTAGGTTTCTCATTATGTTTTCGCTGTAAAGTGAAAACAGATCTGGTGACAAAACACAACCCTGTCTGACTCCTCTTTTGGTGTTTTGGAAAGAGCTTATATCGTTTTCTATTCTCATTGCAGCTGCTTGTTCCCAAAACATATGTCTGATTATTCGTAGATCTTTTCCATCAATATTGAGCTAGACATCGTGCATCAGATAATAAGCCACTGTTTGGGGATGCAATAGGGTGTGTCTAGGTTGTCTTGTTTTATGTTTGTATGTGACTAGGACACAAATCTCTCTCTGAAAAACAAGAGATGATCCAAACATTCGTAACCGGCATTTCAGCCGATATGGCATGACCTCAAACTCCACTGTCTAAGTGATATCCAGATCATAAGTTACAAGTGATATCCAGATCATAAGTTACATATTACTAGACAAGATAGCGGAATTGACTGACTTCCTCGGGAAGGAAGTCTTCAAAAACTAAGTCAATGGATAATTTATCAGTCGGAAGTTTTCATTTCCTCTTTGACAGTGACACGAATGTATGCAAGTTTTCAGCGTTCAAAGACACTCGCACTAAAATACACACGCAGATATTTTCAAAGGTCGTCGCCTAACCTGACCTTACATATCGTTATAACGATCCTTGTCAATTGCAACATCTTTTCATATTTCTGTCAAGCGTGAAAGCATAATGTGTGTTAGTGACTGCACAAGTACCGTTGGTGCATACGCTGACACATACCGTCCCCGGGGTAAAAACAGTGATGATAATCTAGAATCCACATAAAGTGTTTGTATTGGTCCAGGAGCCTCTTTCCGTATAAATAAGATGTAGATCGACGGAGCAGTTGTTTCAGGAATTAGTTTCGTTTTCAGTTTCATTTCCGGTTTCTCAAGATAACGTCTCTGTGTTCAGAACGAACTTCATATACCTGTACTGACACCATAGGTGACCACTCTTGATATTTGGTGGGAGTAGATGAGGGATGTGAGATACCATCATGTCTATGTGTCTGTGTGCCTGCCTTTTTTAAGTTATTGTCTATTGAGAAAAGCTGATAAATATACATGAAACGAAAAACTGCTCATAGGAAAAGGTCAATAAAATTCATGTACAAGATCAGATTACGATTGCAATAGTACATTATTAACTCGTTTTCACTCTATCCGCGTCTCTCGTCTTTCAATCTCTGTGTAGATCTCGTAGATGTATTGTATTGTATCGTGTTGTGTTGTACTGTATTGAATTGCTGTACAGTGCAGTGCATTACACTGTAGTGTAGTGTAGTGTAGTGTAGTGTAGTGTAGTGTAGTGTAGTGTAGTGTAGTGTAGTGCAGTGTAGTGTAGTGTAGTGTAGTGTAGTGTAGTGTAGTGCAGCGCAGCGTAGCGTAGCGTAGCGTAGCGTAGCGTAGTGTAGTGTAGTGTAGTGTAGTGTAGTGTAGTGTAGTGTAGTGTAGTACGTTGCTCTGTGAAGTTACGTCGTGAGATGTGATGTTACGGTTTGTGTATTTTGTTGTTGTCCATTCAGCGATTTCAATTCCTCTGAACTATCATCTGAACTTCAAATAAAATATCTCTGCGACAAAAGTACTGTCTGATTTATACCAAAGGTCTCCACTTTCATACACTGAAAGATTCACGCATTCAGAAACGAAAAGCAATCAGGCAAGACACTTTCAAAGGCTAAATTATTGAACAGCTACAGCGAAGCTCTTCTGGTGGTTAGCGAATTGTATAAATTGTCCCTTTAAACCAGAAGAACAAGAAAATCAATGTAAGCGCATCTCCAACAAGACAACACAAAACAAAACAAGCGCAAATTTTCGGCCAACTAGCCTTTGTCAAGCGCGAACGCACGGTCACAGACAAATCACAGACACCAAACAATGGATAATAAAAACGGGACTAAAAACTTCCCTGCCGCCTCGTCCAGTGGGTAAGAGATGGAATGCCCATGTCATCATGAGCAGTAGTAAGAAAAGGGGAGAGGGGAGGCAACTGTGATGTCAAAAGGGAAGTGAGATAAGTTCTGCAATTTTGAGAAGTGGCCATGCTATATCGGTATAGCCCTGTTCTGAAGAAGGCACAGGGCAAGAGCCAAGAGATAAGGGAGTAGATTGTGCCCGGTGCCAAGAATCTGGTAGGCGTGGGAACAGGAAGAGACATGAAACGGCATGTCTGAATTTTGTTACTCATGGTTTGTCGTTAAGACCATGTGGTTTGCGTGTTCCAAGTTTATTTATGAGGTGGGATTCTCTGTCTTTCCTGTCTATGGTGCTGTTATTGTGTAGAAGCCACAGACCTTTCACTCGGATGTCATTGATTGAGTGGTCTGATTGGTTGAAGTGATTGGGGATAGTTTTATCCCTTTGGTGGCGGATATCAGCCAAGTGTTCTTTGAAACGTGTGTCAAGAGTGCGTCCAGTTTCACCAATATACAATTGGGAACATTTAGAGCAGCTGATCAAGTAGACAATGTTATAAGTTTGACAGTTGAAATGTTTTGTAATTCTCATATGAGATTTGGGGCCTTTGACTGTGGTGGCTGAGCACAAGAAAGGACAAGTCTTGCATTTAGGTTTGTTGCATGGAGAGGTTCCTGGAGGTTGGCTGACTGGTTTGCTGAGATTGGAATGCACCAGCAAGTCGCGGAGATTGGTGTCTCTCTTGTAGACGAGCAAAGGGCGCTTGTCAAAGGTTTCACCTGTAGTGGGACTGGATCGCAAAATGTTCCAGTTGGACAAGATGATCCTTTTTATGAGGTGCACGGACGGGTGGTAAACTAGACTGAGGACTGGCCGATCCTCTGTGACAGCTTTGGGCTTTGAATGGAGGGCATTTGGCCGAGAGACAGAGCTGACTTTTTTCCGGGCTTCATTGATGACCTCGGGTGGGTAATGTCTGCGCAGGAAAAATCTAGTCATTTCAACTGCTTTGTCCTGAAAATTGTCTTCGTCTGAGCAGAGGCGTCGTAGTCTCAAGAACTGCGAGTAGGGAATGCTGTTTCTGGTGTTGGAAGTGTGAGATGATTGGTAGTCCAGGTAGGAATGTGAATCTGTAGGTTTGTAGTGGACTGTAGTGACTAGTTGTTCAGATTGAAGGGAAACTTCGATATCCAGGAAGCTTATGGATGTGTTTGAAATTTCATATGTGAACTTGATGGATGGGTGAAACGTTTGAACGTAGTGGATGAATTGTAAAAGTTGGTCATGATCGAGGGATGTCATGCCAATGCAATCGTCTATGTATCTTTTGTATAATTCAGGTTTGGGTTTCTTGTATTGTTGTAGGATATGTTCCTCCAAATATCCCATGAATAAGCAGGCATAGCTGGGGCCCATCTTAGTACCCATGGCGACTCCGCTAACTTGCCAGAACGTCTCATCTCCGAACGAAAATGTGTTCATGGTGAGAACCAGTTCGGCAAGTCGGACAAGGGTTGAAGTGGACAATGTTTGGTCACGTCGTTTGTCCAGAAAATGTTGGAGAGCTTTTAACCCGTCGGAGTGGGGTATGCTGGTATACAGAGAGGTCACATCCAAAGTGAACAGGTATTGGGGTTTGAAGGTGTGGTCTTCATTTAATATTTGAATCAGATCCAATGTATGGTTAGTGTCTTTGATGAAGGTAGGCAAAGCCTGGACTATAGGTTGCAAAATGTAGTCAAGAAACTGAGAAATGTTTTCAGTGGGGCAGTTGCAAGCTGACACGATAGGACGGCCAGGATTGTTGGCTTTATGTATTTTGGGAAGTAAATAAAAAAGTGATTGGACTGGAAGTTGTTTGATGAGTAGTCTGGCAGTGGGGGGCAGCTGCTTAGAGGTTATGAGATTGTTGATAAGTTTGGATATCTTGGCATGATTGGTCATGTGGGCAGGTTGGTCCAACTTTTTGTAGAAGGCGTGATGGTGGAGTTGTTTCTGGGCTTCCTTGATATACAGATGTCTGTCCCAGACTACAATTGCACCCCCCTTGTCTGCTGGTTTGATGACAATGTCGTCTCTGTTTTTGAGGGAGTGTAGTGCGTCCCTTTCTTCTTTGGAGATGTTGGAATGTTTCTTGGGTCGCATGTTGAGACAGTCTATTTCTTGGTGGCATTTGTTGATGTAATGTTCAACTTCGGGAAAGGTGTTGCGGGGAGGTTCCCGATGAGAAAGTTTGCATGCAGAGATCTGTGTTATAAACACATACTACACGTGTCGACGCTTCAAACGTCGTTGTCATTCAGCAAATGAAAACAACTGGGTACACATTAAACTAGAAATTTTGTGTGAGACATAAGAGAGATTTAAACGAGGCAGTAGCTTATACGTACATATGATTAAATTAAACATATTCCATAATGTTATGATTGTTTTAATGTTTGAGAAGAAGGAGGAGGAAGAGAAGGAGAGGTGGAGGAGGAGGAGGAAAGATGAAAAAGAAGACAAAGAAGACAAAGAAGAAGACAAACAAAAAGAAGAAGAAGACAAATAAAAAGAAAATAAGACAAAGAACAAGAATGGAAGACGATGATGATGATGAGAAGAGCGAGGAGGTGGAGAAGGAAGAGGAGGAGGAGAAGAAGAAGAAGAAGAAGAAGAAGAAGAAGAAGAAGAAGAAGAAGAAGAAGAAGAAGAAGAAGAAGAAGAAGAAGAAGAAGAAGAAGAAGAAGAAGAAGAAGAAGAAGAAGAAGAAGAACAAGAAGAAGAAGAAGAACAAGAAGAACAAGAAGAAGAAGAAGAACAACAAGAACAACAAGAACAAGAACAAGAACAAGAACAAGAAGAACAAGAAGAACAAGAACAAGAACAAGAACAAGAAGAAAAACAAGAACAAGAACAAGAAGAACAAGAAGATGACGATGATGATGAAGACGAAGAAGAAAAAGAAGAGGAGGAGGAGGAAGAAGAAAACAAAGAAGAACAACTGGATCCACAATTAAAGTAATACAGCAACAATAGGTAATTACATGTATACTATCACTAAGTTCAAATGGCAACGCAAGAAAGTAAAATGTACAGAATTAAATATACTTCTTTTTATTATATACACAAACACACCTACAATACGTACGTATCTCAAGAATTTCACTCTGTGTACAAAAAAACATGACTGTATATTTATAGAAGCCATTCAGCCAGCTGCATCTCTCTCTCTCTCTCTCTCTCTCTGTCTGTCTATCTGTCTGTCTGTCTCTCTTTCATATTGGATATTGGGATATTGTGATAGCAAAAACATATTGAAAGGTTGTTTGGATTGTTATTTCATCTGGTTCAAAAGAAATTAAACCATTTCTTGTCCACCCCAAAGATTGGTGTCACGTGTCTGTGTAACGTTGCTAGTAACTACGTCATTCTTGATGCAGTTAGCAGGAGGTGGTATGATCCGAGACCATTAACGAAGGGACTATCCATTTCGGAGTCAAGCTTTTTCTCCTGGCTTCTTTTCAGGTGCTACGTTTCACAGCTGTACAGCAAAACTGAAGGAATTTTGGAATTTTAGAATCGCAGTTTAAGTTTGAGACAGGTGTTCCTATTGTTCCAGACTTTTGACAGCTTGCTGAGTGATGCAATTGCTTCGCTTGCATTGCTGATTGAGCTGCCCTGTTAGGTGAAGTCTTTGACGACCTCAACTATTTTCTGATCAATCAATACTTATGATGGTGATGGGTGTTATCAAACAAGCTTTCTTTCAGTGCTGTCCGTATTCTTGCTGATATCACAGACGAGTGACTTGTGATATTGAATATCACGATCTAGTGCGGCGGTGTCGTCAACAAAGCCCAAATCGTACAGGTGCTCCCCTTCGTGCCACTGTCAGCCTTTCCCTCTTGCAGCCTTCTGCAGCACCCTGCCTATGGCCAACACAAAGAGGAACCAGCTGCTTAGACTCCCTTTCATCCTAACACATCATCTTGCTTTGCTATAAATGTTCTCTATGATTGATATTTGGTGGAATGCCATAGGCTCGGATATTTTCCAAAGCGACGGTGTGTCGATGTTGTCAAAGGCCTTGGTGAAGTCAATAAAACCGATGGCCAGAGGCACTTGGAACTCTGTGCAGTTTTCAATAATGCAGCGTTGTGTGAAGTTCTGCTATTCCCTGAGCTCTCTGTCTACGCCATCCAGCACTCTATTTAGGACAAGCTGGCAGTAAACTTTGCCAGGTATGGACAGGAGAGTGACCCCTCTCTAATTATCGCATTCAGTCCGGTTGTCTTTCTTGGGAATACAAACTATGGCTCCCTTTCTTCCAGAGTCAATGATATGGAAATGTACACGGCGACTAGGCTGACCGAAATGCGTTAATGCCACGCAGCTTGCTGGGGGTTAACATGGTTCACGGACGTATAAAGACTAGACAGGTTAACCATGCATTTGGTATTCCTGAATACTTGCATCATTATTTCTTTGTAGCAGCTACACAGAATATTACACAGTTATTTAAAAGTAGATATTTTGCTGGCATATGAAGCAAATGAAAGGTGTTTCTAATATGACACTTTATGCAAAGAATAAATCTGACGTGAAAATGTTATATTTCATTGAAGCAGGAAGCCAACAACAGAAAATTATTCAGTTTTGCGTTGTGCTATTTTTATGACTTATAATGGCGGAAAAATAAGTACAGCATGCGTCAACACTGACCAATATTATTTGAGGTGGTACAAGGATAATTTCA
>CM060306.1:70943011-70945511 GCA_030674185.1 Monoplex corrugatus | reverse complement strand
TTTAATCTAGTGCATGTCCTCTTCTCAATTTTTAAAGTACTTCATATTGGAAAATAACAAAGCTCAATTTTTTTACAGACACAGAAGTAAGTGACTAATTAACCATCTGAATCTTGACAGACTGTCTTCAACCCCCCCCCCCCCCTTCCCCAATCTACACCCCTCAGTTTCAGTTTCATTTTCAGTTTCTCAAAATGACATTTCCGCCCTCGGAATGAATTCCATATGCACTAACGTCACAGGTGCCATGTGATGATCATCATGGCACAAGCCTTAAGCCTGCACACAAATCCCTCAATGACTTGAAATGTCAAAATGTTCGATGGACCATTTCCATTTTATAAGTTGTGGGGTTGCAATGTTAGTCAGTGAGCAACCATTCTACTTTTTGTTTTAACAGTATACACTTAGTTTCACCATACTACATGTTGCTCCACCGATTCGGCGATATATGTTCTGGTAGGGTATTTTCTGGTTTTTTTTTTACTTTGTTTGTTGGTTGGTTCGCTGAAATGGTCCATGCCAGTTAATAATTATCACGGACTCTCCCGTCGATTCGGCGGATGAGTAGGAATACTGGTCTTCATTGTCCGGGTGTGGATCTTCATGGGGGATACAAGACCGATACTGGGTGCATATATTCTCCCGCAGGTATTGCTTGGGAGGGGGGTCCCACTTCTGCTGACACCTCTTCTGTTGAACAGCAGCTGTTCTGCGTTGTTCAGGGGTGATTTTGCCCTATGGACATTGTCATCGCCAACATGTTCTGTTACGGGTAATGTCTCTCTAGACGGTGGTGTTGATTCCACAACTGACGCGGTTGGCCTTCAGAATATCATTGTATCGTTTCAGTGGGTCTTCCCCCATCTCACAACAGTTCAGCCGGGCTTCAATATTACCGCTCCGTACACAGCAATTTTCCTGGCGACCCTGATGCCATGGTCTGGTCACAACCTCTTGGTCGGCCTTCCAAACACGATCTAAGCCTTGAGCTCACGCAATTGCCACTTCAACATCAACTGGAATTATCGTTTTGAATCATAGGGAAGCATAATAAAACAACACACACACACACACACACACACAACACAACACACACACACACACACACACACACACACACACCACACACCACACACACATAATACTAATACATACATAATATATATACAGAGGGGGAGACAGAGACACAGAGAAAGATAGATAGATAGACAGACAGACAGACAGACAGACAGACAGATAGAAAATAGGTAGATATACAGACAGATAGACCGATTGATAGGTAGATACAGACGTAGATATAGATGTAGATGTAGATATGCATATACATTGTATATACAATTATAGGTACACACATAGACATATACATATATATATAAAGATAAAACCCAAACCATACACACATGTACATACAAGCATTCACGCATGCTCATTTGCACACATACACGCACTGACTAGCCGAAAGTACATTATGCACACTGCTGCTCACTGCACTGCCCCTGTAGCGTAAATATCGTTCGTTGTTCCGGTTTGCCTGTTTGTCAAACTAGTACACAGAGAATGAATGCCAATTACACGTATCAGTCGTATCATCGTTTAGGTGAGTATGATATTAAACCACAAAAGTCACCAAAAAATCTTAACATTCGAAATGAATAGTCGAAAATAAAGGAGACTTGGTTACAATGTTAAAACGTTTATGGGAAATTTGTTACGATCGATAAAGTTTTCGTTTTAGTTCAACAGGTGTTAAAGATTAAATTCTTAAAAAGATTGCCAGAACAGAAGTGTTTCCATAATATGACTAAGCCCTGTTATTTTATTTGACACTTGTGCTGCCTCCGTGTGTGTGTGTGTGTGTGTGTGTGTGTGTGTGTGTGTGTGTGTGTGTGTGTGTGTGTGTGTGTGTGTGTGTGTGTTGTGTGTGTTTGTGTTTGTGTTGTGTGTGTGTGTGTAAGTGTGTGTGTGTGTGCGTGCGTATGTGTGTATACATGTGTGTATGTGTGTGTGCATGTGTGTGTGCGCGCGCGCGCGAGTGTGTGTGTGTGTGTGTGTGTGTGTGTGTGTGTGTCTGTGTCTGTGTTGTGTCTGTTTGTCTTGTTTATTTGGCGTGTAAGCAGGATAAGAACCAGGCTTCTCTTTGAAGAATGGCCTTGACAAAACATATTTTATTGAAACATTTTATAGAAAAAAAGATTATATTGCGCAATTTAAAAAAAATGATTGAAAAGTCAATACTTATCATTTAGTTGTACTCTCCCACGCATGCACTTTCACACATACGCACACACACACAACACACACACACACACACACACACACACACACGCATGCATGCACACACACACACACACGCGCGCGCACACACACACACACACTCACCCACCCCCGTCTACTATCACTTATAATGAAAAGACGTTAAATCAAAGAACGAACGAACACATTCACATGTATAAACACACACACACACACACACACACACACACACACACACACACAC
>CM060306.1:70935511-70940511 GCA_030674185.1 Monoplex corrugatus | reverse complement strand
CTCACTGTCTTTTTATAACCATAGCATTATCACTATCATCCTCACTGTCTTTTATAACCATAGCTCTCAAAACTCATCTTTTCTCCTCTGCATAAAATCCTGACCTCACTCAATCCCCTCTGCAGCCTGTCTCCACTCGGAGGGGAATCACATTGTAATATATAATTGTATATAATATACTCTATAATTTTCCATTGCTTTTATTCTTTCTCCCCATTTATAGCCGTGTGCGTGTGTGTGTGTGTGTGTGTGTGTGTGTGTGTGTGTGTGCGTGCGCGCGCGCGTGTGTGTGTGTGTGTGTGCGTGCGTGGTGTGTGCGTGCGTGCGTGCGTGCGTGTGTGTGCGTGCGTGCGTGTGTGTGTGTCTGTTTCAGCGCTTAGATTTGATTTTATCAAGATTTTGCGCTATATAAATATTGTAATTATTATTAATTATTATTATTATAGTATCCTCACCGTCTTTTATAACCATAGCATTATCATTAGTATCCTCACTGTCTTTTATAACCATAGCATTATCACTAGTATCCTCACTGTCTTTTTATAACCATAGCATTATTACTAGTATCCTCACTGTCTTTTATAACCATAGCATTATCACTAGTATCCTCACTGTCTTTTATAACCATAACATTATCACTAATATCCTCACTGTCTTTTATAACCATAGCATTATCACTAGTATCCTCACTGTCTTTTATAACCATAGCATTATCACTAGTATCCTCACTGTCATTTTATAACCATAGCATTATCACTATCATCCTCACTGTCTTTTTATAACCATAGCATTATCACTAGTATCCTCACTGTCTTTTATAACCATAGCATTATCACTAGTATCCTCACTGTCTTTTATAATCATAGTATTATCACTAGTATCCTCACTGTCTTTTATAATCATAGTATTATCACTAGTATCCTCACTGTCTTTTATAGCCATAGCATATCACTAGTATCCTCACTGTCTTTTTATAGCCATAGCATTATCACTAGTATCCTCACTGTCTTTTATAGCCATAGCATTATCACTAGTATCCTCACTGTCTTTTTATAGCCATAGCATTATCACTAGTATCCTCACTGTCTTTTATAGCCATAGCATTATCACTAGTATCCTCACTGTCTTTTTATAGCCATAGCATTATCACTAGTATCGTCACTGTCTTTTATAGCCATAGCATTATCACTAGTCTATCATCACTGTCTTTTTATAGCCATAGCCTTGTGAAAAAAAATGTTTCAGAGACTGTGACACTTCATGATCCATTTTTAAGTGTTTTCATTTCAATGGTTTTCATAGTTTCCGCGTAAAAGTTTCGCCAGTGAAGTTAAAGAAAAAAGAACAGAATGCGGGTGAGATGGGAAATCAATATGGAGAAGGTGTCTTCAGTGATTATTGTTTTGCCATGCAGTAAGGTGAACAGGTCCACATTACATTTTTTTTGTCATAGCTTCGAACTTTCAGACGCATTTGCGCCCTGAAAGAAGTCATCTCAAACGTTTCAACCAAATGGTTTTCATCTCATCGGAACGATGGCTTAGTAGAAGAGATCGACACAACAGTCCAGCTGCTTGCTTCTGCAAACACTTTCTTTGTTGTCATGGACAGCCGAGTGTCACGGATGGTCAACATGTCAGAAAGTGGAAACCATTGGTGGTAAACAGCAGGCCAGGGCAACTCTGACTATACATGTTGACAGTGGGACAGTATCCATAGTGTTGGAGGTCCACAGTCCTGTTACTGTGATTTCTTGTGGGAGACTACTGGTAGGAGGATTTCTGTATGTCCATTGGTGTGATTAGCGGGAGGGATCGTTTTTCTTTGCTCAGTAGTCTGATGGATGGCATTCCGTTAAGTGACAGCGATACTAATACAGTCACCAGTTGTGGACATGTTCATCTAGTAGGTGTTTTATGTCTTCCTTTTTTAGTGCTTTATTTGGTTGATTGGTTCAATTATAATGATTGACTGGGATACTAATAGTCACCATATCTAGTAGGTGTTTTATGTCTTCCTTTTTTAGTGCTTTATTTGGTTGATTGGTTCAATGATAATGATTGACTGCGATACTAATAGTCACCATATCTAGAAGGTGTTTTATGTCTTCCTTTTTTTTAGTGATTTATTTGGTTGATTGGTTCAATTATAATGATTGACTGCGATACTAATAGTAACCAGTTGTGGACATGTTCATCTAGTAGGTGTTTAATGTTTTCCTTTGTAGTGCTTTATTCGGTTTGTTAGTTTAGTGATTGTTTACTGTATGGCCGATTGCTTGTTTGCTTGATTTCTCACTTGCTTGCTTTATTTTCGGGGTCAGCAATATTCTTGGTTGGCGACTCAACTGGATCGTTATTTTAAGTGATTTCATTTTCTTTTGTCTTTTAGCTCTTGCTGTTTTGTGGATCGTTTTAGACCTTTTTTTTTCAGAATCGTTTTTTTTTCTTGTGCATTATTCATTCGTTCCGTGTTTCTGCTTTTCTTTTCTTTTTTATTTCAATTTTTTTTCTCTCCTCCAAGTTAAAAGCACAAGAGACGAAAGCCTATTGTATACGAGATAAAACTGGTAAAAAAGGCCCTCTACACGCTTTGTCTGTCTGTCTGTCTGCCTGTCTGTCTGTCTGTCTGCCTCTCTCTCTCTCTCTCTCTCTCTCTCTCTCTCTCTCTCTCTCTCTCTCTTTCTCTGTATTCTTTCTTCATTGATCTTGTTCATTATTTGAATGTTGAAGTTACTGCTGCGCTACATTTTGACTTCTGGGACTTAGACTACAAAACTGACAGCGTAATAAAAACCACTATTTTTTTCTTTGTAACATGTTTATTCAACATTTCTTAATACATTAACAAACCATTCAATAGATCTTATACACCGTAATGAAACATATGTACAAGTCATACATTCAACATGATCCTACCACTTACCTAAATCCATGTGTAAATTTGTATCGTATGTAAGGCTAAATATTCCCCTATATGTTGCCAGTGTCTGATAGCTAAGTGGTAAGGACGTCTGTCACAAGGGTGGAGGCGTGTGTTCGAACCCAGATGGAGGATAAATTACTATTCAAAAATAAAATAGAGGCGATGGATGGACATCAAGAAGTTATGACCATGCCACGATTATATTGGATTTTATCAATCCTTATGGCATATGTGGCGTCGGTACACGTGAGATTATTTCAAAGGCCAAGAGACACCACCTTGAGAAACAGAAACTGAAAGTCATGCTTTCTACACCAAACGAATCCTTCGTCTTGTTCACAACAAATGAGTACCCCTTTTTCAATTTTTTTATTTTCTGAAAGAAAAAAAATCTTATCATTCCACCTTTTCGATTCCCTCAAATCCACCATGTACCTTTAGGAACCAGCCAATCTTCCACATGGGAATCCTGCCATGCTCTTGATCATGGCAATCACCTTTCTCTGTGATTTCGATCCTTTTGAAGTCACCGTGTGTGAATTAGCAATCATTTTGACAAGCCGTCTTACAAATGGGGACAGATTATAGAGGATGGAGATAATGGCAAGGCTTCGTGGCATCAAGACAGAGCTTTAATAAGAGAGCACACTGACACCTTCTGCCCTCTCCACCTACTCCTCCTCCATGACTCCTACGCCTTGAGCTGTTGTTGTTGTTGTTGTTATTGTTGTTGGTGTTGGAGGTAATGATGGTGGCGGTGGTGGTGATGGTGGTTTTGTTTTTTTGTTTTGTTTTCTTTTGTTTCTTGTTTCTTTCCGTCTTCATTCTGTTTTGTTTTGTTTTTTGTTTTCAGATCGCTGTCAATTCTCCGTTCTTTGAAAAGAGGTGAAGCGAAGCCGGTTTAATAGATAGATAGATAGATAGATAGATAGATAGATAGATAGATAGATAGATAGATAAATAGATAGATAGATAATAATAATAATAATAATAATGTTTATTTGTATAGCGCATATTCCATATAAAAACATGCTCACCAGCGCTTTACATTTCGCAAGAAAGGCAAAAGGTGATAAAAAAAAAAAATGTTCACAATTACATACACAATAAGATAACAACAAACATTAAAGCTATACAAGTAAGAAGACACATAAGAAACCACAGAATATTAAAATTTAAACACTGACTTATGTAATGAAGAAAGATTAACAGATTTTTCATATGAATAAAGAGGCATACTGTGTTTATATATTGCTGCGTGTGTGTGCTTGCGTACGTGTGTGTGTACATGTGTGTGTGCGTGCGTGTGCGTTGCTGTGCGCGTGTGTTTGTAAGAATGTGTGTGTGTGTGTGTGTGTGTGTGTGTGTGTGAGAGAGAGAGAGAGAGAGAGAGAGAGAGAGTGTGTGTGTGTGTGCGTGTGCTATGTTTGCATGCGTGTGTGTGTGTGTTTATGCATGCAATAGTTGTACATAAAATTATAATCAATATTTTGAATGAAGATAAAAACAGAAAAATTCTAATCCATATACAGGAAAAACATTACAACTTCAGTATTACAGCATTAATACCTTGACAATCAAAATTCCTCACAAATTATGAACTATTCGCATATCATACATCACAATTTACATACAAACAAAGATTTGAAAAAGTTTCTTAAAGTATTTCAGTCTCTTTCCCACTCAATTTCTCCCCTATCCCTTCCTCAGCTGTACACATACAGTGATACACACACATGCTCACTCAAGCACACACACACACACACACACACACACACACACACACACACACACACACACACACACACACACACACACTCACACACACACACATACACACATGCACGCACACACACACCTTGCTCTATAGGCCCTTATACAAAATACTGTTATACAGGCAGGAGAGATTAGTCTGATGACAGACATGCAAACTAAGGCTCTTCAGGTTAGATGAGTTTGAAAGAGGTGGGTTTTCAGGTGCCGTTTGAAGGTTGAGAAACACTTAGTTTTTCTGAGAGACAGTGGTAGAGAGTTCCATACATTTGGGCCAAAGACAGAGAAAGATTTTTTACCAA
>CM060306.1:70915511-70930511 GCA_030674185.1 Monoplex corrugatus | reverse complement strand
TTAGACAAGTTGGCTTCAGCCTCTATCAAAGAAGGAAGACGTATGAAATTCGTTGATGTGATCAAGAACACCAGGATGTGAGAAATGGTGGGAGCACCATCACCTGGTCATCATCTAAATCAGCAGGTAATTAAGTAGTTGCATCAACTGTCCGGATACAGCCCCACCAGGTGGCTCAAGAAGTATGAAACAAAAAGAAGTCTGGATACATGTACATACACACATATATTGTATATACATATTATATTACACACACACCACAAACAACACACACCAACACACATATATATATATATATATATATATATATATATAATATATACATAATAATATAGTAGTAGTAGTAGTAGGCCTCCCTCGGTCATGGCTGACCATGGACAAAGTACATCCGTTCTAATGTCTAGATGGGCTGTCTGCTTTTTTAAATATATATACATATATACAGTTATATATATTGAGACAGAGCCAGAGAGACAGAGACAGACAGACAGAAAGAGACAGACAGGCAGACAGAAAGAGAGAGACAGGCAGAAGACAGAAAGACAGAGAGAAGAGACAGAGACAGAGAGAGAGAGAGACAGAGAGACAGAACAGAGAGAGAGAGAGACAGACAGAGACAGAGACACAGAGAGAGAGAGAGAGAGAAAAGACCTGCATCGATGATGTGCAGAAGATCTTGACGTCAAACGGTATTATCTACTTCAGACCATCCATCTCCTGTTGACCGTCAACTCTTTCTCAATGACACCCACGATGGTACAAAAGGATTTGTAAAAGAAGAAAGAACAAGAAGGACTCATAATAGCAGAGAGTGAGAACATCGTATGGAACATAAGAGAACACATTCACAGTTTTCACCTGCCTCAACCCTACGACTTCACCCCTAATCCCCACCCACCACCCACCACCCACCACCTACCACCCCTTACTCTGACTTTTTTCCTACATTTATGTGCATTCCGTCTCTGTCTTCAAAGAAAGAAGCTAGGATGAAGGAAGAATAGAACTGAGGACTTACAGCACTTTTATCGTCAGAATAACCTCAAATAAGATTATACAGCACAGGCTGGTTGTAACACATTGATAACAGTTGATTAAACCATTTCAGGAGATAATGAGTTCATATTTCATAGATTTTTTAAATAGTGTTATTGTTGTTATTGCTGTTGATGTGTGGTTATTTTTTTTTTTCAATCAGCTGTTTTCCATTGTAGTCTATGATGCAGAACATTCTGCGGTATCACATCGTCACCATCAATTGGAAAATAAATGTACGAGTAACGAACAATCATGAGATTGTTCCCAAATGAAGGCAGTCATAGACATAGTCTGCAATATATTCAGGATTATTTTTTTAAATCATCTTCAGTAAGCATGTCACTTGATGATGTATTTAATACTACCCTCTCTCTCTCTCTCTCTCTCTCTCTCTCTCTCTCTCTCTCTCTCTCTCTCTCTCTCTCTCTCTCTCTCTCTCTCTCTCTCTCTCTCTCTCTCTCTCTTCTCTCTTCTGTTTGTTTATCTGCTAGCTTTAAATATCAGTAGGCTTGGGAATAGAATAGAAAACGGACCAAGCATCATTGTATTGTCTTTTTTCTGACCATTGGAAAACAAAGATCACTCATTTATTCTCTTATAGACACACACGGCCGCACACACCACCACAACACACACACACACACACACACACACACACACACACACTACACACTATATATATATATATATATATGCATACACACACATATACTCACACACATACATAACACATACACACACACACACTCACACACACACACACACACACACACACACGCATACTAACACCACACACACACACACACACACACACACTACACCACACACACACACACACACACCACACACACACACACACACACACACACACACACACAATACTAACACAAGCCTATCATTACATCGAAACGGTAAAAAACAAAGAGGAATACAATAGACCGTTCCTCACCAAATAACTACAAGAGCACTGCACACTTGTATCGATATAGGGCTTAGCCATGTTCGCACGCCAAACAGAAGTGTGAAGTCTTTTGACGTTTATGTGTATATTTTTATCACTTATCACTGAAACTGATATCCGTTTTCTTGAAAAGCTCAGGGACTTAAGACTACATTCCATCCCCGGTAATCGTCCTGACAAACATTAAATGTGCAGTCTTCGTGGCAAGCGCCATTGAAAGACAACAGAAATTCCCAGTAGGCTTGAAGCAATCTGTCATTAACCCAGAACTAGCATGTATCCGTACATTATCTGGAACTGCAATTTTCATGTGTTCAAGAAGGAATTTAAAGTTTGTTCAAGAGGGATTCATTGCACTTGGGCAATTTCATATGCGCTCTGTCCAAATCTGCCAGCAATTGTCTAGGAAGCCCTACGCGCTAGCGAGGTCTGAAATGGGAGGGGGAGTAAAAGCGAGAGGGGAGGGGGAGAAGATCTATGAAACGCTAAGTTGATACCACCAAAATGTTGAAAACCTTAAAATTGGCAGTTTTGAATGCTGTGGGCTGAGATTGAAATCCGGTATCATATCTTGAGTCGACTCCTTTATTTAAAGAACTAGCCAAACTGCGTAAATTCTATACTGAGTATTTGGAAAAAAAAGATTTTATGGAGGTGGGGGTGGGGAAGGGATAGTGCATAGAGCGGTGTTGAAACAGAAGAACACAAGACTTCATTAAGACTTCAATATGATGAGGAGGATGAGGAGGAGGATGACCACCGTCATCGTGATGGTGATGGTGATGATGATGACGATGCTGATGTGATGATGATGATGATGATGTGATGATGATGATGTCGACGACGATGATGACGATGACGACGATGATGACGATTTACGACGATGATGACGATGACAATGATATGATGACTACGACGATAAACGATGATGATGATGATGACGACGACAACGACGACGACGACGACGATGACGATGGCCACGACTATGGTGATATCGATGGCAGCTTTGTCGTGTCGAAAGATCCCCAGGAAGGCTGTCCACAGGTATGGTGCGGTTTGCTGTTGTTGTTGTTGTTGCTGCTGCTGCTGTTGCTGCTGCTGGATTTTTTTGGTTGTTGTTGTTGTTGTTAATTTTTTTAAAGCTAAACGTTCCAGTTCTTGATACCAAAACCTGAAATGGCCGGCACAGCTCTGGTTTTGACACGGAAGGCCTCGTCTTGGCGAACAGGCAGACGACCGATAAATCTCAGGCACCTACACCTGGAACTGAGGCTGCAGCGTCAGTTTCAATGTAATGAAGTTCTCAAGATGACGTCTCTGCGCTCGGAATGTATTCCATACGCACTGACACCACTAACGCCATGTGATGGAGAAGATCCAAAATGATCATGGCTTAAGCGTTAAGCCTGCACATAAGCCTTCAGAGTTGGCCAGGTCTTTACCCTAACCACGGCAAAGGAGCACCCCTCCTTCTGTATCTTTTTATCCAAAGATAAAATCCTTCCTGTCATCCCATCTCATACCATCCCCCGTAAGCCTAAAACGTGCTTCAAAAACTTATCTAATTTTCCTCCCAGAAAGGTATCATGGCATGTTCTTGATCATGGCAATCACCTCTCTCTGTTATTTCGATCCCTCTAAAATTAGACTGTATGAATTAGCAATCGTTTTGACAAGCCACCTCACAAAGAGGGACAGATTATAGAGAATGGGTAACATTGATTGATTGAAGAGAATGGGGGTTCATGATATTCAGATGTAATCTTAAAGAAAGGCACACTCACACTCTTCTGACCACTCCTCTCCCCCCCCCCCCTTTCTTCTACACAGCTTCTCCCCTTAGTCTTTCATTTTGTTCTTCACTTCTTCTTGTCTTTTTTTCCTGTCACATATGTCAACCCTCCAGCTTCCATCCTGCAGGAAGCTTGTGGATAGGATAAGGGAGTCAAAGGGTAAGTTTTTGCAATTGGTGGATAGGGTACGGGAGTCAAAAGTTGATATCATAATAACTTCCAGCAAAATGTACTTCCACTTCTAAGTACTCATCATGTACAGTTATTGTGTAGCTTTACGACCATAGGTATATCTGTATGCGAGGTGAGACCTATCAATATGCAATCATTTATGTATATATGATTGTGTGTATTGCGATACTGTGTGGATGTATGATATATCAGTATTTCTTTATGCATCACACTCTGTATCTGGTAAAAGGATGAATAGTAGTAGTGGTGTTGATGGTGTTCGTGGTAGTAGGTAGTAGTAGTAGTAGTAGTAGTAGTACCATTATCATTGTCATTATTATTATTATTATTATATTATTATTATTATTATTATTACTATATTATTATTATTATTATCATTATTATCATTATTACTATATCATTATTATTATTATTATCACCATCATCATCATCAAAATAATCATCATCATCGTCATCACCATTAGCAGCAGCAGCAGAGGCAGCAGCAGCTGTAGTAGAGTAGTAGTAGTAGTAGTAGTAGTAGTAGTT
The DNA here is from genome assembly GCA_030674185.1 of Monoplex corrugatus. Taxonomy (NCBI): domain Eukaryota; kingdom Metazoa; phylum Mollusca; class Gastropoda; order Littorinimorpha; family Ranellidae; genus Monoplex; species Monoplex corrugatus. The sequence continues at coordinate 70,925,999 of CM060306.1, read as the reverse complement.
GTTGTTGTTGTTGTTATTGTATTGTTATTATGATTATTATCATCATCATTTTTACTGTTGTTGTTGTCCTTGTTGTCATCATTATTATTACTAAATCAACATGACTATCATTACCACCATCATGCCATTACTGTTATATCATTACAACTTTATCTTTCAGGTTCCACTGAAAAGGACAGATACCCATAAACAACTGGCCGGACTAGCACAATATGTTCAAGCCGCCGCACGATTCTAATTATTCTAATTCGTTTAGAAACTACACTTGTTGCTGCTTAATGTTATCTTGGGAAAGAAGTGCTCTAACTACTGTACTAAGGCAGTCCAAATCCCTTCCTCCATTTATTGTTTTAATACTTTACCCTCCGCATGCACTTTTCACGCTTTTCACAGCAATCTGAGTGAGCACAGAGAAACGATTCCAATGCAATGAATCCTTCGTGAGCAAACTACTTTAAAGTTATTGTTAAGTTTCAATTACGCATCTTGGCTGATGCTAGATTTTGTCCTAATCCTATTGGAAACGGATATTGCCTGTATCTGGTCGAATCGTTTGTGCACTCTCGAGAACACTCAAATCTTATCACAGTGATTTCCTAAAGATTACGTTAAAGTTCTCTTGAAGTGAAAGTTTTGGAAATTGACAGAAACACACACACACACACACACACACACACACACACACACACACACACACACACACACACACACACACACACACACACACACACACACACAACACACACACACACACGACACAAAACACATACACACACACACACACTGTGACGTTGTTGACAGTAAACACGTGCGGATGATCAGCATGGCATGTATATTCGTTTAATAATCACGATGTGTTCACTGTGAAGTAATATATAGACAGTGAGAATCAACAGGGATGTAGACGAAGAACATGCCGTCTTCCGAGTTGGCTGTAGAGAGAACGAAACACACACACACACACACAACACACACACACAACAACAACACACAACACACTACACACAACACACACACACACACACACACACACACACACACACACACACACACACACACACACACACACACACACACACACACACACACACACACACACACACACACACACACACACACACCACACACACACACACACACACACAACACACATAAAAGATTTTAAGATATCTTAAAATGAGCAGAAATTTGCCTTACATTAAAGGTCTCTTAAAATGAAAGTTTTTCAAAATAACATAAATAATACAAGACCCTTAAAGATATCCTTAAAATCAGCAGAAACTGGCATTTTCATTTTTGTTATTTCTTTTTTCTTTGTTTGCTGGTTGGTATTGTCTTTTTTGTTTGGTTGGTTGATAAGTTCCTTTGTTTTCTTTATTTTCATTGCAAACACAATTAAAGTCTATTTAATGACTAAAAGGACGGTACAGCAGTAAGTAATCATAATACATGTATTATTCATAGTAGAATAATCTATAGTAGACACTTGCTTCTATGAAAACATGAGAATGTGTGTGTGTGTGCGCGCGCGCGCGCGCGCGTGTGTGTGTTGTGTGTGTGTGTGTGCGTGCGTGCGTGTGTGTGTGTGTGTGTGTGTGTGCGTACGTGTGTGTGTGTGTATGTGTGTGTGAGTGCGTGTGTGGTCAGAGAAAGAAAGAGGAGAGAGAGAGGGAGACAGACAGCCAGACAGACAGAGACAGAGACAGAGACAGACACAGAGACACAGACACACAGAGAGAGTGAGAAACAGACAGACAGACAGACAGACAGACAGACAGACAAATCACACTTTCTTTCGAGTTATATATTTCAAGGAGGACAGATTGTCTCGACAGTTTTCTGAGATTTAACATCCTCCTCAGCGACCATCATTGGAACTGCTAAACAGGAACTCGCTTTGAGGGACTTCGAACATCAGACTTCAGACTTCAGACATCAGACACAGACTTCAGACTTCAGACTTCAGACATCAGACTTCAGACATCAGACATCAGACTTCAGACATCATATTTCAGACATCAAACATCAACATCAGACATCAGACTTCAGACATCAGACTTCAGACATCAGACTTCAGACAGAGTCAGACATCAGACTTCAAACATCAGACTTCAGACATCAGACTTCAGACATCAGACTTCAGACAGAGTCAGACATCAGACTTCAGACATCAGACTTCAGACATCAGACTTCAGACATCAGACTTCAAACATCAGACTTCAGACAGAGTCAGACATCAGACTTCAAACATCAGACTTCAGACATCAGACTTCAGACATCAGACTTCAGACAGAGTCAGACATCAGACTTCAAACATCAGACTTCAGACATCAGACTTCAGACATCAGACTTCAAACATCAGACTTCAGACATCAGACTTCAGACAGAGTTTAGACATCAGACTTCAGACATCAGACTTCAGACATCAGACTTCAGACAGAGTCAGACATCAGACTTCAAACATCAGACTTCAGACATCAGACTTCAAACATCAGACTTCAGACATCAGACTTCAGACATTAGACTTCAGAACAGATTTCAGACATCAGACTTCAGACATCATACTTTCAGACATCAGACTTCAGACATCAAGACTTCAGACATCAGACTTCAGACAGAGTCAGACATCAGACTTCTAACATCAGACTTCAGACATCAGACTTCAAACATCAGACTTCAGACATCAGACTTCAGACAATCAGACTTCAGACTTCAGACATCAGACATCAGACATCAGACTTCAGACATCAGACTTCAGACATCAGACTTCAGACATCAGACTTCAGACATCAGACTTCAGACATCAGACTCAGACATCAGACTTCAAACATCAGACATCAGACTTCAGACATCAGACTTCAGACATCAGACTCAGACTGATCAGAACAGACTCAGACATCAGACTCATCAGACTTCAGACATCAGACTTCAGACATCAGACTTCAGACATCAGACATCAGACATTCAGACAATCAGACTTCAGACATCAGACTTCAGACATCAGCTCAGACATCAGACTTCAGACATCAGACATCAGACTTCAGACATCAGACTCAGACATCAGACATCAGACATCAGACATCAGACTTCAGACTATCAGACTTCAGACATCAGACTTCAGACATCAGACTTCAGACATCAAACTTCAGACATCAGACTCAGACATCAGACTTCAGAACAGACTTCAGACATCAGACTCAGACATCAGACTTCAGACATCAGACTTCAGACATCAGACATCAGACATCAGACATCAGACTTCAGACTCACTCAGACTTCAACATCAGACTTCAAGCATCAGATTCAGACATCAGACTTCAGACATCAGACATCAGACTTCAGACTTCAGACTCAAAACATCAGACTTCAACATCAGATTCAGAACAGACTTCAGACATCAGACTTCAGAATCAGACTTCAGACATCAGACTTCAGACTATCAGACTTCAGACATCAGACTTCAGACATCAGACTCAGACATCAGAAGACTTCAGACATCAGACTTCAGACATCAGACTCCAGACATCAGACCTCAGACATCAGACTTCAGACATCAGACTTCAGACATCAGACTTCAGACATCAGACTTCAGACATCAGACTTCAGACATCAGACTCCAGACATCAGACTTCAGACATCAGACTTCAGACATCAGACTTCAGAATCAGACTTCAGACTCAGACATCAGACATCAGACATCAGACTTCAGAACAGACTTCAGACATCAGACTTCAGACATCAGACTCAGACATCAGACTTCAGACATCAGACTTCAGAACAGACTCTCAGACATCAGACTTCAGACATCAGACATCAGACTTCAGACTTCAGACTCAGACTCAGACATCAGACATCAGACTTCAGACATTCAGACATCAGACATCAGACATCAGACTTCAGACATCAGACTTCAGACTTCAGACTTCAGACTTCAGACATCAGACTTCAGAACAGACTTCAGACATCAGACTTCAGACATCAGACTCAGACATCAGACATCAGACATCAGCCCTCAGACATCAGACTTCGGAATCAGACATCAGACTTCAGACACGACTCAGCGACATCCAGACAAATAGACATCAGACATCAGACATCAGACATCAGACATCAGACATCAGACATCAGACTTCAGACATCAGACTTCAGACATCAGACATCAGACTCAGACATCAGACTTCAGACATCAGACATCAGACTTCAGACATCAGACATACAGACTCGAATCAGACATCAGACATCAGACATCAGACATCAGACCTCAGACATCAGACTTCGGAATCAGACATCACATTTCAGACTTCAAACATCAGACTTCAAACATCAGACTTCAAACATCAGACTTCAAACATCAGACTTCAGACATCAGACTTCAGAACAGACTCCACTGAAGAAGTGTGCTGATTATGCAGCGACAGATCTGATGAGAGACACGTGATCTCCCTTGCCTGCTATATCAAATGAATGTTACCCCGCCCCCCCCCCGCCCCCGCCCCTCATCATCATCATGTACCCTGCCGCACGGCGTTGGTGATTATGGCCCTCCATACGAATCCATCCCTTGTCGCTGCAAGTACATCTCCCACCCCCTCTGTCCTCAGCCGCTCTGCAGGTCCGTCGAATATTTTCTCCCTAACTGGTGTTCTGTTTTTTCCTTCGGCTTTCCTGCTGGCTTTCCCCTACCAGTATCAAATAAGTACTCTTTTATCTATTTCTCTAGTTTCAAAACGAGAGAGAGAGAGAGAGAGACAGAGGAAAAACAGAGAGAGACAGGGAGGACAGACAGACAGACAGAGACAGAGACAAAAAGACAGACAGAGATACAGAGATACAGACACAGATACAATGAGACAGAAAGAGACAGAGAGAGACAGACAGACAGAGAAGGAGGGGGGAGAGAGGTAGAGGGAGGGAGACAGAGGAAGAGAGAGAGACACAGAGAGAGAGAGACAAACGGACAGAGACAGAGAGAGACAGACAGACAGACAGACAGATAGACACAGAGAGACAGAGACAGAGACAGAAAGAAAGAGAGAGAGAGAGAGAGAGAGAGAGAGAGAGACAGAGACAGAGACAGAGACAGAGACAGAGACCAGAGAGAAAGAAAGAGAGAGAGAGAGAAATTCTCTTCAATCATTTCATTTTCTCCTCAAAGCCTGACACCCTCCCGCTGGTCAGAGATCTGGCAGTCTTCTTCACGGATATACGATCATATTCTTTAATCTTGAGACAGTCGTGTTTTGTGATGTCGACTTTTTCTGAAATACGCAATCATTCTGACGACCTGTCTTACAGGAAGAAACAGATTACAGGGAACGAATAAACTTTGAAAGAGTCCTGTCTTTGGATGGAAGCGTTCTTGTCCCCCCCCCCCCCCCCCCGAACTTCGCCACCTCTCTCTCTCTCTCTTCTCTCTCTCTCTCTCTCTGTCTGTCTGTCTGTTTGTGTGTCTGTTTGTCTATTTGTCTGTCTCTGTCTGTCTGTCTGTCTGTTTGTATGTCTGTCTGTCTGTCTCTGTTTGTCTGTATCTCTCTCTCTATCTCTGTCTCTCTCTGTGTCTGTCTGTCTCTCTCTCTCTATTTGTCTGTCTGTCTGTCTCTCTCTCTCTGTGTCTATCTGTCTGTCTGTTTAAGTGTCTGTTTGTCTATCTGTCTGTCTCTGTCTGTCTGTCTGTTTGTATGTCTGTCTGTCTGTCTGTCTGTGTTTGTCAGTCTGTATCTCTCTCTATCTCTGTCTCTCTGTGTGTCTGTCTCTGTCTCTCTCTCTCTCTATTTGTCTGTCTGTCTCTCTCACTATCTCTCTCTCTGTGTCTACCTGTCTGTCTGTTTGTGTGTCTGTCTATCTGTCTGTCTCTGTCTGTCTGTCTGTTTTTATGTCTGTCTGTCTGTCTCTGTCTGTCTGTATCTCTCTCTCTATCTCTGTCTCTCTCTCTCTGTCTGTCTCTGTCTATCTCTCTATTTGTCTGTCTGTCTGTCTGTCTCTCTCTCTCTCTCTCTCTCTCTCTCTCTCTCTCTCTCTCCTCTCCCAATATAATCACTCCAACTCTATCAGCCATCATCTTAAAACATTTTAACCTCATGTCTACACATCTATTTGGTTTGTAGTCTGATACATAAACTTGCTTTTCTGCATAAACTTATGTCAAACACTTATACAGGCAGGCATTTCGTCATTCACCACCACTTACCTCTTTCCCCTCACTCCTTGGTTTCTTTTGTGTTTGTTTTGTTTTGTCTTTTTTTTTCTAATGCTTCTTTTACTTTCTAATATTCCTTTGTTTATGATGAAATACATGTTTGTAATTTATCCTTTTGCAATTCATTTTTCATTCTGTTTGTTACTTCTCCTTTGATTATGATAGAAGAATGTTTGTAATGTATGCTTTCGCGGTTCACATTTTTATTCTATTTGTTTATGATAAAATACGTGTTTGTAATTTACACTTTCGTGATTTATTTTTATTCTATTCATTTAGTGTAGAAAAAAATAAACACGTTTCATTTTTTATGGTTATATGAGCAGAGTAGCAAGGACTAGCTCTGGTGTAAGACACGTCCGGTGGGACCTACTGCTACTGTTCGTGAATAATAAAGTGTTTGCAAGTTTCAAGATTCAAGAACCTAAACACCTTCCTCTTTTTATTGTGATATTGCGTGCGTAGGTTCATAAGATCTTTCAGATATTTTAACTGGCTGAGCTGGGTGGAGAACTACAGGGAACAAAAACACATAATGCAGAGAATCCTTCATGAACAAATTAAAGCTTAAACGTTCCAACTGGGTTAATGCTGGCTTGTCTTATGTTTATTGGAATGAATAAGGAAAACATTGGGTTGGGCCGTTTCCTTTGCGCCCTGCCGTGAAGCTTGCACTTTTGAGCACATTTAAAGGGTATTAAAGTGATTTCGTAAGGATTCTGTTGAAGTTCTCAAACCTGTTATGCTTTCAGAAATAACAATGTATCTGTGTTTCCGTGACGTCCTTGAACATAGCACAGAAATTAGTTTCGATTGAAAAAACACGGTTTACATTTCCTTGAACACGAAAGCGTCTACTGATTTGCGACTATGATACGATTATTTATCAGTCAGCGGATACTCACCTTAACGCACTTGTTTCAAGCAGATCTATATGACAAAATGTTTATCCACGTATCTCTGTGTGTGTGTGTGTGTGTGTGTGTGTGTGTGTGTGTGTGTGTGTGTGTGTGTGTGTGTGTGTGTGCGTTGATTATGCGCGCGCGCGTGTGTGTGTGCGGGCGAGTGTGTGTGCGAGTGTGTGTGTGTATGTGTGTGCGTGGTGTGTGTGTGTGTATGTGTGTGTGTGTGTGTGTGTGTATGTGTGTGTGAGTATGCGTGTGTGCGTATGTGTGAAGAAGAAGAAGGACGAGGAGGAGAAAAAGAAGAACAAAAAGAAAAGAAGACGAGAGACACAGAGAGAGAAAGAGAGGCAGAGACATAGACAGAAAGACAAATAGAGGAAAAGAGAAAGAGAGAGAGAGAGAGAGGGATGTGAGAGAGATCGTCTTTTTTGTTGTTTTTGTGTGTGTGCGTGTGTGCGCGGTGTGTGTGTGTGTGTGTGTGTGTGTGTGTGTGTGCGTGTATGTGTGTGTGCGTGCGTGTGCGCGCTCGCGCGCGCGCGTCGTGTGTGTGTGTGTGTGTGTGAATGTATGTGCGAGCACGCTCGCACACCTGTATGTTTGTGTGAGAATGTCTGAGAGAGAGAGAGAGAGAGAGAGAGAGAGAGAGAGAGAGAGAGAGAGACGAGGGGAGAGAGAGAGAGTGGGAGAAAAGACAGCGGAGGACGGGAGGGAGAGAGGGAGAGAAGAGAGAGAGACGATGGGAGGGGAGAGACAGAGAAAGAAAGACAGACAGACAGACAAAGACAGAGAGACAGAGCGACACAGAGAGAGAAAGAGAGAGAAAGAGAAAGAGAGAGGGGAAGAGAGAGAGAGAGAGAGGAGAGAAACAAAGAGAGAGAGAGTAAAGATCATATTTCTTTACAATGATACATTCCATGATGAAAAGACTGCCTTGGAAAAATTTGAGAGTGCATATAATCATCCACAATCACCACAAGAACTTCTAAACAAGAACGACGCTGTGACAGGGTTAATAACAAACCTATTTCAAATGTTTCCATTTTTTTTTCACGGGTTTTACGCCTACAAGAGATACGAATGTTTTCAGTGATCGATGCAAGTGACCTATACACTTGCCATTGATAGTTCTATTTTATTCATAAGGTGACATTTGAAAGTGGGAGGTGTTCTGACGCTTTTAATATTTCGCCCCGTTCACCGTGGTCTAGAGTTGTCAGAGTAAGAGAGAGAGAGAGAGAGAGAGAGAGAGAGAGAGAGAGAGAGAGAGAGAGAGAGAGAGAGAGAGAGAGAGAGAAGAGAGAGAGAGAAGAGAGAGAGAGAGAGAGAGAAAGAGAGAGAGAGAGAAAGAGAGGAGAGAGAAAGAGAGAGAGAGAAAGGAGGAGAGGAGAGAGGAAGAGGGAGAGAGAGAAAGAGGAGAGAAGAGAAAGAGAGAGAAACAGAGAGGAGAGAGAAACAGAGAGGCAGACAGAAACAGACAGACAGAGACTAGACGGACAGAGACAGACGACAGAACAGACACAGACACAGACACAGAAAAGACAGACAGACAGACAGACGCAGAGACAGAGATAGAGACAGAGACAGACAGGGGTACAGACAGAGATAGAGACGGAGACTAAGGAAAGGGAGACAGAAAGAGCGACAGACAGACAGACAGACAGACAGCACAAAAAGACAGGTGAAGGAGACAGAGTGTAGATCAGACAGAGCAATAATGACAGGGACAGATAGACAGATGGACCGATACAGACAGAAGGGCGGACAGACAGAAATGGAGGTAATGATGATGATATATTATGATGTAGTTCAAAATGCTTTAGAGACAGATGCTGGGGGAGAAGAGTGGGTGAAAGAGTGAGAGAATGGAAGAGGGAAGAAGAGACTGGAACGGCAAACGGAGAGAGAAATAAATAAATAAATGATGATGATGGATGATGATGATGATGACGAGGATGACGACAACGACGAAGATGATGATGACGATGATGACAATGAGAGAAAGGATGAGAGAACTGTATTAAAAAAAAACCAATCGAAAACTGTACCAGACATAGTGGTGTCATGTTTTGTGCTAAGTGTTAATGATTAGATTGCATATAACTGTTTTTTTCGCTTAGTCGTAGAGATGTTGACTGAAATACCAGACATAGTGGTGTCATCTTTTGTGTTAAGTGTTAATAATTACATTGACATATAACTGGCGTTTTCGCTTAGTCATAGAGGTATTGACAGAAATGGCTCATGAACAAGCAACACAACGTTTTATTCGTTTCTGGCGATACACAAATGTTTGTCATCTACCCACCTTTGTCATTCGGTTTGTAAACAAAGTTACTGATGACTGGGTCCGAATGGACAACTCCCTTTGCTTAATGAAATGACTATCGAGAGGCGTCGGGAGCTTGGAATGTAATTGTCCGGGGAGTGGCCAGGCATTCGTGCTCCGGGTCTCATCCACACCCTCGTGCTGTTTCTCGTTAATATGTTGTTAACAGCCCATCGATGATACTACTCATAACTCAAAATTTCTACCACGTGAGATGAGACTATCAATTTGATTTACACTTGACAAGACAGATAGCAGATGATACTGTTTATTGCTAGGAAACATGTTTCACAGAGGTACACAATGTTTGAAAAATATAAAATGTACAAGCAAAATAAATGAGCTGATTTAACACACACACACACACACACACACACACACACACACACACACACACACACACACACACACACACACACACACACACACACACACACACACACACACTCACTCACTCACTCACTCACTCACGCAGGCGAGCAGACAGAGAGAAAGAGGCAGACAGACAGGCAGACTGAGACAGACTGACAGAGACAGAAAGAGACACACACAGAGACACAGAGACACAGAGGGAGACAGAGAGAGACACAGACGGAGAGAGGAAGAGAGAGAGAAAGAGAGAGAGAGAGAGAGAGAGCAAAGTCCCAATACAATATCCCTGTGCTACGTTGTATGGCGTAAAGACACTCAACAGAGAACTCTTGCCTCCAAAGAAATGAACTTGGACAATGATTCCGAGGAAATTTAAAGATGGACAAGGGGAGGGCTGGGCGTTCGTAGCAGGACAATAAAAGTTAAAACACAAATGCTGTTGAAATAGATTAGTCAATCAATAAACATTACAAATCTCAATTTTAAAATGACAGTTTGTGCCGATGTAATGAAAGGTAAACCATAGCAGATGTTGAAATACATTAAGCGCTTAAAGTACTCGACACAATAAAAGTTATGACTCTGTAGAATTCAAAATGACAGTTTCTGCCAACGTGTGCTTGCAAGTACCTTTAGGCTCACACAGAGATGTACCTGTGTTCGCACATGAACGCACGCGCCCGCGTGCG
>CM060306.1:70903011-70910511 GCA_030674185.1 Monoplex corrugatus | reverse complement strand
ATTAAGGGGACTCTTCGTTTAAATTTAACGCTAAATGTGTTGGCTGAAACCCATGTTTCAGCTTGTTGTTACACACATTTTGTTGAAATAGAGAGAAGACAGACAGACAGACAGACAGGTAAAGACCTAGACAGAGAGAGCTAGACAGACAGAGAAAGAAAATTCATATAATTTGCCAGCCGTGAAAGTTCTTAGTGAAATCCATTTTTGAAACTTTTCATTATCACAGAAAAACCAGTGAATTAAGAGGGATAGGGAGAGGGAGAGAGGGAAGGAGAGGGAGAGAGATAGAGAAAGACAGCCATACAGATAGAGAGACAGAGATAGAGGCAGACAGAGAGAGAAACAGACAGAAAGACAGAGACAGCGAGACAGAGAAATACAGAGAGACACACACAGACACAGAGAGAGAAAAAATACAGAGACACAGACAAACAGATAGACAGACAGACAGAGAAGAGAGAGAGAGAGAGAGAAACACAGAGAGACAGACAGATAAACAAACAGAAAAAAATGTCTTTAAGTTAAATTCGAGTCTTGTTTTACTCGTTATATCAAAATACGAAATTTGCTAGAACTAAAACTACCTGCATAACTGTGAAAGGAGAAGCAACGCAAGCAGTAGGCTACAATCACATGAAACAACAGATTAAGCAAGATGTACTAGTATTTTTTTTCAAACAATTCAAATGATCATCAGGGTAACGAGAACAATATTCGTGCAAAACGTAAGCAGGTTTACCAGCTTGTTTGATAGAGCCATGGACCCAAGACCTCGTACCTTAAGTTCAGTCCAAACCCACATCATGAAAGTCGGTATGTTCGATGTCCACCTTAATGCTTCAAGCATTCTGAGGATGTCTGTCTTTAACACTTTCCTTTACCTTCCTCATTTTCAGACCTTGCCAAAACATTGGGTAATGTGCAGGCTTAAGGAGTCTTGCCAGATAACTGCTGACAAATTTAGCTGAGGCACATATGGATGTGTCCGAGCGCGCAGAAGCTCTCTTGAACAAACTGATCATGTGCGCGAATTCATTCATATGTGTACTTAATTTTTCATAAATGTCGAAAATATTCATCATACAAATTGTTGGCACAATTATACTTTGTACTTCATTTTCTTTCCTTTTTTCCCCCTGTTGAAACATTGTGTTTGTTTTGAAACGGTTATAGCCCTGATATGGCTCTATGAAGTCGGCTGGGTTTTAAACAAAATAACATTTAAAAATAAGAGAACAAACTCCACTTTTCATACTCCATTCAAAAGGTCGTTTGATGTATGGTGCACTTAATGCTCTTTTCTTATCGGTAATATTTTTTTTCGGTTTTGTTTGTTTTTGATATCATTTTACAACTTTAATAAATGTTCTATTTACGAACAAACCTGACACCGTTCTCTTAAACCTGATACGTATTGCGATCACACAAAAAATATATGATTCTCGAATAACACAGCTTTCCTTTCGTTCCAGTGTATGTATGTGTTTGTACCTGCATGCGTGTGTGTGTATGTGTGTGTGCCTACATGTATGTGTGTGTATGTGTGTGTGCCTCTGTGTGTGTGTGTGTGTGTGTGTGTGTGTGTGTGTGTGTGTGTGTGTGTGTGTGTGTGTGTGCTGTGTGTGTGTGTGTGTGTGATGTGTGTATTGAGGATGGGGTATTTCGGGTGAATGAGTGTATGCCTGCGAGAAGCAGACAGAAAGAAGCGACAGACAGTGTCAGAGAGAGAGAGAGAGAGAGCGAGAGAGAGAGAGAGAGAGAAAGAGAGAGAGAGAGAGAAAGAAATAGAGAGAGAGAGAAAGGGAGGGAGACACACAGAGAGAGAGAGAGAGAAGAAGAAGAAGAAGAAGAAGAAGAAGAAGAAGAAGAAGATGATGATGATGATGATGATGATGATGATAATGAAGATGATGAAAGTCTTTGTTTTTAGAATTATCTCCCATGTTGTATAGAACTTCTCAAATCTAACACAGTTCGCGCTACCCATTCGGGTAGCATAGAAGCAGATACAAAGTACAAAAACAGTAAGCTTTTTGTTACTTTGCATCTGCTTCCATGCTAGCTGAATGGGTGGCGCAAACTATGTTAAATTTGAGAAGTTCTATACAACATGGGAGATAATTCTCAAAGATTTATGTCCTTTGATTATATTGTAAAAATTCTCCCTGCTTCCCTCTTATTTCTTTGGTCTTTCTTTTTGTCAAGACTCAGATTTCAAAGCCTGCAGTCTTATCCAGAAGCATAATTATTTCTGAATACACGTGTATCCAGATGCTGTGCAGGTGATAGAAGAATGAAAGGGTTTGCTGACCAGTGTGGTGTTCCTTCTCTTTGTGTCATAAGAAAAAGAGAGTATATGAAATTTGAACATCGACTTAGATGTTGTTTTGCTTTTAAAGTTGAAAATTGCCGGCGACTTCGTCTTCTTGAAAACTGTATGCGTCCAGAATTTTTGTGGCCCTGAAAATTGCCTATGCCCACAATTTCGTGATTTGTTTCGAAAGTATCTGCACCAACTTAACAACCCATAGATTATAAGTTGTATTTCAAATTGTAATGGCCTTCAATAGGTCCTGTAATCATGAGAAGCTTTCAAAGTTTGAATCCTATCTCGATTAAGCATAAAAATCTTATATTTTAAATTTGATTGTCTGTTTGTTTGTTTGTTGTTTGTTTGTTTGTTTGTTTGTTTGTTTGTTTATTTGTTTGTTTGCTTGCTTGCTTGCCTGCTTGCTTGCTGCTTGCTTGCTTGCCTGCCTGCCTGCTTGCTTGCTTCTTGTTTGCTTGCCTGCTTGCTGCTTGCTTGCTTGTTCTGTTGCCCAGGTCACCACTCGGTGCACTCATTACACTTACTACCGAAACAGCCTTAATTAAAGAAAAAGCTTCCATCTTGGTAGAAAGAAAAACAAAAGAAACGTAGAAAGCGGCAAACCATCGCCTACATGAATACAATATTATTTGTCGAAAACAATATATTTCAATTTGTTTCATACGCACGACAAGCGATGATGCGTGACTCAACACAGAATGTTCATCGTTTGAATCAACTTTCACCAGTTTCCCAATGGTGGCCGGTGTTGTCTTTGTTCAAAGTCTTTTTATGACCAAGGGCATCCCGCGAAAAGGAAATGGACCAAATTCCCTGGGGGCAGACATTTCCCTGTAAATAGACATTTTCCCACGCTCACTTTCCTTCAGGGTTTTTTGTTGTTGTTTTGTTTTGTTTTTGTCACGGCTGTAGTCAAGAGTTTGTGTTGTTTGTGTGTGTGTATGTGTGTGAGTGTGTTTGAGTGTGTGGTGTGTGTGTGTGTGTGTGTGTGTGTGTGTGTGTATGTGTGAGTGTGGTGTGTGTGTGTGGTGTGTGTGTATGTGTTGTGTTGTTGCGCGCGTGTGTGTGTGTAATGTGTGTGAGTGTGTGTGGTGTGTGTGTGTGTTATTTTGTTTTGTTTTGTTTTTGCTCGTTTTGTGTGTGTGTGACTGTGAGTGTGAGTGAGTGTGCGTGTCTGTCTGTGTGTCTGTGTGTGTGTGTGTGCGCGCGTGTTCGCGCGCGTGCGCGCATGTGTGTAAGCATAAGGCATGTACCATGATCATTTTAGATTTTCTTCATCGCATGACACCAGTAGCGTCAGTGCATATGGAATTCATTCCATTGATTCCAAGCGCGGAAACATCACTTAAACTGAAACTGAAGTGTGTGTGTGTGTGTGTGTGTGTGTGTGTGTGTGTGTGTGTGTGTGTGTGTGCGTATGTGTGTGTGTGTGGTGTGTGTGTGTGCGTGCGTATGTGTGTGGTATGTTTGTGTGTAAGTGTGTGTTTGTGTGTGTATGTGTGTGTATATATGTGTGTGTGTAAGTGTGTGTGTAAGTGTGTGTTTGTGTGTGTATGTGTGTATATATATGTGTGTGTGTAAGTTTGTGTGTGTGTAAGTGTGTGTGTGTGTGTGTGTGTGTAAGTGTGTGTGTAAGTGTGTGTGTGTGTGTGTGTGTAAGTGTGTGTGTAAGTGTGTTGTTGTTGTGTGTGTGTGTAAGTGTGTGTGTGTGTAAGTGTGTGTGTGTAAGTGTGTGTGTTGCTGTGTGTAAGTGTGTGTGTGTGTGTAAGTGTGTGTGTGTGTGTGTGTGTGATGAAGTGTGTGTGTGTGTGTAAGTGTGTGTGTGTTTTGATGGTGTGTGTCTTATGTTTGTTTGTGTTCTTTGTTTGTGTCGTTTTGTCCGAGCGTGTGTGCGCGCAAGTGAATGTGTCTGTGTATTTACAGGGGTGACTGTACACAATTATTTTTTCTCTATGGTTAGGGCACTAGACTGGACAAAGAAATAATGACACCACAGTTCAAAAGCCCAACGATGAGCTACCTATCTTCACCCTGTCCAAAACATCAACTCAGTTCTACGGAAACAAAAAACCGAGCCTGTCGGTACAATTTTTGAATCCAAATTGACAAAACTCTTGAGAGAAAGATCTCAGTTTGTGAGATGAAATGTCTTAGGAGAACAGGAGGCAAAAATCAGAAAAGACATGATCAAATCGAAGAGATCCAAGAGATAGCCGAAACAACACCTGTCATTTATTACATCGCACAACAGTAGTCAAATGGTTTTAAAACCTTAATTTCTCCTAGTTCCCAGAAAAAATAAAAAAAAAAACAGTTAACGGTGTTCAAATTGTACACTCTGTTCAAACTCTATCACAACTTTTTTTCCAGGAAGCAAATGGTGGGTGTGAAGTTTGTCAGTACTGACGCTACATCTATCAAAGTGTTGTCGGCAATTTCACGTACATAAGAAAATTACACGAGATTTTCCATGTGTTCCGCCATCTTGGATATGCAAAGTTTGCTACGAAAGTTTCATACACAACCTCATCCATTGATTACCTAGCCGTTAGAAGCAGGATTTAACTTTACATGTTAATGATTCATGGGAACGATCATTTTACCAGACGCAGATGCACATCAGAAATAGCCGGCAGAATCGGCCAAGCCAAAACACCATTCAAGAAGATGAAAATCAATCTTACCAACAAATGCCAATCAATTAACATCAGGATGAGAGTTCTTGAGTGTTATATAGACCAATATGTTGTACGGTTGCGAGGCGTGGACAGTCAACAAGCAAAGCCAGAACAAGATTGAGGCAGCCGAGATGTGGTTTCTGAGAAGAATGTTGAGAGTTCCATGGACAGCAAAGAAAACAAACGAGACAGTCTTGATGGAGGCAGACACAGGTAGATCATTCATAAGGAAGATTAGAAACAGACAGGCAACTTTTACAGGCCATTTTATGAGGAAAGGGGGATTGGGAGCACCTGGTCACAACGGGAAAGCTGGAGGGAAAGAGAACACCGGGTAGATCCTGGGAGAAGATGCTAGACGGACTTGCAGAGTGGATGGGGACAAGGAGGGTGGAAGTGATAGAGACAGATGGAAGTCCATAATCGCCAACGCCATGCGGCAAGGCACCTGATATGATGATGATGATGATGATGATGATGATGATGATGATGATGATGATGAATGATGATAACGAAATTCTTCAAAGGATGACATTCCACTACCCAGTTTTTCTGACCTACAAGACCAGATGATCAGGCATTGGCGCCAAATGAAGACTATGACGGGGCTGGATAGATGAAGTGGCAGTCACACTCCACCCCTACAATATGATGCTTCGCAGGCTTAACCCTTTGACTCCCGCACTTATCTACCAACTGCAAAAACCTAACCCTTTGATTCCCTCACCCTTTCTGCCAGTTTAACCCTTTGATTCCCTCATCCTTTCCATCAGATTCCTCCCAGAAAGCTGATGGAAAGGATGAAGGATTCAAAGGGTTAAGTTTTTGCTTTGCTAGCATGGTTGGCAATGCGGGATGCTGGTGGATAGGGCGTGGGAGTCAAAGGGTTAGTGTCCAGCTGCAGGCCAGCAGTTTCATCTCCTTGCGGCTTCTGCTGGTACAGGTGGACGGTAAAGGTATTAGTAACTTGTGGTCATCACTAAGATTCAAAGCCTGCAGTGTGTGTGTGTGTGTGTGTGTGTGTGTGTGTGTGTGTGTGTGTGTGTGTGTGTGTGTGTGTGTTTGTGTTTGTGTTTGTGTGTGTGTGTTGTGTGTATGTGTGTGTGCTTGTGTGTGTGTGTGTGTGTGTGTGTGTGTGTGCTATGTGAGTGTGTACGTGTGTATGTGTGGTGTGTTTTGTGTATGTGTGTGTGTTTGTGTGTGTGTGTGTGTGTGTGTGTGTGTGTGTGTGTGTGTGTGTGTGTGTTCTATTCATGGGCAACATATCCGTGTGTGTGTGTGTGTGCGGGTGAAGGGGGTAGGGGGGATCCTACATGCCTGGGCGACAATTTGTGTGCATGTGAGTTGTGTGTGTATGCGTGTGTGTATGTGAGAGAGTGTGTGTGTGTGTGTGTGAGAGAGAGAGAGAGAGAGAGACAGAGAGAGACAGAGAGAGAGAGACAGTCAGTCAGACAGACAGAGACAGAGACAGAGAGTGTGTGTGTCCAATATCATGGCACTAATTCGCACGCGCGCGTGTGTGTGTGTGATGTATGTGTGCGTGTGTGTGCGCGCGCACACACAACACATACACACTCACGCACACACACACACACACGCGCGTGTGCGTTGTACAGACATGAACGATAATGCGTGTGTCCACCCGTGTATGTTTGTGCTGGTGTTTCTGTGTGCGTGTGTTACAGTAAGGTCTACGGCCTTTGCCTAATACATCTTTACTTTTAACCCGGTAATAAACAGTTGCGGTGATGATGATGCGTGCGCGTATGTGTACGTTTGTGCGTGCACTGTATTTATTTTCAGCAGTATTCGTGTGAGCGTGATGAGGACAGCATGCTGTTATGTCTAGACGGCATGACATTATATTTCCAGCGCCTTCGGACACGTTTTAGCTAGGATCTTATTTTAACCCCTTGACTCTCGCACCTTATTCTCCAACTGCAGAAACTTTACTCTTTGACTCCCTCACCCTATCCATCATCTTCCTGCAGGAAGTTGGTGGATAGGGCGAAGGAGTCAAAGGGTTAAGTTTTTGCTTTGTACACATGGTTGACAATGCGGGATGCTGGCGGACAGGGTACGGGAGTCAAAAGGTTAATTACCTTGGTCCTGTTTATCGTCCAGCCTATTATATGATTATATACAGTATTGAAACTAAGACTAAACGAAAAACACAAACAGCAACCACCCCCCCCCCCACTAAAAACAAACAAAAAGAAGCGCACACACGCATGCACACACACACGCGCGCGCGCGCACACACACACACACACACACACACACACACACACACACACACACAGACACACACACAAATACACACACACAATCACACACACAATCACATACACAAACACACACACAGACACACACACACAAACAAACACACACACACACACACACACACACACACACACACACACACACACACACACACACAACATACACTGATCAAATCATTATAATAATCTCCCTGTTCATATAAAAGTT
>CM060306.1:70895511-70898011 GCA_030674185.1 Monoplex corrugatus | reverse complement strand
CATTGCTTGATGCCCTGCCCATGCTTTGCTGTATTTATGACTCTTCTTTTCTTGAATAAAATTCTGTTTAAACCAACTGACTGTAGCTGTTATCAAAGATAGATACAGTACATTTTTCATGAATACTTTTTTTTTATTTCCCATTGAATTCCCATTGTTATTAGACTACAAAGAACAATCAAATCACAAATAAATGGCAGAGGAAAGGAGAAATAAGCACAAAAAACAAACTATCACACAGATGGGCAGGGAACAAGAATAAACCAAAAGTAATCAAGCGCACACATGAGACAAATAAATACAACTGGATTTCCAAGGGTGACAGATAAGCAACACGAACACCTTTTTCTTTATGTAATTCTTGCCCATTATGGGCTTATCATATGTAATCTGAATAACTGAATCTTGAAATACACTGATATTTATGGTATTTGTTGTTGTTGCTGTTGTTGTTTTTACATTCAGCTTTATATTTTGTTGTTGTTGTTGTTGTCGCTGTTGTTGTTGTTGTTGTTTGTTTGTTTGTTTTTAGTCACAATGAATTCATTATTCGAAATTAAGAGCTTACTCCTTGGAAAGAGTGCGTCATTGTAATGCAGAGCCATACATCTTTTTTTTTTCGAGAGAGAGAGAGAGCGGATTTTTCCGCAGAAATTAGTCATGGTCAACTCTGTTGATGCCGCGTGATCTTTAACCTGCGCTAAATTTGTGCTGCGCACGAAACTTCGGTTTATCTTCTCATCCGAAAGCCTTGCATTTAATATCACCATTAAAGATCTAGTAAAGGAGAAGGGGGGGGGGGGAGAAAAATCCAAGTTTGGTCCGTGATTTGAATCTGAATTTCTGGCGTGTCTATTTATTGGGCCCCATACTCCACTGTGATCAAATAGTACATGGTGAATGTCTGGCTTTGAAGAGAAAACACATGCCTTAGGAAGCGTGAGTTGTCATAATACACTGATTCCATAGCCGACTAGTGGCATGTTGTCTGCATATTCCGATCGAACTGGAATAGTGGTCTGAATGGTAGTTTTATCGGATGAAGCGATAAGCCCACGTCCCGTGTGCGGCATGCACTTAGCGCATGAAAGCGATCTACCGGCAATAAAGCAGCTGTCCATGGCAAAATCCTCTATATAAATGAGCTTTCACAGGGAAATAAAATACACCCATACCACCACCAACAACAACAACAACAAAAAAGGGGGAGGATTTCGTGGCGCCATACTATGGCAACGTGCTTTCCCTGGAAGACCTATATACATTTCACTCGGGAAAACACCGTTTTGCACGCGGAAAATTCTGTTATGACATACAAATCAATCAAATCCAATGTTTTTACCTACCTTCAACAATTCTGGTTCCAATGACGGCATCGAGGTTGATCTTGTCATACTGTGTGTGGAAGAACTCCATAGCACCTTCCAGAGCCTTCAGTGTGCGCTCTAAGTAGTTCATGGTGACGTTCTGGGTTTGAACTCCAGCCTTCTGAACAGTGGCCCGTGCCGGGCATGAAGGAAGGAAGACAAAGAAAGAACACAGCAGTGCCAGTGACATCCAGGATCCGAACCGTGTGTTGCTTGTCCTTGCCATGAGGATGGTTCTGAGTTTGCTTTGTTTTTAGATAAAAGACTCGAGTGTGTGGTTATGATGACAATCTTGGTTTGTCTCCGACGTACAGTTTGATTCTTTACCTCTGGTGGCTGTGGTCAAGGGTATGAGATGGACGGAACTGAAAATGAGATTTACTCAGTCACTAAAGTTTCGTCTTTTTCTCTTTTTTATTATTTTATTTTATTGTGCTTTGTCTCTTTTTTCTTCGAACTTGGTCTAACTGTCGGTGGTGGATGTTTCGGCTTTTGCTGTTTTATTTTGTTCTCGTTTGGGGTTTTTTTCAGTTTCTTTCCCTGAATTTCCTTCTGAAACTGACGGTGATGAATCGTTGGTACGCTGGATGGAAGCTGTTCTTCAATGACTTTCAACCACAGACCGTTGGTATGTTTGTATTTGTAGTTTCTAATAGTTTCTCCTTTTTAAAGTGTAAACTTTCCCGTCTTTCGTTCTTGATTTTTAAGTTTCTTTCGTTCTTTTTGGTAGGTTCTTTCGCTTTGTAAAATGTCTTATTACTCTTTGGAAATAAAATCCAGCAATAACAAAGACATTTCTTTCTGTTCTCAGCTGCCAGACTTTTTATTTCTAAAATAACGCCGTGGAGATTTAAGTTTCCATAAACTTTCAGAAACAAGATATCAACAAATACATTATAAACTAAAGTTATATCTATGTTGCCTAGTAGCTTTTGAGTATTCTGAGAAAGAAACAGAAAAGATGTCTTTCAAACTATCAGATGGACTTGTCAAACGGGGTTCCAAAATCGGGCGGAGTAACAAACGACAGTACCACGGCGCCAACTGCGACCATCCCATGAAAACTCCGCAGCTTTATCGTCCTCCATTCTCACTCAGGTGGGTGCACTGTCATGGCATCCACTTCTTTCCAT
>CM060306.1:70875511-70888011 GCA_030674185.1 Monoplex corrugatus | reverse complement strand
TGATGATGTGATGATGATGATGATGATGATGATGATGATGATGATGATAATGACCTGGTTGCAGGTGATACCATCATCGCCTCTTTCTGTCTCGTTCATTTACTTCAGGCTCAAACACCCCTGCTTACTCAACAACTGGTCTTAAAGGCTTCAGACTGCCAAGGATAAACAATTATTTAGCCTTTCTGATTACTTAGTTCTCTTTACCAGATGTTTACAAGTGAAAGGAAAGGTTAGTAAAGGATGGTTAGAAGGACGATTAAATTGCATTGGTTCATGAACGTGTTTAGGGGTGTATTTGACAACATGCTATCAAACTGCAAATCACCTATCACAATTCTTGTCTTTTGCAATACACAATACAAGAAGTAATAATGAGTATCACACGATGCATTGGATGTAACCCTTCCAGACACTGAGCTTTTCATTTAAGTCAGCTGTTAATATTCTTACTGCCAGAGCAATAATGCCAGTTTCTATATCATGAAGATTTATATCAATAGATAAATAACAGACCAGCTCAAAAGTATGTGTTCATACTTAATACTAAATTTCATTGATGTATTTATCGCTTGTAAGAGAGATTCCTGAAAGTGACACAGGCAGTTCATGCACTCGCTACTCCTCTTCCGTTCCAACATCATATGAAGCAACTGTAAGATCGATACGAAATCTACAACTGCCTCACTCACTTGGCCCAGGTGGGTAAAAGAGTCCCATAGGAAGTTTAACTCGTTTAGTGCGTCTAGAGGTGCCGGCTCCGGTCACCTCTTTATGTTCTGTCCATTTAACTCCAGGCTAAAGCGTCCTTCATTGCTGCCTGAACAACCAGTCTTCAGATTGCCAAGGGGCGACGTCCTTTCACACTTTCTGGTCGTTCTTTGCCCTTCACCAGATTTAGCGAGTGTGAGGCGTGTGTTGAATGGGAGAGTCTGTAAAAAAAAGATGAGTGAATTGAATTAGTGCACATGAACATTGCTGGGAAAATCTTCACACAACTATTGTTTGTTTGTTTGTTTGTTTTCTTGTTGCTCGCTGTGTGGTTTGTTTGGATGCTTGCTTTTCTGCCCCCACGAAACATTAAATTTAATTAAGGAAATATTGGCTGGGAAGGCAATCGTTAATGTTCAGTGTTATCAAATACATGTAAAGGCCTGTGAAATTAAAGTTTGTTGTTTCTTCATTAGTAAAGTGCAAAGGCAATTCAAAGTTGGTTTAATTGATATAATGACTTAAACTGTGCATTTTCATTAAACAGAATATCAATGTCTTCTTCTTCTGAAACATGATTTGAAACATTTGCTTCAGTTTAAACAAAACATCTTGTGATAATTCTGTTTGATAACAGATACATTTGTCTATAAAACACATGTAACGGATTGTCCATCAGTTTGAGTCAACTATTTTAATAAAACACGTTCTTTTTCTCTCATTCCTCTTCTTTTCTTTCTTTCCTTTTTGCCGTACTTTTACTCGAGTCTTCATGTCACCAATCGTGAGTTTTAAAATGCCTGTCGTCACTAAATTTCGCCTTTCGATAATAAAATATCTATCATTTTGTATTTTCCTTCCTCAACGCACGTTTGTCTACTGCTTAAGTCTGCGTGTCTGTCGGTCTTTTTGTATATCTTTTTGTCTGCCTTGTTTGTTGTCTTTTTATCTGTCTGTTTGTCTGTATTTTTCTCTTTTTGCCTGTCTGTCTGTCTGTCTGTCTGTCTGTCTCTGTCTCTGTCTCTCTCTCCCTCTCTCTCTCCCTTTCTTCTCTCCTTTCTCTCTCTTTCACTCTCTGTCTCTCTGTCTATATCTCTCTCTGTATCTCTTCTCTGTCTCTCTTCTCTGTCTCGCTCTGTTTATATCTGTCTCTGTCTGTCTGTATGTCGCTTTCTCTCTTTCTCTCTCTCTCTTCTCTCTCTCTCTCTCTCTCTCTCTCTCTCTCTCTCTCTCTCTCCCTCTCTTTCTGTCTGCCTGCCTGCCTGTCTACCTGCCTGTCTGCCTGTCTCTGTGTCTGTCTGTCTGTCTGTTTGTTTGTCTGCCTGCCTGTCTTTTTATCTGCCAGCCATCCTGCCTGCTTGCCTGTCTGTCTGTCTGTCTGCCTGACCCATGTACTCATTCACTCACAGACACATGTAACATCACAGCAATCAGGCTCCAAGGAAATTGTCCAGACAGGTTGGTGAAATATTCAGGAAACTGGGGACATTACGAATTAGCCAGGGTCGGTCTTAAGGGGTTAGGATAACCCACAAATCACCGTTGACCCGTCACCATGTACGTAATGTTCTTCTTCTGTTTCTGTAGTTTGCCTTTGACTTGCCCCTCTTTGGTGTGTGTCAGAGAGAGAGAGAGAGAGAGAGAGAGAGAGAGAGAGAGAGAGAGAGAGAGAGAGAGAGAGAAGAGAGAGAGAGAGAGAGAGAGGAGATTTGTGTGTGATTGTGTGCATGTATATGTGTGTGTGTGAGTGTGACTCTGTGTGTGTGTGTGTGTGTCCGTGTGTGTGACTCTGTGTGTGTGTGTGTGTCTGTGTGTGTGTCCGTGTGTGGTGTGTGTGTGTGTGTGTGTGTGTGTGTGTGTGTGTGTGTGTGTCTGTCTGTCTATGTGTGCGTGTATGTGTGTGTGTGTGTGTGTTTCCTTGTGGGAGTGTCAACTGGTTGCTAGATGGCATGATTTGTCGTTAGTTGGCAGACGTTTAGTACTAAGACATTACTTTTTTATTTCCATTGTTAGAAGGAAAGCCTTTTTTGTATTAGTGTTGACATTTGTGTGATTGTTAGTGCTGTAATACATATTTTCGCCATAACACTGTAAGCTCACATGTGGCTGAGAAATATTTACTTTCCTAAGTCTACATCCATTGTATATCTGTATCTGTATCTGTCTGTCTGCCTGTCTGTCTTTCAGTGTGTGTTATGTACGTTTATACGTACGTATGTATGTATGTATGTATGTATGGACGTATGTATGTACGTATGTATGCATGTATGTACGTATGTATGTATGTATGTATGTATGTACGTATGTATGTACGTATGTATGCATGTATGTATGTATGTATGTATGCATGTATGTATGTAGTTGTATGTATGTAAGCATGTATGTATGCATGCATGTATACATGCATGTATGTATATATGCATGTATGTATGTATGTATGTATATGCGTATGTATGTATGTATGTGCGTATGTATGTATGTATGTATGTATGTATGTATGTATATATGTGTAACAGAGTGCCTTGCTCTGTTACGATCTTTCCCCATTTACCTACAACGCTCAAAGGCAACGCCGTGTAGCGTGCTTGCCTAGATAAAAAACGCCTTGCATTCTCTTGGCCTAATTATACTGGTATTTCACAGCCTCTGCCTATCCATAGCTATGCATTAATCATTCCAAAGATCTAACCAGTACATGACACATATACATTGTAGATAACACACTGCTAAACAATTAGCAGATCTACAATGTGTACATGTACTCTAAAGCAGGCCTATGACAAGGTTTTGTCGTCATCTCCAGTCAGTATTATGTTGTAGTTTTACAGAACGTAGAGGGGGCCGTCACTAATTTATGCTGCCTTTACTGTAGCATTATAGAACAATCGCCGTGTAATTGCCGGCGGGAACACTCAGACAATGACCGCAGGGCGCGTCTGTCTCAACCGCCTTAGGTATTTGTGGCTCGATAGCGAGGACATACCCACTCGCGAAACTGCCGGACAATGACCAGCGTTTCACTTGGGTGTACTGACGCGCTGCGTTAAAACTACACACTAAGTGTTGACTTATTAATTAGGTGAGAACAACCAATCAGACCTTGGCATCTGGTTGATTGATTAATTTGGTGAGAACAACCAATCAGACCTTGCCATCTGAAAGGTTTGAGATTTGAAAATATGACCATCATGCTCTGTTCCCAGAGTACAAATTAACAAGGCGCATCATAGCGTGTGCTTTTCCACCGCCACTCTCAGTATTACCAGAGGTGCCCTTTCCTGCCACCACTCTTGATCTCACAGCAGGTGATCATCTTCACGGCATTACTGTAGTAAGTTCTGGATTTTTATCACTTTATTATAATTTGTCATTTGCAGTAAGCTTAGACTTTAGTGTCTCTTATTTCTTTAGATTCTAGCTCGAGTCTATTGAGTACCGCGCTAGATTTGCAGAATTCGCACAGCGAGAAAGTATGTTTTGATCTAAACGATGTGCTATCTCACAAGATCTGTAGCACTTAGCGTGGCGGCCACCATCGTGAAGATGGAACTGAGATTTAAATGTAATAACCACTATAGATTTAGCCCCTATTTTCATGTGGCTATTGTAGGACTATTGACAACCATATTCTGCCAAAAGCCAAGATACAAGGCATTGTTGTGCAGAGGAAGAGTATTTTATACTTGACAAGGTTGTATTCACATACTGACATGATGACTGATGAAACACGTGCTCAGCTGATTGATCTGTTTGGTGTATCCCTTATCTGATCAGCACCACTGATAATCATGTAGGCCTATAGAGTGTTGTTTTGATGATATGGTTTAATAGTAATATGCTATACTATTTTGTTATCATTGTCTCTAGCACTTGATCTAGAATTATACTTAATCACATAGAGATAATGGGTAATAGATTACTCAAGTGTGTTGTTCTCTCAACACTGCTGACTGCTATTTGATTAGGTGCTGTTTGTGATGACATAGTTCTCATTGTCAAATAGGCCTACTATGTCATCACCACTGAATATTAACTGTCTGAAAGCTACCAAGATGCAATGCATTATTGTGCACTATTTTATACTTGATAATGTTGTATGTGTGTACATAATGGTAGTTGATGAAACATGTGCTCAGTGAATTGATCCAATTGTTGTATCCCTTGTCTGCTCAGCACCACTGCTAATCATTATTAATATAGAATATTGCTTTGATGACATAGCTTAACTAGTAATATGCTATGCTATTTTGTCATCACTATCTCTAGCACTAGACATAGAATTACACATAACTACATGGAGCAAATATTTAATGGATGACTCAAGTGTGTTGACTGCTATTCGATAAGGTAGACCCAATGTTTGTGATGACAGTTCACATAGTCAAATACTATGTCTGTCATCACTACAGAATATTAACTGTCCAATAGCTGCCCACTCAGATGTTATGTAATAATGTTACAACTAACTCAGCCCAAGGCGGCCGAACAGCTTAGTATGACTGTGCATTATTTTGCCAGTACATTATTGAAAGTCTACTCTATGCTAAGGCTATCGAACAAGCAGTATGGTAGTTTACCCTCAACTTATCAAAGGGTTACTCAATGTTTTGTCATCAATTAATTGTTCCATGTTTACAAGTGCTAGTGCTTTAGAGTGTAAATATCGACACCACATATTTTGGTATAAACTATAATGTAATAGTTCTTTACACAACATTTTGTTATCAATTATTTATTGCATGTTTACAAATGCTAGTGCTTTTGTTTGTAAATGTAGACATCTTCTGTTAGAATGTAGTGGTTCACTCTTGTACATTGACATTGGTATTTCACAAAATGTGTACTTTGTCATTGTATTTATGAAACCTATTTTGTGTCTTACAGGCACTGTCTTCTTTGACGTCGTCTTCTTTGACTCCTTCTTACCTGTCTCCTTCCTCGTCTTCTTTTCTCAATAATAAAGAGTCAAGTAACACAACGAGGACTTGTCTTTTGATTGAGAGACTTCCCTTTCTGCTCTGGATTCAAAGGACCACCACAGCAATCATCACCAAACCCCTTAACCCACTCATCCATCTCACCTGGCGCTGCGATTCATCAATATCATCATCACCCACCTTACCCCCCTTAACCACGCGACCTATCACATATGTATGTATGTATGTATGCATGTATGCATGCATGTATGTATGTATGAATGCATGCATGTATGTATTATGTATGTATGCATGTATGTATGTATGCATGTATGTATGTATGTATGTATTATGTATGAATGTATGTATGTATGTACGAATATATGTATGTATGTATGTATGTATGTGTGTGTGGATGGATGGATGGATGAATGAATGGATGGATGGATGGACAGATGGACGGACTGGTGGCTGGCTGGCTGGCTGGCTGGATAGATATATGGATGGTTGGATGGATGGACGGGTGGATGGATGGAGATGGAGAGAAAAGAGAGTGAGTGAGACAGACAGACAGACAGACAGACAGACAGAGACAGAGAATCTGTGAGACAAAGGAAAACTTCCTGTCTAGAGAACAGTATGGTTGTGGAAAACCATGGATGAAACAGAAGAAAGAATGTAAGAAATGTAAGAAAGAAAAGAACAAAGTTTTAAAATGAAGAACAGACGTTTCTACTTTGGTACTGAGCAATAAAGCAGGAATTGTATTTGCATCTTTGCTTCTTCGTATGTGTGTGTGTGTGTGTGTGTGTGTGTGTGTGTGTGTGTGTGTGTGTGTGTGGTGTGTCTTTCTCTCTCTCTCTCTCTCTCTCTCTCTCCTTTCTCTCTCTCTCTCTTCCTCTCTCTCTCTCTTTGTTTATCTGTCTGTCTCTCTCTGTCTCTCTGTCTCTCTGTCTCTGTCTCTCTGTCTCTGTCTCTCTCTCTCTTCTCTCTCCATTTCTCTCTATCTTTCTCTCTATCTCTGTCTGTTTGTCTGTCTGCTATCTCTGTCACTCTGTCTCTGTCTCTGTCTCTCTATCTATCTATCTATCTATCTATCTATCTCTCGCCCCCATCCCCTCTATCTCTCTGTCTCTCTGTCTCTCCCTGTCCCTGTTCCTGTCTCTGTCTGCCTGTCTGTCTGTCTATCTGTCTGTCTGTCTGTCTCTCTCTCTCTCTCTCTCTCTCTCTTTCTTTCTTTCTCTGTATCTATCTCTTGCCCCTCCCTCTGTCTCTCTGTCTCTCCCTGCCCCCATCCCTCTCTCTGTCTCTGTCTGTCTATCTGTCTCTCTCTCCCCCCCTCTCTCTCTCGCTCTCTCTCTCGCTCTCTCTCTCTTTCTCTCTCTCTCTCTCTCTCTCTCTCTCTCTCTCTCTCTCTCTCTCTCTCTTTGTTTGTCTCGATCTCGAATGAAACTGCTTACAGCTAATTTGTGTTTCCCAAAATCATTAGGCGCTTGGCGTGTTTAATGTTAGAGCTCGTTTTTTCGTTGATTAATTAGCGATGGCGAACATTTTAACTTAAATAAAAGACTTTTCAATTCCAACAAATCATAGGCGATTATTTCCCATTCATAGCAATTCCAGATCTCAGTTACGTCCTCCATTTAAAAAGTAATAAATTATCAAAGGTGAAAGAGAGAGAGAGAGAGTGAGAGTGAGAGTGAGAGTGAGAGACAGATATTGTGTGTGCGCGCGCGTGCGTGTGTGTGTGTGTGTGTGTGTGTGCGTGTGTGTGTATGCAGGTGAATGCAAGTGTGTGCGTGCGTGCGCATGTGTACGTGTGTGTGTGTGTGTGTGTGTGTGCATGTGCGTGTGTTTGCACGAGCCACAAGTTTAGAGCAAAAACAGATAAAGCTCTTTTGGTACATGTTCTCCAGCGCATGTGTGCATGCTTTTCAGCCTGACGCTCTCTCCATTTGGTTTGTGTGGTTCTAAGCTGTGCATTTCGTTTTTATGTCATTATGTTTATGTTATACAATAATAGCACTAACGACATTTACAAAGCCCCAAATTGTGATATAAAAATCAAACCAAAGCGCGCATTGTCATCTTTCACCAAAGCATCCTCTCACAATGACCAAAACCCAAGGGTACATTGCAAAGGCAAACCGGAAAGGGGAGGATGGGAGGAGAGTGGATCGAAAAGATGGGAATGTTCAGGTAGGAAATCCCTGGTGGACAAAAAGATATGTCTTCAAGTTAGACCTGAAAGGAAACAGAATATCAATGGCGAAAGTGGAGCGAGAGAGTGATACAATCACGCCTCATTTAAAAGAAAAAGGCAAGATGGGCCACAGATTTCTGAACAAACCGGAGGCATGCAAAAGAAGAAATAGGCCAGCTAGAACTAACGTACACATGATAACAGCTTACAAAATGTAAGTTATGCATTAGGCATCTAACTGTTACTATCATTGTTATTTTTGTTTAAAGCCCAGCCCACTGCGTAGAGTTATATCAAGGCTATAACCGTTTCAAACTATACTCAATACTTTAATAGGAAAAAAAAGGAAAAGAAAATGAAGTACACATATCAATGCCTTAGAGTACATAATCGAAGGAGATGTCCTTGGATTGACCACACCGTCCAATTTATAGCACAGGGGATTTAAAAAACATACCTAAATGTAAAAGTAATACAAACATAACTAAGGACACTAAAACATATAAAAACGTCCTAAATAACATAAAATTACTTTTGTATATCTCATTTCCCTAGAGCACTTGCAACGTGTACCCAATTATCAATCCTAAGAGGAAGTATGTGAGACTTTATCGAACACATACAGGTGAATGGACCAGGTAGGAAAAAATGACAGAAAGCAAAAGAGGAAGAAATAAACAAAGAGAGTGACAGAAAAGAGGAAATTTCTAGCACAAAAGTTTTAGAAGGTGGGGATATTACTTATACTGAAAGAGCGGCCCCGGCATCCCCACCGGGTAATGCAACCAACAAATGAACAAAAAGAAGGAATAAGAGAAAAAGACCAGAAAAAAAGAGAAGAAAAAAAACTACTAACAATCCAACAACATGCTATTTCAGTAATTCTATTACACTCATCGATTGTCGCTAGAGCCGATATGTTTGAAACAACAATTGATTTATTAGAATTAGAATTCAATTGGAATGTCTTTAATTACCAGTCAGACAATGTCACACAAACCCCTTAGCGATAGCCATGAATCAAGACCATTAGATTTTCATAATGATGGAAATGGTGAAGAAGAATCCATAAAACCTCACAACAAAACTAAAATCACTACTACAAACACACACAACAACAGTTTGTTGGATGGAGTTTTCATGGCATTGTTTGGGTGCATGGGATGCAGATATA
This sequence comes from Monoplex corrugatus, assembly GCA_030674185.1. Classification (NCBI taxonomy): domain Eukaryota; kingdom Metazoa; phylum Mollusca; class Gastropoda; order Littorinimorpha; family Ranellidae; genus Monoplex; species Monoplex corrugatus. Next base: position 70,879,007 of record CM060306.1, on the reverse strand, counting down.
GCCATCCCTGGAAAGATCAACATTGGAGACTGTCCTGGTCTCTGGAGATGGGTTTTCTCCTGCAGCACAATCTGCTACATGCCAACAAATGATGAATTGTTACACACATCAGACTGGTGATTTCGAATGTGTGTTTGTAGTTCAATCTATAGTTACGGCAGTTTATAATTATTTTGTCAATCTCAAACTGTATAATTGTAATCTGCATGTTATAGACTCTGTTTCTGTTTCTGTTTCTGTCTCTGTTCTCTGTTCTGTCTCTGTCTCTGTCTCTGTCTCTGTCTCTGACTCTGTTCTCTCTCTCTCTCTCTCTCTCTCTATCTCTCTCTCTCTCTCTCTCTCTCTGTACATGTATTTGTATGAGTGTCATTATTATTATTATTATTATTATGAACATTTAGTACGCCTAATCAAATTAATGCCCTAAGCGTTTACAATGGCAAAACATATAACCAGAATCACAAGCACACACACACACGCCCACAGAAGCACCCACACACACACAAACACACACACACACACACAAACACACACACAGCATGACATGCAAATACAATGACACATTGACACTAAGACACTATAATGTCACCATTACATTACATGGGGGGAAGGGGGCAGAGATTACCAGTTTTGGGAAACAGGTGAGTTTTGAGGGAGCGTTTGAATGTGGGCAGAGAGGGTGAGTATCTAAGAGAGCGAGGTAACTGATTCCAGATGGTTGGAGCTTGATAGGAAAAAGAACGCTGCCCAAACCTTTTAGTGCGGACTATGGGGATACTATAGAGACGGGTATCAGATGAGGACCGCAAAGCTCGAGATGGCGTGTAGAGATGTAACAGATGGGTGAGATACTCAGGACAGGAAGACTCAATAGATTTGAAGCAGAGGCAGGCAATCTTGTAGGATATTCTTTGCTGAACAGGGAGCCAGTGGAGAGAACAGAGCAATGGCGTAACATGGTTAAATTTTGAAGAGCGGAAGATGAGACGGGCAGCATGATTTTGAACTTTCTGAAGTTTGTTAATGAGATGAGAGGGGGAACCAGAAAAAAGAGCATTACAGTAATCGAGACGGGATAGAACAAATGCACAGACAAGAGCCTTTGTCGTGTCTTCTGAGAGGAGGTGACGGATAGAAGCAATTCGGCGGAGTTCAAGAAAACAAGTCCGACAGACGTTGCTCACATGCTGGTGGAAGGACAGGGTTTGATCAAGAGTTACACCAAGGTTACGGGCAAAATGGGAGAGAGGGATAGATGAGTCAACAAGTGTGACAGAGGTTGGAAGAGAGGGGTGATTTTGGAGTTTGGGTGGGGTGATCAAGATCAATTCGGATTTCTCTTCATTTAATTTCAGTTTATTTTCAGTCATCCAATCCTTCAGGTCAGCTACACAAGATTGGGTTTTCTGGATCATGATGGGAAGGTCAGGGAGAGGCCCAGAGACATACAGCTGATTGTCATCCGAGAAAGAATGATGCTGAAGCAGGTGTTCTTGGACAATAGAGGAGACAGGGTAGGTGTAGAGAATGAAAAGTAGGGGGCCCAGAACAGATCCTTGTGGCACTCCGTAAGTCAGACAGGAAGGATTAGAAGAAAGACCATTGACAGAAACTACTTGCAGACGATTGGTGATGTAAGAATGAAACCAGTTCAAGACAGTATCATGGAGCCCAAAAGAGTGATGTAGACGGGAGAGAAGGATAGAGTGGTCAATAGTGTCAAAGGCAGCAGATAGGTCCAAGAGAGTCAAAAGTGATACGTTGTTAGAGTCGAGAGTAGTCAGTAAGTCGTTGCAGATTTTGAGAAGAGCAGTTTCGGTACTATGTCCAGAACGGTAAGCAGACTGAAGGGAATAGACAAGGTTATTGGAATGAAGGTGGTTTAACAGCTGGTCAAGAACAACTTTCTCTAAGACCTTGGAAAGAAAAGGAAGATTTGACACAGGTCTATAGTTTTTCAAATTCTCAGGGTCAAGAGTCGTCTTTTTTAGAAGAGGTCTTACAATTGCTGACTTGAAAGAAGAAGGAAAGGAGCCAGTTGAGAGGGAATGGTTAATGATATTGGTGATGTGAGGGAGAAGAGTATCGAGACAATGGGTGAGAAAAGAAGCTGGCAATGGGTCGAGTTCACAGGTTTTAATGCCAGATTTCATGATGATTTTCTTAACGAAGTCCTCAGAAACGGGTTGGAAGAAAGTAAGGGGAATTTCAGAGAAAGGGGGTTCAGGAAATGTAGCATGAGTGTTCGTCGTGGAATCGAGAGAAAGCCTGAGGTTAGCAATCTTGTTGAAAAAATAGTCAGAGAAAGCCTGTGGAAGATCAGAAGGTGGCAGGTGAGATGGAAGAGGAGAAGAGCCAGTTTTGCCAAGAAGAGTATTAGTTATATTATACAGTTGTTTGGAAGTGGAACAGGCAAGAATTTTAGCATTGTAATAGGCTGATTTAGAGGCATCTACGAGGCTATTTACAATTTTGTTGGCAGTTTGAAAAATTTGCTTATGAACAGTCAGACTAGACTTAAGCCACTGTCTCTCGGCTCTGCGCCTTTCACACTTGGCCGCCTGCAGCTGAGGCCCAATGGAGGAGAACCAAGGTGATGGTGGCCTCTTGGAAACAAGGCGGCCACAGGCAGGAGCGAACCGATCCAGGAGCCCAAGGAGAAGGGAGTTGAGGTCATCAGGTGTGGTTGGCGGGGAAGCAGATAAGAGAGACTGAAGGTCAGCCTCAAAGACAGTCATGTCCACTGCAGAAAGGTGTCTGGCTAGAATGTACGTTTTGCGGGGTGGAGGGCGGGAAAAATGAAGATCAGCAACAAGGCAGACATGGTCAGATGGGAGGGTGTGGTCGATGATGATGGAACTCACCATGGTCTGGTCAGTCCTGTGGATTATATTATCCAATGTGTGCCCACGAATGTGAGTGGGAGCGTGGACGCACTGAACCAGGCCGTAGCAGTCCAGGAAATCGATGACTTTGGAGGTGGTGGGTTCGGAGGGGCGATCAAAATGAATGTTAAAGTCACCAGCGATGATGTAGGAACCATGGAGGGAGTTACAGTAGGACAGCAGATCCGGGAATTCGTCAATGAAGTTGGAGTCAGTGAGACGGTTCTTAGAGTTTGGAGGAGGACGATACAAACACAGAAGGTGGAAAGTGTGGTGGGGGAAGGTGAGGGTAAGTTGTGCCAGTTCGAAAGAAGTGTGGGTGAAAGGGAAGGAGGATTTGGTGGAGAGGAAAGGGGAGAGTGGATCAGCAACAACAAAAGCAATGCCACCACCACGGGACTGGCGGGGGAAGGAGAGGGTGTGGTGGCCAGGGGGAGCGATGTCACGGCACTTAGCCTCGTCACCTTCAGCACGAAACCAAGTTTCCACCACAGCAAAGTGTGTGTGTTGTTTTATGTGTGTGTGTGTGTGTGTGTGTGTGTGTGTGTGTGTGTGTGTGTGTGTGTGTGTGTGCGTGAGCGTGTTTGTCTGTATATATGTGTGTGTCTGTG
>CM060306.1:70870511-70873011 GCA_030674185.1 Monoplex corrugatus | reverse complement strand
AGAAAAGTGAGCACCAGGTAGAACAAAGGAGAAAATGTTGGACGGACTTGCAGGGTGGCTGAGGACAGGGAGGGTGGGAGATGTACGTGCACCGACAAGGGATAGATTTGTATGGAGGGCCATGATCGCCAACGCCATGCAGCAGGGCACATGATGATGAAAGAAGACACGGTTTGTAGTGAGACACGATACCACAAAACACCCACACCTTGCCTGACCATCGTTCTCTGCAGTCAATGGCACACGCCAATGAAATGGCCTTTCAATAATTCAGACAGTCCTGCTGTGGGTTGGATTCAAACTGATGGAACACTCTGATAATACGTATGTACAGCACATCGTGTTTCGTGCCAGAACAACAGCATGGTTGATTCGACAGGAGTGCCTGATTCCAGACATGACAATCATTTTCAAATGTACCGTAACTTACTTGTTAGAACTGAGTGGTTTGATCAGAGGGTGCAGGAAAGCTGTAGAGTAAGTCTGAGAGTTTTAACCCTTTGACTAGAGTAAGTCTGATAATTTAACCCTTTGACGATAAGTCTGAGAGTTTTAACCCTTTGACTAAAGTAAGTCTGAGAATTTAACCCTTTGACTATAAGTCTGAGAGTTTAACCCTTTGACTAGAGTAAGTCTGAGAGTTTTAAACCTTTGACTAGAGTCTGAGAATTTTAATCCTTTGACTATAAGTCTGAGAGTTTTAACCCTTTGACTAGAGTAAGTCTGAGAGTTTTAACCCTTTGACTAGAGTAAGTCTGAGAGTTTTGACCCTTTGACTAGAGTCTGAGAGCTTTAACCTTTTGACTATAAGTCTGAGAGTTTTAACCATTTGAATCCCACACCCTGTCCATCAGCATCCTGCATTGCCAACCATACTAGCAAAACGAAATCTTAACCCTTTGATTCCCTCACATTATCCACCAGCTTCCTGCAGTAGGTTGTAGTTAGGGTGAGGGAATCAAAGGGTTAAGTTTTTGCAGTTATTTGATAGGGTTCAGGAGTGAAAGGATTAATATCCAGTGGAAAATCGTCAATATCCAGTGAAAATCGTCAATATCCAGTGGAAAATCGTCAATATCCAGTGGAAAATCGTCAATATCCAGTGCAGGAAAACCGCATGTCCATAAAAGCCTCATGTAGATTAAACCATGATGTTTGGTTATCCAAAAAACGGCAGTTAAAGGCAGTTTGTCGGTTTTCAATCGCTAATGCTTTAAACTGATGTCACAGGTATGCTATGTGTTTAAACGATGATATGAACATCAATGAAATGTAAAGTTCTTCTTCTCGTTCAAAAACACATACAACATAATATCAAATTAGGCAAGTCAAGTTACGACGGGGCACATTTCAAACTACATGTTGATGGGAGCCACGGTCCAAGGTTAGAATATGAACAACCATTTGGAAGGTCTGGGATCGAACTTGCTTTGGTAGACTTCAGACGTCAAATGATTATTCATTCAAAAGGTCATTGCCCTTCATGAAGGGTCACAAATACATAAGCAACAGGATCATTTGAAATCATGACAGTCACATCATTATGAACATTTTGTGTGTGATGATAGAGTAACAGTTCTATTTTTTTAAACTTTTTTTAAAGGACAGAACGAATATCACCGTGACACCTAAAGACTAGTCTGACTGTCAGAGATTAAGGTATGTCCTAAAAGTGAACTCATCTAACATGCCTTGTACAAGCGAAGTAACAAATTCCTATAATGTGCTTTTTACATCTAAAAGCCATAATCACACAAAGTCGAAACTGTGCTTGGGTACTTCATGATGGGTAAAAGGTGGGAGATGTTTCAGATCTTCGAGGACAGCATACGTTCAGCTCTGTTGATACATGAATCTCTTTTGTATATATACACACGCAGAACATCAAATAGCCTTATGTACGAGAAAGAGTCTGTAAGCCAATTCAATCTTCGGTGGCTTATGGAAACGTGATACATGCTTATTAAAAAAAATGGAATACGCAGACTGTGCACCGATACAAAAATCTGACATGTGTGGGCCTTACGACGTTCGTGCGCGTATCCAAGAGAAAAATAGCTCGGGACGCAAAAATAAATAAATAAATAATAAATAAATAAATAATTAAAAAAGATGGTCTTTCACAATTTCGTTGTCATTCTCTCTCCCTCTTATTTGTTTTTGTACCCCCGTGGGGATGCCGAGGGCTCTTACAGTATAAATAGTATCCTTCACCTTCTTGACATTCTATGCAAGAAATTTCCTCTTTACTGTCACTCTCTTCGTTTCTGCCTTGTTCCTTTGCTTTCTGTCATCTCTTCCTATCATTTCCTGCCTTGCTGGTCCATTCATCCGTATGTGTTCGAACATTCTCTTAGGATTCATAATTGTACTTTTTCTTAAGATTGATGATTGGGTACATGTAGTAAGTGCATTTTTGGCTCTTGGAAAATGAAATACATGTATAAGAAAGCAATCTTAGGTAATTTAGGCCCGTTTGTATATATATATATATATATAT
>CM060306.1:70848011-70858011 GCA_030674185.1 Monoplex corrugatus | reverse complement strand
GAACAGTTAGTCAATACTGTTTGATACTTTAAATTTCTAATGACCAGTCCAGTGTTTGGAACTTTTGATTGTTCGTACGTGACACTTTTTGCTACAGGCAAAGCCGTCTCAAGAGACTGAAATAATCCAAATATTCATCTTTGTAGGAGTGGAGATATCCCACCCGATGCACCCGAACAATTCAATACAAACTGAAAACCAACAAACTGCTGTTAATGCTTTTGTTAATGCATTGGTTTGGGTTTTACTCTGTGGTTTTATCAATCCCACCTGCTATTTCCATCGTGAATGAAAACAAAAAGCTGATGATGTTAGCTCGCTGTTATTGCTGGAGTTTTGTTTGTGATCGTCCAACAAGAAATTAATGACATTGTGATTGAACCGTAGTTGTTTCTTGTGTTGTTGTAGTTTTTTTTTTGTGTGTGTGTTTTTGTTTTGTTTTGTTTTTTGTTTTTTTGCTTTGCTTTGTTTCGTTTTTTTTTATGGTATTGGTTCCAGTGGTTGTTAGTAGTGGGTACTGCATACATTATACATCCCCTCGTTTCGTACTCATTGTGGTTTTTTATTATTATTATTATTATTATTTCACGAACTCTTGTTTTTGCTTGCGAATAGCATACGATAAAATACATCTGCTCAGTCCTTCAGCATTAGGAACATTGGTTAGTTAATTCGTGAATCAGCTGGTTCTTGGTTAGTTAATTCGTCGGTTGGTTGGCTGATTGGTTGGTTAAGTAGGTAGATAGGTAGGTGGATAAGTAAGTGGTCGGTCAATCGGTCAGTAAGTCGGTTAGTTAATAATGTTGACTGCCGGGTTGATAGTTAAAGTGGTATTTAGGTTGGCATTTTGTTATCTACACTACGCACAAAAAGTTAAGGATCACTTGCACAAAAATTCATAACTTTCAAAATAAGAAAGCCAATGCGTTGAAGTTTGGCAAACATTTAATTCCATGCTTTAGTGATAACGATACACAATTGCCTTCAATTTCGAGCAATCGTTTGGTGTGTACATTTGATCAAAGTGGGTACGTATCGAAATTTGATTTCCCAAAGTCATTGAAATCACAAGACAGGGCATTCTGATGCTCCCAAAAGTTCAGTAATGCGTGTAACCGCCATGGCTGTTCTGGCACTCGACGCAGCGAGTCCTCATCGAGTTGACCAGGTTGGTGAAGATCCTCTGTGGAAGCGCCTGCCACTCAGCCTGCAGCATCTGGTAGAGGTGTTGGGCATCCCTGGGAGGGGGGGTGGTTGCTCCTCACTTTGCGATCCAGCTCATCCCAGAGGTTCTCAATCGGGTTGAGATCGGGACTGCATGCTGGCCACTCCATTCTGTTGACTCCAGACTGCTGCAGGAAGTCGTTGACCACCCTTGCCCTGTGGGGGCGAGCGTTGTCATCCTGGTAGACAGCCGTCGGTCCCATCTGCTGCAGTGTAGGCACAGCCAGCGGTCGAAGGATCTCATCCCGGTATCGGAGGCCATCAGGTTACCCTGTACATGATACAAGGGTGTTCTGTGGTGAAGGCTGAAGGCCCCCCAGACCATTACAGAACCTCCATCAAAGGCCACCTTTTCTTGGACAGTGGTGTCAATAAAGCGTTGCCCTGGGCGCCTCCAGACCCTCAGTCGGCCGTCGTTGTGGTTCATGGTGAAGCGTGATTCATCACTGAACAGGACCTGGGACCATTGCTGACGTGTCCACCTCACGTGACGTCTGCAGAAGGCGCGGCCTGCTGCCCTATGGGCTGGAGTTAAGCGTGGCCGTACAGCTGGGCGACGAGAACGGAGGTTAAACCCATGAAGGCGGTTCCGTATAGTCTGCTGGCTGATGTTGATGTTAGTAGCCACCCTCAGCTGCCTTCGAATGATGCTGGAAGAGGTTGTTCTTGTCTGCAGGGCTTGTCGTTCAATGAGACGATCTTCACGTGGGTTTGTCTTCTTCGGTCGACCAGATCTGCGTCTTTCATGGACCCTCCCAGTGGCTGTGAAGCGTTGAATCAGTCTGACAATGACCGAGATGGACACCTGAAGTCGCCTGGCCACTTCTCGCTTGGGAACACCATCTTGGAACCATGCAACAGCTCGTCCCCTCTCAAACTCGCTCAATTTTCGTCGTGGAGGCATTGTCAGATCAGGCCTACTACTGGTGGAATGTCTTCTTATAAAGCCAAGCAAGAGACAGCATCTCACACATAAACAGCAGTGCTTGCACGTGCATAATGGTTTTTCCATCTGGCTTGTGCAATGTGTTCAGGCAGAACGGTCCAAAACAAGGTCCTTTTTCGCAAGTTTCCGTTTTTCCGTTTGCGGCCAAGCTCAGTAGTAGAGAATCCCGTGCAATGTTCGCACTAACACAACATTGCCCACTTACAGCTGAACAAGAATTCATAACAATTTGGCTGGACTGAGAAATAAATAACAGTAGCGAACTGAGTTTATTACGCACCTGTTTTCTCATAGTGATCCTTAACTTTTTGTGCGTAGCTTATATCGAAAGTTAGGTTGATAGTTAGGTTGTTAATTAAACATGCTGATGATTAGGTTGATAGTCAGGTTGGTAGTTAGGTTAGTTGGTGAGTTATGTTGGTTTAGTTGTTGTTTTTTCAGTGTAATATCATCTAATTGTTTCGTTTCGTTTTATTTCGTGTTTTTTTTTTTTCTTTTCTTTTCTTTTTGTTTTTTGTTTTGTTTTTTTTGGTCAGTTAGTTCGTCGACTTCCCATTCCTGTTTTGTTTTTTTGTCTCCTTTTTTTTTTTCTTCTTCTGTGTTCCTTCATTCCATACTTTATTCGTTCGTTCCTTGGATGTATAGTACATTTCCTACACATTGTAAGCTGCTAAGTTTCTTAAAATAGCACTGCAGTGATCTCCATTGCAAAAACAATTTAATGGCGTAGTATTCCATTCTTTATATTTTCGTTTTCACTTTTTTTTTTGGGGGGGGGGGGGGGTAGGGGTAAGGAAGGGGGCGGAGAAAAATTTCTCGTTTGTTTGCCTGCCATCCACTATAAATAATATATTGACACAAGCTGTGTAACTGATGCGACCTTGATCGCATTGGATTGGATTCCACAGGATTTGTGTTAGTTTATTTGTTGTCACCACCAAATTGTCCTACGGGAAATGCAAAACGCTCTCTCCAGGGTGCGCGCATCGCCCTACTGTGGAACTCTCTCTCTCTCTCTCTCTCTCTCTCTCTCTCTCTCTCTCTCTCTCTCTCTCTCTCTTCTCTTTCTCTCTCTCTCCTCTCTTTCTCTTCTTTCTCTCTCTCTCTTTCTCTCTCCTCTCTCTCTCACTCTTCTCTCTGACTCTCTCTCTGTCCTTCTTCTTCTCCTTCTTTTCTTCTTCTTCTCTTTTCTTCTTTTTCTCTTCTTTCCCTTCTCTCTGTCTCTGTCTCTCTGTCTCTTCTCTTTGTCTCTCTCTCTGTCTCTCTCTCGCTGTCTCTATCTCTCTGTCTCTGCCTGCCTTTCTTCTTCTGTCTGTCTGCCTGTCTTCTGTCTCTCTCTCTCTCTCTCTCTCTCTCTCTCTCTCTCTCTCTCTCTTCCCTTTCTCTCTGTTTAGCTTCCTTGTTTGTATTGTTATGTCACTACAAATTATTTTGTTTGAATTCAGAATCGGGTTTATTGCTTTTATGCTCCCTTATTATCGTTAGTCCTTGGGGCGTTGGAGAAATCAGAAGAAACAGACAAATAGACTGCAAAATACCGACATATGGTCCATAGCTGCATCAATGAGCGTACCGTTTTTCCGTAAAAAAAATTCGCCACAGAAACTCATGTAAAAAGCATTGAGTGAATACCTGGACAAATTTAGTGAGTGTCCCCCCCCCCTTATATATATATATATATATATATATATATATATATATATATATAATATGTGTGTGTGTGTGTGTGTGTGTGTGTGTGTGTGTGTGTGTGTGTGTGTGTGTGTGTTTAAGAAAGTAAAGTGTAAGTACCACAAACTGAAGAAATAAGAAATAATGACAAAGCATGCAAATCAAATAACCAACCAGCAATTCTTTAGAACACTTTTTTTTTTAATTTGAAGGAAAAAAAAGCTTGCTCTATGGATTAAATGCAATTGAGTCCCTCTTAAACAAAACACAAGCACATTATTTAAATGAAACACAAGCACATTATTTAAATGAAACACAAGCAAGCAAAACACACACACACACACACACACACACACACACACACGCACGCACGCACACGCACACGTGCACACACACACACACACACACACACACACACACACACACACATCATACACACACATATCACGCATTTTGGACTGATAATGTGAATGCACCAAGCAATGATCTACATGTATTACCAGACAGCACGTGCACATACTGCCGTACGTAGGCCCTATATATCATAACATAAGAAAACCTTAGCATAAAGACATAATGTAAAATTAGACTGAAATTTTCAAACTGTCCATTGATAAACAAACACAAAGACAATATAGTAGATAATGTATATTACGAAGGTCTATGTTATCACAGCTTTTCGTGTTAACAAATAAAAATAAAGCAGACGGGAAAAATTAAAAGAGGAAAGAAAAGGAAAACAACAAGAAGAAAAAACAGCAAAAAGATGAAAAAAATGATTTGTGAACCATCAAAGAAAAGAAAAAAAAGGTCCATGTACTTGTATACATTAGAGGTTGATTTTGAAAGTACGGTGCGAGCACAAATAAAAGTATTGAGTGTAATGAATCCACGAATAAAAAAAAATAATAATAAAAGAGAAGTACAACAAATCCATGAAGTATGGCATTATATGTGATCTGACATTTAACCAGTACTTCCATTAAACAAAAACACGAAAATAGAATCAGAACGCGTATTAATACAGTCAGACAAGTCAGGCCCAAATTTTCGACCAACTGGCCTTTGTCAAGCGTAGACGTAAGATCACAAACGAACAAACACCAAATACAAAAATCAGGAGAAAAAGACTTAAACTTCCCTGTTGCTTTTCCTAGTGGGAGAAAAGGATTAAAATGGCATTATAATGTGTTTGTGAGTAAATATAATGTCAGAGGGAGGTGAGATGAATTCTGCAATTTGAAAAGATCAGACCGGATTCGTTGCACTAGGCACGATCCAATTACATCAGCCTTACCTTTTGATTTCATTCAGTTGATCACATGCTTATATTTTCTCTTATGCATTATTTGATAGTTCGATTTCATTTAATGTCTATCCACATACTGTGATATTAGACGAAATTATTCAATAGTCAGATACTTTACATCCCAAAAACTACTCTTATCTGGTGCATCATTGTTTTTGTTTTAGCTCTGGACCCTCTTCAGGATAAAACAATATTAATATGGCATAATCACTTTTCAAATTGCAGAATTCATTTCACCTCCCTCTGACATCATATTTACTCACAAACACATTATAATGTCATTTTAAGTCTTTTCTCCCACTGGAAAAAGCAGCAGGGAAGTTTCAGTTTTTTTCTCCTAATTTTCGTAGTTGGTGTTTGTTCGTTTATGATCTTACGCCTACGCTTGACAAAGGCGAGTTGGACGATACTTCGCGCCTGTCTTGTCTGGTTGTGGTAAATACGCGTTCTGATTCTATTTTCGTGGTTTTGTTGTTGTTGTTGTTGTTGTTTCTGGTTCCTGTTTGTTTGAACGCGGGCAGTCACACTTGTTTCGGAGTACTGAAAAGAAATAATAAATTAAAAAACTCGAAAGAACAAAATAGAGCAAACCGAAAGCGAAACACAGAAGATAGCCACGAGAGAATTGTTTGGGAAGGGTCAACGGTGACGTGTTAAACCCTCATTTCAAGACAGACCCTGGCTAATTTTGCCGGGTCCCCAGTTTCCTGAATATTTCACCAACCTGCCTGGACAATTTCCCTGGAGTGCGATTGCTGAGATGTAAGCTGTATATATGTGAGTGAATGAAAGAAAGCAACAGAGAGGGTGGAATTGAGAGAGACATACACATACACAGACACGCAGACAAACACAGAAACTTACCAACTATTGTTATTGGTGCAAAGGGAGGCAAAGTGACAATGACAACGAGGAGTTATTTTTCAAATTTGAGGGTTAATGGGAACAAGTCGTTTGTAAAATTAGTTTTGGTGACATTGTATCCATGACTAAAATTCTCTATGTGTGCACGCGCACTTTTACAGAAGTAATCCACTTAAAAGCGACGAATATTTTGGATCAGGTGTGTGTGTGTGTGTGTGTGTGTGTGTGTGTGTGTGTGTGTGTGTGTGTGTGTGTGTGTGTGTGTGTGTGTGTGTGTGTGTATGTGTGTGTGTGTGTGTGTATGCGAGTGTGTGTGTATGTGTGTGTGTGTGTGTGTGTGTGTTTGTGTGTGTGTATATTTGTGTGTGTGTTTGTTTGTGTTTGTGTTTGTGTGTGTGCGTGTGTGTGGATGTTTATCTGTCTGCCTGTCTGCCTGTCTGTCTGTTCGTCTGTCTGTCTGTTTGTGCACATGTGCGTAAGAGAGAAAGTGAGAGGTTACCATCTCATTGAAAGAATAATGTCTGATACCATTTGTTGTTCATAAATCATAATTTTGAAAAAAAAAAAGAAGTGCATGAATATTACCGACATCAGACCTCAATTCTACACAATGAGTCATTCCCTTTCAACGCCTGCTGTCATGCAATGTCTTGTCTGAAATGCACTGTATGTTTAAATTAAGTGGAGGGAACAATAACAAAAACAGAAATAACAAAGTTTATTTTTCACTAACTTTGGTAATCATCATTCAAATCACATAACTGGAAATCATTCTGTATCAGCCTAATAATCGACAGCGGTAGGAGGTAAACTAGATATAATAATTGTGAATGCGTTTTTGCTGATAATCACATACCGTCATCATCATTTTCTTCTTCTTCTTCTTCTTCTTCTTCTTCTGACTCTTCTTCTTTTCTGATCTGATCTTCTTCTCTTCTTCGTCTTCTTCTTCTTCTGATCTTTCTTCTGACTCTGACTCTTCTTCTTCTTCTGACTCTGACTCTTCTTCCCGACTCTTCTTCTTCTTCTTCTTCTTCTTTCTTCTTCTGACTCTTCTTCTTCTTCTGCTCTGATCTTTCTTCTTCTGATCTGACTCTTCTTCTGACTCTTCTTCTCTTTTTCTTCTTCTTCTTCTCTTCTTCTTCTTCTTCTTCTTCTTCTCTTCTTCTTCTTCTTCTGACTCTTCTTCTTCTTCTGACTCTGATTCTTCTTCTTCTTCTGACTCTTCTTCTTCTGATCTTCTTCTTCTGACTCTTCTTCTTCTTCTGACTCTTCTTCTTCTTCTGACTCTTCTTCTTCTTCTTCTTCTTCTATTTCTCTTCTTCTTCTCTTCTTCTTCTTCTTCCTCTTCTTCTGACTCTTCTTCTGACTCTTCTTATCTGACTCTGACTCTTCTTCTTCTTCTGACTCTTCTTCTTCTTCTTCTTCTGACTCTTCTTCTTCTTCTTCTGACTCTTCTTCTGCTCTTCTATTCTTCTTCTTTTCTCTGACTCTTCTTCTGACTCTTCTTCTGACTCTGACTCTTTTCTTCTTCTTCTGACTCTTCTTCTTCTTCTGACTCTGACTCTTCTTCTTCTTCTTCTTCATCATCATCATCACCATTATCACCATTATAATTATCATCATCATCATCATTATTATCATCATCATCATCATCATCATGTGCCCTGCCGCATGTAGTTGGCGATCATGGCCCTCCATATGAATTTGTCCCTCGTCACTGAAAGTACATCTCCCATCCTCTCTGTCCTAATAACCACACAACAACGTTTGATTCATGGACATGCGAATTGTTAACATTGAACGTTGACGATTTCTTCTGCTGCCAGAGCTTGCTAAACTTTAAGGCTGTTTTTTTTTTTCTGATGCAATAGAAGTGCAGAAACAAATATACAAACAGACAAACGAACTGGTACTGATATCAAAGCATCATTCGCCTGCTCTACGTTATCGAAAGAATTGTGAAAGTCATCTCCAGCCATACGCTAGAAACTGTTCAATTCATGAACCAGAAAAACACGAAAAATAGAATCAGAACGCGTATTTAATACAACCAAAAAAAAACAGGCGCAAATTTATGGCTAACCGACCTTTGTTTGTCTGTCTGGCTGACTCTCTGTCTCTGTCTCTGTCTCTGTCTCTGTCTCTGTCTCTGTCTCTCTGTCTCTCTCTCTATGTCTCTCTCTCTCTCTCTCCCCTTCTCTCTCTCTCTCTCTCTCTCTCTCTCTCTCTCTCTCTCTCTTACTTTCTGTCTGTCTCTCTGTCTCTATCTCTCTCTGTCTCTCTCTCTTTTTCTCTCTCTGGATTTGACAAAAGCCAGTTGGCGGAAAATTTGCGCCTGTCTTGTATAGTTGTATTACCGAGTTCCGATTCTATTTTCGTGTTTTTTCTGGTTCCTGTTTGTTTGAAAGCGGGCGGTCGCACTTGTTTTATATTTCAATTCACTTACCATTTCAACAACCCATCACTTAAACACTCGCCTCATATTTGTTATATTTGATGCAGAGCAAAGGACGACCAGAAAGTATGAAAGAAATTCACCCATGGCAATATGATGTATTTAAGACTGATTGAAGAGGAAACAATGAAGGAAGTCTTAGCCTGAAGTTCAATGGACAGGACCAAAAGAGGTGACCAGGACCAGCTCAATCGGAAACGCTTCTCAAGAAGGCTTTTCACTTGTCAGTATCAAGTGCATGAAACAGTTATAAAACTCATGTTGACTTGGCGTTATTTCATAGGTTCAGGAAAAACAATACAACCAGCACCAAATTTAAGAAGTTCTGCTGTACATCCCCAATCAAATGTAAACGTTTGGTTCGAATTTCATTCACATAATATCAGTGGCCTGCTTATGAGTATTTACTTGTTCATAGAATTGTTGGTATGGAAGCAAGGCGAGGAGGAAAAGCTATGTGTACATGTATGTTGTGTTTTTGTGAGTTCATCTATGTGTGAACATGTATTTGGGAGGGGGGGGGGAGGGAGAAAAGTGTATGCAACCTTTCAACGATTAACGTTTTCTTTCTTTCTTTTTCTTTCTTTGTTTCTTTCTTTCTGTCTGTCTGTCTTTCTTCTATCTGTCTGTCTTTCTTTCTCTCTTTTCTCAGTCATCAACCATTATTCTCTCATTTGGTGATTCTGTGGGAGGTGGCATGGGATCTTCCACTGCCTTTACTGCTATTCATTTTATGACAAATCCTCACGCGTGTCATCAACGGCCAGCGACATCTGTAACATTTTCTTGATGCTACAATTTGCTATTAGTGTGGTGACAAAACTCAAAATGTTCTAAGGCCTCGTCTCCAAGTCCCTTTCAAACAAATCATTTCCAGAATAAAGATGCTATGCTCTTCAGTCAAATTGTCAAATCAGACGACTTGCGTTCTGAACAAATCAGTTACGTTGTGAAATCAGAAGAACTGCGTTCTGAGCAAATCAGTTACGTTGTGAAATCAGAAGACTTGCGTTCTGAACAAATCAGTTACTTTGTGAAATCAGAAGACTTGCGTTCTGAACAAATCAGTTACTTTGTGAAATCAGAAGACTTGCGTTCTGAACAAATCAGTTACGTTGTGAAATCAGAAGAACTGCGTTCTGAACAAATTACTTACGTTGTGAAATCAGAAGACTTGCGTTTTGAGCAAATCAGTTACGTTGTCAAATCACAAGAACTGCGTTCCGGGGAAAACCAGTTATGTTGTGAAATCAGAACAGCGCTCTGAGCAAATCAACTACGTTGTTGTTAGGGCACAAAACATATTGTATACATTGAGTTTTCTGAGTGTTCCATCAGTCTGAATCAACTTCACAGTAGTATTATGTGAATGATCAATGCAACAGTGTCCAACGGATTGACTATAACCATTCTTTGGTATCCGTCACCAGACATCACTGCCGGTGTCCTTGCCTCATCGCTGCTCATTTTGACTCTCTAACACACTCCAAACTTACCTGAACTGACGTCACAATGACAGCAGGGGATG
>CM060306.1:70773011-70840511 GCA_030674185.1 Monoplex corrugatus | reverse complement strand
AACAGACAGTCGGGCATACTATACAGACTGCAAAACGACAGACAAACAGACAGACAGACAGTCAGGCATATTATACAGACTGCAAAACGACAGACAAACAGACAAACAGACAGTCAGGCATATTATACAGACTGCAAAACGACAGACAAACAGACAGACAGTCAGGCATATTTACAGACTGCAAACGACAGACAAAGACAGACAGTCAGCATATTTACAGCTGCAAACGACAGACAAACAGACAGACAGTCGGACATATTATACATATTGCAAAATGACAGACAAACAGACAGACAGATAGTTAGGCATATTATACAGATTGCAAAATGACGGACAAACAGACAGACAGACAGCCGAGTATATTATAAAGACTGTAAAATAACAGACGAACAGACTACAGTCGGCATATTCTACACATTGCAAAATGACAGACAGACAGTCGGGCAGATTATACAGACTGCAAAATGACGGACAAAAAAAACCAAAAAAAAACAGTCAGACAGTCGGGTATTATCATACAGACTGCAAAACAACAGTGACAAGAAAACATTCATTAACCACGTCTAGGCTTTTCAGGTTGGGCCAAAAATACACCAACAATCGTACAAATTCCCACTGTGGTTCACTTAAGTGTTTTTCTTCCAAGAAAAAGAAGTAAATCTTGATTCTGGAAATCCTTGGACAGACGAAAACACACGCAATCTAACAACCAACCATCATACCCAAGAGGGAAAGCTACACGAAAACCAAAGAGGTGCCACCAAAGGTCAAACACTAGAAAAACCCAGGAGAGAGCTACGTGGTGAGGGGTTAACGTTGATTTGTGGAATATTCTCCCCCAAGACCTATTGTCTTCAGTTTCTTCAATATTTCACAATTTCCCTAGAGCGTTATTGCCGAGATGCTTGCTGTATCTATAAGTGAATGAGTCAGATAGACAGACAGACCGACCGACCGACCGACAGACAGACAGACAAACAATGAAGGGGGAGGCAGAGACAGAAATAAACAGGCAGGCAAGCAGACAGACAAATTCAGTGACAGATTGATAAACACTTTTTTTTTTGGCATTATGGAGACGTGTGCTGTGCAAAAGGAAGAGGGAAAGAAAATGATGCTTTATTTTCCAAAGCCTACGGTGAAAACAGTGTAAAACTCATCATTAGCTATAAAACTGTCAAAGAGAGAGCGGGGTGGGGGGGGGGGGGGGCAGAGAGAGACAGACAGACAGAGAGAAAGAGAGAGAGAGAGAGAGAGAGAGAGAGAGAGAAAGACAGAGAAGACAGACAGACAGACAGACAGAGACAGGCAAACAGACAGGCAGACAGACAGAGAGACAAACCGAGAGAAAGAGACAGACAGACAGAGAGAAAGAGATAGACAGACAGGGAGAGACGGAGACAGACAGACAGACAGGCAGGCAGGCAGACAGACAGAGACAAAGAGGAGAGAAAGAGAGAGAGGGGGGGGAGAGATAGACAGACAGACAGAGACAGAGAGACAGGCAGAGAGAGAGACAGAGAGAGAGACAGACGGACAGAGACAGACAGACAGAGAGAGAAAGAGAGAGACAGAGAGAGACAGAGAGAAAGAGAGAGAGAGACAGAGAGACAGAGAGAGAGAGAGAGAGTATTCCTTGAGGGAAACACGTAAAGAAACTATTCCAGCTGAAACCATCTGTTATCCATAATCTGTAAACAGGTACAAACTCCCTCCTGAATCCCATTGTTGTGAGGTGTTTCACCCGACCTGAAACTGTCTACTTTAATCCCTTGACTGCTGTAACATTTGACTCCCGCATTCTGTCCACCAGTATTCTGCATTGTCAACCATGTTAGCAAAGCAACAAAGCAAAAACTTAACCCTTTGACTCCTTCACCCTATCCACCAGCTTCCTGTAGGCAGCTGGTGGACAGGGTAAGAGATTCAAAGGGTTAAGATTTTGCAGTTGGTGGACAGGGTGCGGGAGTCGAGGGGTTAAATGCTATTGAAGATGAATGTAATGAAAAGCATGAAGAAGTATTTACTTTTCATTCACTTTTATGATAATGATTTAAATCAATCAGAAGATTTGATTTATCAGCTTAATTAATGAATGATTAAAAGTGTTAAAATGATTTTGAATATCTATTGCTTTCGGCTGATAACCAAAAACAACGTTATTTAATTTGCATAATCCTTTATGGACATGCAATTCGCCGGCAATAGATATTGATGGTTTTCTCCTTAGTCAGTGTCTGCTAATCTGTCATTGTTTCAAGCACATAAAAAAGATAAACAAGCAAGCGAAAAATTAGCTCTGTCATCAAAACATCCATCACATGCCCTGCATTGCATAAGGACACATATGGCATCCCTAGGCACACTCTGTGAGCTGATTCATATCCCTCAACCTTCCACCAACCCTCCCGTTCAACATTAACCCTTTGACTCCTGCACCCTGTCCACAACTGCAAAAAAACTTAACCCTTTGACTTCCTCACCTAGCTTCTTGCAGGACGTTGGAGGATAGGGTGAGGGAGTCGAAGGGTTACGGTTTTGTGTTCGCTAGCATGGTTGGCAATGCAGGATGCTGGTGGTACACATTGTGGGAGTCAAAAGGTTGATATCACATTTACAAAATTAGGTGCAAAACAAAGACTGATTGGAAAGTATGAAAAGAGTCCACCTTGGTAATTTGAATTCTTTATGACCAGTTGACGAGGAAGCAATAAAGAACATTGATTTTAGATTGAATATATAGGGACAAGATATTAAGAGGTGGCCGAAGAGAACATCTTTGACCATGCTAAACGAGAACCAGGAATACGTAAAAATTAATCAGAACGCGTATTTGATATAACAAGACAAGACAAAACAACACAAGTCATGACAAGACAACATTCTCAAATTTTCGGACAGTCTCTTTTATCGGGTGTAAATAAAAAGACAAACAATATATGCATAAAACTTAAGATAAAAAAAAAACTCAATGAAGATTTGATTTAAAAAAAGCGTAACATCATACGAAAAGCGCGTAATACGTCGTGTTATGAAAACGACTTAATACCCCCAAAAAGCGACTTAATACTAAAACCAATGTAATACAAATAGAACGCAAACATTAAAGTATAAATAATCTTATTCAGTTACTGCCAGATTCGAGCAAACTGGAACCAAAAATATACAAAAATGAATTAGAGAGTGTATCTGATGTAATAATACAAGACTGAAAAAAAATAAGACAAGATAAAACATGACACTACGAGACACGACAAGACAAGACAAGCGCAATTTTTTGAGTCAACTGGCCTTTGTCAAGACAAGCCAAAGACTAAATGCATAAGAATTAATAAGAAAAAAATCTCTATATCCATTGCGTAACGTTCAGCAGAGCTGAAATGTAGACACAAGACGAAAACAAAGATTTGACATAAAATTTAACATTATACGAAAACAGTCCAAAAAAGTAATATCAAAACAATGCATAAGAAATAGAACGCAGTCTTTAAAAAGCAATAAGAAATCCTCATCAAAGTGACTGCCAACGTTCAAGCAAAAGAAAGCAGAAATGGACAAATATGAATCTAAACGGTTATTTGATAAGAAGAGAACAAGACAAGACAAGACACTCGCAAATTTTCGGACAAAAATTTATTGGCCTTTGTCAAGCGTAAACAAAAGACAAAGAATAAATGTATGTAACTTAATAAACATACAGAGAGAGAGAGAGAGAGAGAGGAGGAGAGAGAGAGAGGAGAGAGAGAGAGAGAGAGAGAGAGAGAGAGAATACTCAAAGTGCTGTATAAGTTTATTGTCCTCAAGAGGAACGTTTCACCTCCCTGCTCCAAGCGACAAAGGCAGTTGTAAAATTTGTACTGAACTGCATTATCAGATCTCAAACATGGAAGCTGAGCCGGGAGTAATGAATTGCCAGTAAGATTAAGAAATATCTGTTGATAGCATTGACAACATCATGCAAACTTTGGTAGAATGTATGTACACAGAGTTCAGCACCGTTTTCCATTACCTGCTGATAGAAATGCCGTGTCAACTGAATTTGCTACTTTTGCTCTGTCACTTCTTTAAGAAGACAGGGGGACTGACCGGAGTGAAAAGTCTGCCCTCATTACACTCGCCAGAGCCATCATCACCTTTTTTTTAAAAGTAAATACATGTATCATCCACATCCGCGCTCTAGTTATGATGACGATCTATCATCACTGACAACGAGAATCACAGATATGTGTCCTATGGTGACTAAAGTGGACGATGCAAGAAAGGAGGGCCTGCCATTTCGCTGAACGAGAATGATGGCACAAGTGATGGGGACACGGCTTTTTTTTCAGCGCGCTTGCTTTGTGCATTGGCTCTGTCTTCTATTTCTGATGGTGGGATTCTCATGCTAGATTATCCTATTGATCCAACAGATAAGTAGCGTGCTGGTCTGTGGTACTTTATGTCGGTGTTCATGTCTTCTTGTGGGATATAAGAACAATCTTGGAGACACTTGCGCTGCATGATAATTAGTATTGCAGTCTTGGTTTTTGCTTTTGCCAGTCTTTCTTCTGTTAAATAGTAGCTCCCTAACTGTTCAAGTGATAAATGTGCCCTACTTGCACTGCTGGTGCCTGATTTCTCTGCTTTGGGCAGTGTATTCCTTGTTGGTTATGTTATCTTAACCGGGTTGTCGTTTTTAACGTGGTGTAAGCCCTGACATGGCTCTAGCAGTCGGCTGGGCTATAAGCAATATGAACTTGAACTTGAATCAGTTGGTTATGTTGACGCCACAGCTGACGAAATAGGCCATGTATCGCTTTAGTGGTCTTCCTTTGTCACAGAGTCCTGACTTCAGATCTATATACAAGAACGTCTATGGGATTCATTTGTCTTCCATGCAGACAACATGTCTTGTCCAACGAAACTGGCTTTTCATTTATAGACACTCTAAACTTGGCAAGTCTGACTTCTTCGGAAGCACTTAAGGAACAATAAAAAAGACAGAAACGCAATTTTTTCTTAGCCACACTGTTGCTGATAATTTCGTTCACTCCACCTTTAATAATCCTTCGCTCTTGATTGGACTCACCCTCAAAGCGCTAATAAACATCAGAAGTGTTGCAAGATACATCACCATCGACAGTCTGAAACCTTTCCAATTGGGACAAGTTGACGAGGAATCAATGAAGGGCGTTCTGGCTTAGGGCTAAACAGACAGGACATAAAGAGGTGCCAGTGGGCACTGGAAGTGAAAGCGCTAATCCGATTAATTCTTCTCAAAGTGAATGTCTTATCCACCTAAGCCAAGTGCATAAGGGAATTGTAAGATTTGTGTTTGGAATGAAAGTGATGGGGGATAATAAATTGTTAGTGAGCGACACTGAGGGGTCATGTGTAGTGTTGTCCAAACGTAGGTTTTTACTGCGTGAATCTATGTGGCTTTGGTAGAGTGCACTCATACTGGTAAGTTTCTGTTTGTTTGTTTGCTTGTTTGCTTGTTTGTTTGTTTGTTTGTTTGCTTGCTTGTTTGTTTGTTTGGTTGGTTGGTTGGGTTTGGTTGGTTGGTTGGTTGGTTGGTTGGTTGGTTGGTTGGCTGGTTGGTTGGTTGGTTGGTTGGCTGGTTGGTTGGTTGGTTGGTTTGTTGGTCGGTTGGTTGGTTGGTTGGTTTGTTGGTCGGTTGGTTGGTTGGTTGTTTAGTTGGTTGGTTAATTTTGTTTGATTGGTTTGTTCGTAATCGTTTGTTGCATATGAAATAGTGAATGATCAACTGCTGAAACAAGTCAGCTATCTAATGTTTTCTGTGGACACGATACATTTATTTTCTTTAAAATAGTTTCGCTGTAGGCTTTCTTGAGTATGCACAAATTACTCAGCTGTTTCTGCCATCATTCAAGCACCGCACGTAATAGGCAAGAACTATGACAGATTCGTTCAGCAACAATCTGTGAACTGTGGTCCTTTCAAGTAAGAACTCCCTCGCTCCACACTCATTAACCACTTGCTAAATCTGATAGAGAGCAAGGAACGATCAGAAAGGGCGCAAGGTAGCTCTCCTAGGCCATCGGGAATCTTTTCAGGCTGGTTTATAAGAGAGCAATGAAGGGCGGCGGTTTTTAGCTGGGAGTTAGATGGACAGGATATAAAGAGGTGATAGGGGCAGCAGCTTCTGGCTCGCTAAAGGAATTAACGCTTCCCTGGAGAACCGTTACACCCACCTGCTCTGAGCTTACTCTGCATAAAGTAGCCGTGAGATTTATATTGATTTTAGAAGCGAAAGCGTCTTTGCGTTGCAGAGAAAATGGGGATTGACAGGGAGGGAGAGAAAAATAGGTTACGAGTCAGTTTTGGGGAGGAAGTCTCTTGGGAGCATTTAAGACATTTGTAAACATTCTATTTGCATGACTGTTTATGCATTTTAATTTTGTGCTGATAAGAGAGAGAGAGAGGGAAAGAGAGAGGGAGAGACAGACAGACAGACAGAGACAGAGACAGAGAGACAGAGAGAGACCCTCTTTAGTGGAGTCCGCCCTGCCACCAGCTCGCATAGTTGTCACCACCTTTCCCCTTACAGTGGTCTCGATTCATGGCAGTTGGAAATTTCCAACTTGTCTTACTTCAACCACAGGGGTTGTTTAAGCGGCCGCGAAAGTGGCCAGGCATGAAGCTCCAGACAGCCCATTTTGCTGTTCAGCAACATCTGACGTGCCCTGAACAGGATCTCAAGTCTGCCGTCGTTCCGAGCGGCGAGAAGGAATGGTGGTCATGATAGATACATTCAGCAACAATCTGTGAACTAATTCAATCCACTGATCCTTTTACCTCTCGCTCCACACTCATTAACCACTCGCTAAATGCGATAAAGAGCGAGGAACGATCAGAAAGGGCGCAAGGTTGCTCGCCTGGGCCATCCAAAATCTTTTCAAGCTGGTTTATAAGAGAGCAATGAAGGGCGGCGGTTTTTAGCTGGGAGTTAGATGGCAGCAGCTCTGTGAGCGCTAAACGAATTAACGCTTCCCTGGAGAACAGTTACACCCACCTGCTCTGAGCTTACTGTGCATGAAGTAGCCGTGAGATTTATATTGATTTAGAGGCGAAAGTGTCTTTGTATTCCAGAGAAAATGGGGAGTGACAGGGAGGGAAAGAAAAATATGTTACGACAGTCAGTCGAGGGGGGGGGGGGGGGGGAGTGTTATCTTGGGAGCATTTAAGACATTCGCAAACATTCTATTTGCATGATTGTTTATGCGTTTTAATTTTGTGCTCATAAAAAAGAGAGAAAGAAAGAGAGAGAGAGAGAGACAGACAGACAGACAGACAGACAGACAGACAGAGACAGAAACAATGAGACAAAGACAGAGACAGAGACAGAGACAGAGAGATAGAGAAACAGAGACAGAGAGACGCATAGACAGAGAGACAGAGACAGATAGACAGAGAGCA
This sequence comes from Monoplex corrugatus, assembly GCA_030674185.1. NCBI lineage: Eukaryota > Metazoa > Mollusca > Gastropoda > Littorinimorpha > Ranellidae > Monoplex > Monoplex corrugatus. The sequence goes on along the minus strand of CM060306.1, from coordinate 70,833,092 downwards.
CCTCAAACTGACCATCACCATAGCACTACATACAGTACTGTCTCAGCCAAAAGATGCTAATATTGTGCTGAAGAGCGGTGAGGGCAGATTGGCTAGTCGTTAAAGCTAAAATGAAAAATGTTTTAATTTTATTTCTATAATCAAAAAGTAGTTTCATAAATCACCAAAAAAAGTTTTATTTTCTTCAGTCTATTTACTGAGGACTGCTATGGTATGTGGCGACATGTGTCTGTAAGGCTTTGAGTGAGATGGAAGATATGAGCTTGGAAAAGTTTGCGGTTATGAATGGATGCGGGCGTCGCATGTTCTCGGCTTGACCAACAATGGTGGATTTCACGGTGCTGTACACTAGTTTACAAATGAATTTCGACAGCGTGCACTCTTCACAATGGATTGAAGAGATGGAGACGATGGCTTGTGTTGATATGGAAACTCAGGGCTTCGCTGGTATGCGAATGGTAAATTTGTTTAAATGCATGTAGTCTTGTTTATACCACCCTCATCATCATAATATGCCTTGCCACATGACTTTGGCGATCATTGCCCCCATACGAATCTAGCTTTTCTCACTGCAAGCATATCTCCTTAATTATTGTCCCCGCCCACTCTGCAAGACTGTCTAGTGTTTTCTCCCTAGGTCTACGTGGTGTTCTTTTTCCCTCCAGCTTTCCTGTCGTGACCAGGTGCTTAAATTTCTCTTGATCCATAAGATATCCTGTAAATGTTGCTTGCCTTTTCTGAATCTTTTTCAGTATTACTTTATTTTGGGGGGGGGGGGGGTTGTTTTAGTCAAGAATTTTTTTTTTTTTTTGGTTTGTTTTAGCCAAGACTGTCTCGTTTGTTTTCTTTGCTGTCCATGGAACTCTTAACATTCTTCCTAGAACCACATTTCAGCTGTCTCAATCTTGTTCTGACTTTTTTGTGATTGTCCAGGCTTCACATCCGTATAAGATAATTCGTTCTACATAACATTTAAAAAAAACTTTCTCTTCCTAATGCTAAGTGATAGGCATTTGCTGTTAAGGAAGTTTTTCATTTTCTTGAATGCTATTTAAGCTTGGCCAACTCTGCTGGATAATTATAATGTGCATCTGCAGTCTGATGAGATATTTGAACTATCAGTTTCTCTAAATGTTATGCCATTTACTGTTATTTTACATGAGAGGATTTCTTTTATGATTATTTTTGTTTTACTTATCGCCATGACTTTAGTCTTTTTACTATTTAGCTCTAGCTCTTTATTTTTGCTTTCTATTTCTATTACATTTACAAGAACTTGTAAGTCTTTTTATTTTCTGGAAATAGAACGGTGTCATCTGCCAAACGAAGATTGTTTACCGTGATTCCTTTCACTTTTATCCCAGGGCATTCATCTCAGTTTCTCACGATGGTTTCTTATAAATTGAAAACAAATCTGGTGACAAAACGCATCCCCGTCCAAGCCCTCTTTTGATATTTTGAAAAGAACTTGAATAAAATTTTAATCATTTTTTATTCCCATTGCTGCTGTTTGTTCCCTATACATAAAAAAATATTCCTTATTATTCTTAGATTTTTATCCATCAATATTGAGCTTTTTTTCCCAGTTGCTTCATCAATTCTTCATGTATTATCGATAAAAAGTCTTGGTACAACCTACAAGACATACCACGAATCCTCATTCAATTCAACTGACCTTTCTATGAGAGTTCTTAGGCCATATATGGCATAAACAGTTCCTTTCCCTGTAACAACTCCACATTGTTCTTCTGCTATTTCTAGTTTGATTCTATTCCTTGTCCTCATCATGAGTATTTTTAATAGAATTTTTGTTACATGACTCATCAAGCTGATTATAGGTAGAGTTCGCATTCTATAACCCTCCCCACCCCCATCCATACCCTCACCTCCATTTTCTTTGGAAATACAATGAAAATTGACTTTTGACGTATCTAAAGAGATTTTTCCGTTGTCATAAATTTCATTTCGGAGAAAACTACCAACATCACTGATAATTTGAGCTGGGTTGGGAGCTGTTGTTGCTTAAGTCAGACTTCATTGGACATTACAGATAATCTATATTTGTTTCAATAACAGATTGGTTCAAACATAGGCAATAGTCTTACCTATAGATCAGGGAGAACTTCAAAAACCTTAATCTAGCGCGTTCAATGTATGCGACATGCTTATGGCTTGCCATTTAATCAGATTTTTTTTTATCTCAGAGTTATATCCATCAAATGGTATCTATAACGTTTGATGCCATCAATATTTTTCCAATCACAGAAAGAAACAGGGTCTTTAGAAAGACTAAAACTGAAACTGAAAACTTAGAATTTATTCATTGGAAACACACACATCATACGTCGAAGACAACAATCTCATGAATTGTGATGATGATGAATGGTTCAGACATTCGCCTGCCAGTAACTAAACTAGAGGTTCCAGGGCTCGCTCCCCGTAGAGGCCTCGACATTTTTCCTTTTTTGACTGGAAAATCGAACTGAACGTCTAGTCCTTCGGAAGGGGACGAAAAACGAGTCGGACCGTGGCCTTCGCGACATATATTTCATTTATTTCATTACATTTCTTCGCGAAGGCCACGGTTGGACCCGTGTGCCTTCTGGCTGCGAACGCTAAAGACCCCGTGGCAGTTGAAAATCGTAAAGAGCAGGGCATTGCCTGGCTGCCTTGGTATGAAACATTGGAGAGATAGGTTGATTTCCCAGGCTCACCCCCTGAAGACAAATTAGCCTTCTTGACTTTCTGAAGACTTGGTAAAAAACATGTGAATATGAATTTGAATCGAGGGAGAGGGGTATGGGCGCCGTCCTCGTGGTGTTGGTCCCGGGAAAGTTGAGGTCTCTTTCACCTCACTCCCCTACGACCCCAGGATTAAGGCACTATTTAAGAAGGACCTCAGGACCTGGCCAGCTCGTGGGTTTATGAGCTGGCTTATGGCTCCATCACATGGCACCTGTGACGTTAGTGCATATGGAATTCATTCCGAGCGCGGAGATGTAATCTTGAGAAACTGAAACTGAAAATGAAATTGTCGTCGTCGTCGTTGTTGTTGTTGTTGTTGAAGCTGCTGCTGCTGTTACTGCTCCGCTGTTTGAAATAAAAGAAGGTATTATTGTTGATAAAAATATATCGTTTAGTTTAAGGGACACAACTGTGACCTGTCTTCTTGAGATAAACGTCGCAGTTACTCCCAGTTAACCCTATTTTACCATAGTTTTACTGGAACATAAATAGAAAATTGAAATAATAAACTGCATAAAAAAACTAATGTACATGATTAATATCAATTATAAAAATGACCTAAAATTCTTCTGTTTCATTGTTTTTGTCATAAAGTAACTTCCTTGGGTTTTTCCTTTCCATAATTAAAATTGTATGTATCCGTTGTTTGCATGCCAGTGGGAATTATGGTAACTTCCTCTTCAGATCGGCAGATCGCCGGCTCTGAAAGCTTGCTTGCATGATCGGCATCAATTTGTCATTCTTTTTCAGAACGTGATCCATTGTTTGAAAACACGATGGCAAACAGACTTCCAGCTGTGGTTGTTGATACCGGTACAGGGTAAGTTTGCAGATGTAAGCGCTTTTGTGTGCTTTGTTGAGTCAAAATCTCTGCTTTCGTGCTGACCTAACGTTAAATTAAAGGCCAAAAGGGGTGTGTTCAACGTTTGTTGTGTTTTGGACATTTTCGATCATTATTTCTTTCTGGCGTTTTCGCAGAATGTTGATATCGGTGCAGCATATTGCATGTTTGTGGCACAGAATGGTTGTAAAGATACCTGTGAGTGTTTTTCATTACGCAGAGACGTATTGGAAATATTCAGCTAAAATATGATTGACAGCAAGCTGTAACATTAATTGTCGCCGGAAGTAAAATCAGTCACTGTCACACTACAGAGCAGATTACTTCCGTGTTGTTTAATCAGTCGTTTATCGTGTGCAAGATACAGTTGCAAACTTTTATATCAGCTGTAGAGAAACGGTAAAGACACACCAAACAGTTATGCATGCACTGCATACCTTTTTGGCAAATGTAAACTTTCATCATCATGACATTATGTACGTTGGCGATCGTGGCCCTCCATACGAATCAATCCCTTTACAGTCAGCAAACCTGTACATCTCCCACCCTTTCAGAAAGTTTCTGTCCTCGGCCACTCTGCAAGTCTGTGCACTATTTTCTTCCTGGGTCTATCCCAGGGGCTCCCCCCTCCCCAACTTTCCTGTTGTGATCAGGTGCTCTAATTTCTCTTGCCTCATAAAGTGTCCTTTGAACATTGCTTGTCTTTTCCAAATCTTCTTTGTTAATGTTTTCTTTTTTGTTTTTGTTTTTTGTCTGCCTTCGTCAAGTCTTGTTTGTTTTCTTGGCTGTCCATAGAACTCTTAACATTCTTCTCAGAAACCACATTTCAGCTGCCTCAATCTTGTTCTGACTTTGTGTGTTGAATATCCATGCTTTACATCCATACAACAATATCAGTTTATATATAAAAACACTGAAGCACTCTTGTCCTGATATTAATTGATAGGCATTTGTAGATAAGAATGCTTTTCATTTTCTTGACTGCTGTTTTAGCTTGGCCAATTCTGCTGGCTATTTCTGATGTAAACTTTATCACCTTGTTTTTCTGTCTACTTTCCTCAACAGTATATATAGTGATTGGTTACAATCCTAGCCTTACCCCTACCCCTCACCCTTTTAAAGGTTTTGTGTATCAAATGCATCATTGAAATCTTGCAGAGGGAGTTAGATGGAACAGTCATATCGTGGGAAAGATGCACGAAGCGAGAGAGGGGTGGTGAAGTGTACATGTTACTTGCCACCTTTTTCATTCATCACTGCATGTCCTTTTCTGTATGTGCTGTTTTTCAATACCAAAGCTAGTAGGCCAAGGTCTAATAAGTTCATCTTGACATGTATGTAAGATTCGTAAGAATAATGTTATTGTTGCGTTTACAGTAGGTACTAAGTATGTGGATAAGACACCATACTTCCAGTCAGAAGATATGGGGTTACATCCTGCCTGAGAACCCCCTGTCTGGCCAGTAAAGGGTGGCAGTTTCTTTATTTCCTAGGTCTGCATTGTGTCCAAACCTGTAAGTGCCAAACCACCCCTTCATCAATTTCATGTGTTTACATACACAAAACATCAAATATGCATACTACAAATCATTATATCAGTGTCTTTCGCATAATATGAAGACAACCAGCATGGATGCCTCCTGAGATAGAGTATAATATGGACTGTGCAGTAACATACCACCCATCACAGTGTGGTCAAAACAGTGGGTATACATCATCATATATATGCAGTCAAGAAAATTTTTGAAGGCTGTAAACAATAAATTGTTATTGTATATTGATCATGATTATTGTTCAGACTCTGATGAAACTTGCACATAGTCACGATTTTCAGTTGTTAACCCTTTGACTCCTGCACCCTATCCAAACCTACACAAAATTAACCCATCCTGCAGGAAGCTGGTGAACAGGGTGAGAGTCAAAGGGTTAAGTTTTTGCTTTGCTAACACGATTGACGATGCAGGATGCTAATGGACAGGGTTAAGCTTCCATCATGATATGATCTCGGGTAGGAAGTAACATCATACAATGAGGAAATGACACATGTCTAGATTGAAGTACACCCACTTTTTTCAATAAGTAGGGCTATTTCCTTCTCTATTTTAAAAACTGAAAATGGATTGAAATGACTAATGAAGTAATGAGATATTTCCTTTTCATGAGATAGGCCATTTTTGTTGCAAGTATAGTAAATGATAAGTTACTTTAGTGGTCCATGGATCAAAACATGCCCCCCCCCCCACACACACACACGCACACACACACACTGTGACACAGTGACACACACACACACACACACACACACCACACCACACACACACACACACACACACACACACACACACACACACACACCAGATAATAAGTTTGCTTGGTGATCAAACTGATCAGTGGGTTTGATGCAATGCTAACTAAATATAAAACAGTAGGTCCTCATTTTAAGAGCTATGCTGTGTACACATCTATCTATCATACAGTATTGTAAAACTTGACACATTTTGTAACCTCTTACATTGATCCTGTTTTAAGGTATACCAAGATGGGGTATGCAGGCAACACAGAGCCCCAGTTCATCCTGCCCTCAGCCATTGCCATCAAAGAGACAGCCAGCGTGGGAGACCAGGCCATTAGACGTCTTGGAAAAGGCGTGGAGGATCTGGACTTCTACATTGGCGATGAGGCACTCAATGCACCGTCCTATGCTGTCAAGGTGAGATTGTTTACATTGATGATGAGGCATTTAATGCCCAGTCCTTTTCTGTCCATGTTAGTTTTTCAAACTACCCGTTTTGAATAGAAAGAAGAAGATTGTTTCATGTCAGCCAGAGATAGGTAGGTGTGTGTGTGTGTGTGTGTGTGTGTGTGTGTGTGTGTGTGTGTGTGTGTGTGTGTGTGTGTGCGAGAGAGAGAGAGAGAGTGTGATCATATGACAAAACTGTGTTACTCGATGTTAGCTTCTTCTGGATCCCTTTGGGTTTTACCAAATATGGATCAAAGATGAGGATCATTGAAAACTCGCAAATGCATAAATTGGGAAGTAATGGCACGAAGGTTGAGATCATGCAAACCCAGAAAGTGCCCGAGGTGAGCACTCTTTTAGAAAAACGGTTATGAACATTTTTTTTTTTTTTCTTTTTAGGAATTTCTGATGATAAGATTACCATCTGCTTTCTTAACTTTGACAGTCTACCATCGTCCTTGTTTCAACATCAAGTTTTATTTTATCGGATGCTTCAAGGTCACACTGACCGTGACAAGTGCAAAATGTGGATTTTCTGTTATAATATTTAATTGAAAAAAAAAGATGGTTGGAAGAGTTTGACCATTTTGTATACATTGTGTTGAAGCATCATTCCTATAGCTATGCTGTTACAAGGGCTATTCTTTCTTGCAGTAGAACATAAACGTCTCCTGTGTTGTCAAGATTCTTTGTTTTTATTGGTGATGAGGTACTTGAGATGCCGTACTGTGCCATCAACTGATCCATGTTACTTGATTTATCTGGTCATGAGACACTCACTGTGACTCAGTCCTTTATTCTGCGCTGTCAAGGTTACATGTTTTAATAATTCATGGTCGTGATGAACTAATCGGTTCACTGTCTTATGCTGTTGAGGTTAGCTGTTCTACATTGATGATGAGAAACTGTTTTCTCATGTTGTCAGAATGAATTGTTTTACAGTATCATGAGGCAGGGAATGGGATGTTCTATGTTGTCTTGGCTAGTTGCTTTACTCTGGCAGTGAACAATGAATTATTTGTGCATAAATGTGTTTACAGTGGCCTATCCGACATGGTATCATTGAGGACTGGGATCTGATGGAAAGGTTTTACGAGCAGATCATCTTCAAGTACCTCAGAGCAGAACCTGAGGACCACTATTTCCTTTTGGTTGGTACCTTTTTTTTATGATTGTAATGTTATCATTATTGTTAGTCTTTGCCAGTCTCTCTTGTGGCTAGCTGATTCACTCTTCACTCTCCCTCTCAGCCTCTGTGTGTGTGTGTGTGTGTGTGTGTGTGTGTGTGTGTGTGTGTGTGTGTGTGTGTGTGTGTGTGTGTGTGTGTGTGTGTGTGTGTGTTTGCGTCTGTCTGTGTCTGTCTTTATCTTTTTCTCCCCCCCCCCCCCCCCCCTGTCTGTCTGTCTGTCTGTCTCTGTCTGTCTGTCTCTCTCTCTCTCTCTCATACTCTCTCTCTCTCTCTGTGTCTGTCTCTCTCTCTCATATTCTCTCTAATTTTCTCACTCTCTCTTGCCTGCTCTGTCTTTCCCTCACTCTCGTTTATGTTTGTTTTTAACAGCATGCATTTTTTTAAAATGACATTTCATCCAAAGAATAGTGGATACCCTTATGAACTCAACAAAAGGTATTGAAAACTGTGATGGAGATTGTAGTGGTGTAAAGGCAGGATATTTCCTTTTGCTTCTCAGGGTGTTACTAACTAATGTTAGGCACAAGTTCAAACTGTGTGAGGGGAAGCTTGGTTACCAACCATAATCAGGGTTGGGAAAAGTAAAGCAACAAGAGAGAGGGGATGGGCGGTGTATACTACCCACTTACAGCTCACTCATTTCACCTACCTCACCTCCTTCGCCAGGATTATCAGTAGAGGCCATGTTCGATGTCACAAGTTTTCTCCAGGTCACACAGTTGAGACATCTGTGGGCGACCTCCTGGATCTCCTGAGCACAGGCTTCATCGAGTTGTTAAAATAGGAGGTGTGTGGTCGTCCTTTTCTTCTCCTTGCCTCAACTTTCCCCTGCAGGACCGTTGACATCAGATCTGTTTTGGTGTTTCTCATCACATGGCCTACGTATTTCAGCTTTCTTTCGTTGATCTTTGTCAGCAGCTGGCGCCAGACATCAAATTTCTTTAACATGTTTTCGCCTGACATTCAGTTCCTTTGACACGCTGTAGCTAGCCTCAAGAAATGTGGGGTGTCTGTGACCTCCTGTCATATGTCTTGTAGTTGTGGAACTATGTTTACTTTACATATGCCATTGCCAGTATTTCATACACTCGAGTCACTGGAAAATCATAAACTTCAGCTGCTGCATTTTTGTCAATTTCTGCCTTGCTTTATGTTCAGATCCACATACATAAACTTTGAATATTTGTACATGCACAGAAGTTAAAGAATGTGGTATGGTGATGATGATGATAATGATGATGATGATGTGTGTTTGTGTATGTGTATGTGTACATGTGTGTGTGTGTGTGTGTGTGTGCGTGCGTGCGTGCGTGCGTGCATGCGTGTGTGTGTTACAGACAGAGCCTCCTCTCAATACGCCAGAAAATCGAGAGTACACTGCAGAAATCATGTTTGAATCTTTCAATGTACCAGGTCTTTACATTGCTGTCCAGGTAAGTTTGCTTTTGTTCAACTTGTCATTGTTATTTTGTTTGGTTATTGAGTTTATCATACATGTAGTTTGCTAGTTTGCAGATTGCTGTGTCGTTCCCCCCCCCCCCCCCCCCTCCCAGGGAATGATGCTTTTCTATTCCAATTTCTCATTTTGATGCCATCTTTTTGTGATGAAAATTTTCTTATTCTAAAGAGAAAATTGCCATAATATGAAAAAATTATGATGTCAATTTTTTTTTTCTTGATTCTTTCATTATTTCTGCATCTTCTGCTTTTTTATTTGTAAATGCATAAATGTGTATGTAACTATTAGGCTGATGTTGTTTCATTGTCATAATCAGTTTTATGAAGATAGTTTTGTTCTAACTTAGTTTTCAGTTTGACTCTAGTATTTTTTTTCAAATTGACTCTAGTGTAATATCTAAGGTGACTTTAGGTGTTTTAAAATATATATTGGCTGTGCCTGATCAGTGCCTATAGGGTTAGTAGTATAAAGCATCTTGTGTGTAAAAAGAGAAGAAAAAAAAGGATTGTGTGCTTGTGTATGTGTGTTGGGGTGAGTGTGTAAACACAAATGCATAAAACTGTGTTTTAACCTAATGCTACCAATTTTGAAGAACAAGGTCTCCCAACAGTGTAAAAATCGCTACTCACAGTTCCGTAGCTTTCGATGGCGTTCTCGCCATCTTCGTCAGCGCTCTAATGCTGTCTGCGTGAATCTCTACTCAGATCTCGCGAACATGGGATGAACCCAGTTCACGAGATCGAATCAGAGAATGGTACACCGGGGGCAGGGTGTAACGGCCCCGGTCCCTGTTGAGCGGGGGGTTGGTGGCTGCGATGTAGATGGCCTCCTTGACTCCTCGCTGGAACCACTTATTTTCTCTGTCCAGGATGTTGACATTGTCCGCACTGAATTGATGTTTTTCGGCGTGTAGGTGAGCTCCTACTGGAGAAGAGTCCCTCTTGTGTTCTGTTAGTCTCTTCTGAAGGGGGCGTTCAGTTTCACCGACATAATGTTGGTTACAGTCCTGGCAGTCTATTCTGTATATAATGCCAGCTTTGTCGAGTTTGCTGGTTTTGTCCTTGGGGGTGACCAGCTGGCTGCGTATGGTGTTGGAAGGTTTGGAATGTACAGCCACCCCCAGTTTTCTGATCTTTCTGGACAGAGCGTCACTCACACCTCCTACGTATGGGATGGTGATGTGTCCCTTGCGCTGGTGTTGTTTCACTGGCTGTTGGGATGCGGTGTTGGATTTCCTGCCTCCCGGGCTGTTCCAGGCCCACTTTTTGTAGCCCGAGATGGTGAGCACTTTTTTCAGGTGGTTTGTCTCCTTGTCTTTTGCCTCTTGGGTACTGCATATGGTGTTAGCTCTGTGGGTAAGGGTTCGAATCACTCCCAGTTTGTGTTCAAGGGGCTGGTGGCTGTCGAACTGTAAATATTGGTCCGTATGAGTTGGTTTACGGTAGACCGAGAAGGATAGAATGCCATCAGTTCTGGTGATGAGGGTGTCCAGCATGGCTATGGAGTTGTTCTGTTCCACTTCCCTCGTGAATTTGATGGCTGGGTGTTGGTTGTTCAGATGTTCTGTGAACTGTTCGACCAGTTGCTGGGGGAGGATAGTCATGGTGTCGTCTACGTAGCGCCCCCAGTATCGTGGTGGGGAGTGGAAAGAAGCCAATGCTTTCTCTTCAAAATCCCCCATGAACAGGTTGGCTACTATTGGGCTTACTGGGGAGCCCATGGCTGCTCCTTCTTTTTGTTGGTAGAATTCACCTTGGAAGGTGAAGTAGGTGGTGGTGAGGCAGCAGGACAAGAGTTCACATACGTCGTCCACTGTGAGAGATGTACGTTGGTGGAGGGTTTGGTCGTTTTGTAACCTTCGGCGTATGATCTCTATGCTTTCTTTCACTGGTACGCTGGTAAATAGGGCAGAGACATCATATGACACAAGGAGTTCATCATGAGCGAGGGTGTAGTTACTCAGTTTTTCCACTAGGTCAGCACTGTTGTGGATGTGATGATCTGTGTGTCCTACGAGAGGTGATAGGATGTCCGCCACAAATCTAGCCGTCTCATACATGATGGAACCTCTGGATGCGACTATGGGACGGAGGGGGACTTCTTTCTTGTGGACTTTGGGTAGACCATAGAACTTGGGGACGTCGGACACAGTTGGGTATAATTTCCTGTACTGTTCTAATGACAGGCGGTCCGTCTCTTTCAGGCGTTTCAGTGTGTCTTTCAGTTTGTTGGAAAACTTGGAAGTAGGATCTTTCTTGAGGCGTTCATATGTTGTAGTATCTTCCAGAAGTTTGCTTGCCTTCTCATAGTACATGGGTCTAGGCATGATGACTGTGGCACGACCTTTGTCAGCTGGTAGGATCATCGTGGCGTGTTCGTTCTTTAAATCCGCCAGAGCCCATCTTTGGTCCGGTGTTAAGTTGGATTTCGGTAGTTTGGCCTGTTTCATGATTCTGACACAGTCTGATCTTAAGTGTGTGGCTTCTTCTGAATTAGGGCCAATATACCTGCAAGCTGTTTCAATGCTTGTGATGAGGTCTACCACTGGAAGCTTGTTAGGGGCTACGGCGAAATTTAGTCCTTTCTCTAGTACTTCCTGTTCTGGTTTAGTGAGTTGGCGATCTGATAGATTGATCACCCACCTCTCTTTGGTCTTTCTTTTTGTTTCTTCCGGTACAGGTGTAATCTCGCTTTTGTCATTCTGTTGTCTCCTGTTGTTTTTTGGTGCTAGAAGTTCGAATTTCTTTCGATGGCGTTGGCGTACTTTGTCCCATTCTATTCGTCGTGTGTTGTTTAGCCACTCTTTGATTTCGGAGAGCATAGCATCTGGTAGTGTGCTAGAGCTCAGTCTTTCCTCGAGGTCTTGGATTTTCCCTTCCAGACAAGTGATGCGGGTGTTGATTTGCTTGATGCGTTCGTTCATGAGTGCTCGTTGTGCCTGATTGATGATATTATTTGCTGCTGTTCCTTTCATCGGAGTTTTGATTTTTAGGCTGGTGGGAAAGACGCCGTGATGTTTGCAGTGCAGTGTGAAGTGTAGATGGTTCCTGAACTTCGCTAGGGAGCGGTGTAATTTCTCTGATTCACGAAAGGTAGTGATGATCGTCCGATCGTAATCGCGAATGAGACGTAGGGGAAGTTTCAACAGTTGGGGGGTAGACATAATGCTACCAATTTTGAAGAACAAGGTCTCCCAACAGTTTAACCCTTTGACTCCTGCAACCTGTCCACCAGCATCCTGCATTGTCAACCATGCTAACAAAGCAAAAACTTAACCCTTTGACTCCATCACCCTATCCACCAGGTTCCTGCAGGAAGCTGGTGGATAGGGTGAGGGAGTCAAAGGATTCAGTTTTTGCAGCTGGTGGATAGGGTGCGGGAGTCAAAGGGTTATGTGAGCATGCATGTGCACTTTGCAATCTGACTCAGTGTTAACCTTGTCCTATCATCAAACTGTAACAGAAAGCTGTTTTGTGCCCAGGCTGTGCTGGCTTTGGCTGCCTCATGGACATCACGACAAGTTGGGGAGAGAACACTGACTGGCACGGTCATTGATTCTGGAGATGGTGTTACCCATGTTATCCCTGTGGTGAGTGGACACTAGAACTTGATTTTGTATGTATTACATTGTACTAATTCCTTTTGACTCCCTCAGCCAGCTCACTTGCAATCACAACCGCAAACCAAAAATTGAATCCTTTGACTCCCTCTCTGTATCCACCAGTTTCCTGCAGGAAGCTGGTAAATAATGTGAATAAATCAAAGGGTTAAATCTTTGCTGATGGTGGATAGGGTTCGGGAGTCAAAGAGACAAACATTCGGAATCTGTGATACATTTAAGTTGTAATTTTTTTTCTGTTAGAATTTGAATTACTATGAAACATTCTTACCTGACGTAATAGTTCATATTGGCCAACCCAACCTCTCTGTCAGGCCAGCAGTGTTTAAGACACTTATACTTCACAATTGTTAAATATGCTAAACATTTCAGAACATATGAAAACCTGTGCTATTTACTTTCTCATTATCTTGTAAAGATTGTATGTTTATGTTAACAATAATTGTAAATAGACTTTGTGTTGAGATCTTGCTCTCTCAAAACATTTTACGAAACATGTATTGTGAACAGGCTGAGGGATATGTGATTGGGAGCTGCATCAAACATATACCCATTGCTGGGCGAGACATCACCTACTTCATCCAGCAGCTGCTGAGAGAGAGAGAAGTGGGCATTCCTCCAGAACAATCACTGGAAACTGCCAAAGCTATCAAGGTAATAACTGTCAACCCTCTGTTAGTTCTTTATGGTATCTTTAGCACATTGGAGAATTTAATCTTTCTACAGGTTTTCCAGTTTTTGGTTTAGCCAGTAAAGGTTGGTTTGGCCATGTAACAAGATCCTGTTGTGGCCTTGCTAAATCGTTCCTGGAGCTGTTTAGGGAGGGAGGTGGAGGCGAAGACAGAGAAAATGATGGACTGACAAAATGGCAGAATGGACAGAGAAACCATTTGCAGAGACCCAGGTTTTGGCACACATCAGACAGAGCTGGAGGAATCTGGTGAAAGTTTTTGTGAGCGGTGCCTCCCTGACTGTTCACAGAGTTAAGGGAAGAGAAGAAAAAGAAGAAAAGAAAGTTGCATCTCTTTTCCAGGGTGTGGGTTTGAGAGAGAGTTTGTATTTGTGTGTTATGTGTGTGTGTGTGTGTGTGTGTGTGTGTGTGTGTGTGTGTGTGTGTGTGTGTGTGTGTGTGTGTGTGTGTGTGTGTGTGTGTGTATGTATGTGTATGTGTGTGTGTGTGTGTGTGTGTGTGAGTGTGTGTGAGAGAGACTTAGAATAATGAGTGTGAGAGCTGATAGACTTTAATCTTCATTTTTGCACAAATATGGCTTGGCCTTTTCAATAGCAAATCTGTTTAAATCTTGAATTGAAAGAATTAATCGTTTATTGGGTTTCTTGTTCAGCATAGTTGTGTATTTGTAGGTAATGGTGTTTAGACATTTCAGACCATTTTCATGCAATGCAGTTGTAATTTAACATTGTGAGATAAACATTACCTGTATATACATATGTAATTTAACATTGTAAGATAAATATTGCCTGTCTCCTATACATGTGTAACTGTCTACAGTAAACTTGATATATTCATTTACTCATTATAATGTTGTACATTCTTTGTAAGATAGTATGGCTAAGTAACCCAGCATGTACATTCAAACAAAAGTTTTTGATTAAACTTCCTTCTTGCTCTTCAGGAACGCTTCAGCTATGTGTGTCCTGATGTAGCCAAAGAATTTGCCAAATATGACTCAGACCCCAGCAAATGGCTGAAGAAATATGAGGGACGTAATGCTATCAACAAGCAGCTCTTTAGTGTAGACGTGGGCTATGAGAGGTTCTTGGGCCCTGAGATCTTCTTCCATCCAGAGTTCTGCAACCCAGACTTCACCATGCCCATCTCTGAGGTGATGGACGAGGTCATTCAGAACTGCCCCATTGATGTCCGCAGGGGGCTGTACAAGGTACAATCTCTACTGTTGTTTCAGTTTTGTCAAGGTCATAGAATATATTAATGATTGTATATTTGCTATGCCACTTGTTCTGTGTTGTGAAAGTAAAAATTAATGAATATGTTTGAAAACCGCTTGTTCTGTAATAAACCCAAAACAAGTGCAACCACCCACCCATGTTCAAGCAAACAGGAACCAGAAAAAACATGAAAGTAGAATCAGAATGTGTATTTAATACAATCAGACAAGACGGGCACAAATTTTTAGCCAACTGGCCTTTGTCAAGCATAAACATAAAATATATCAAATTTTTAGCCAACTGGCCTTTGTCAAGCATAAACATAAAATATATCAAATTTTTAGCCAACTGGCCTTTGTCAAGCATAAACGTAAAATCACAAAAGAGTAAACAGAATACAAAAATTAGGAGAAAAAGAAACTAAAACTTTTCTGCTGCTTTGTACAGTGGCTTTTAGTCCTTTTCTCCCACTGAATGAAGCTGCAGGGAAGTTTAAAACTTTTTGTATTAAATGTGCTATCTGATTCTATTTTCGTGTTTTTCTGGTTCCATTTGTTCTGTGTTAGGAAATTCAAAAATAATGACATCAGGTGCTACAAGCTCTGTTTAACCAAAGCTGATGGATAGGTTGAGGGAATTAATGTGAGTACTTTGCTGTCATGACTGATTATGCAGGAAGCTGGGGGTTGGCAGAGTGAGGGAGTCAAAGGGTTGAATTGTGTGTAGTGGCAAGGTCTGGTGCAGAGTATTATAACCTTCTCACCGATTCAAGCAGTGTTGCTTCATCGGTGGTTATCTTTTATATGAAACTCTGCTTGCCATGTGAAATTATGTAAAAAAAATATTTCCTTTGTCTACAAAAGAGGATTGATTCAAATCAACATAAGTTTATTATGTCAAAGACCTGGTTGAGTAAGAAATGACAGGTGAATATTTAAGTGGAGATGACATGTCATGTGATGAGTTACAGTAACTGAAACTATGAACTTGGATCATCAGCGGACTTCTTAACTGTTTAAGGTTTAACTTGAGTGCTAAAAAAGCAGGGAGGGTGTCAGCCATTCAGTCCAGTGATGGATTGATGAATCTTCATGTGAATTTGAATGATGTTGATTTTCAGGATTTTTGGGGGGCATGACTGACCATATTTTTTGTATATGATCATAAATACTGTCCATTTGTTCTTGCACTGAACACTGTTCTTATTTCTCTGTTTCAGAACATTGTTCTGTCTGGTGGGTCAACTATGTTCCGTGATTTTGGCAGAAAGATTCAGCGCGATGTCAAGCGAGTGGTAGATGCAAGGTTAAAGGCCAGCGAAGAACTCAGTCAAGGTCGTATTAAGGTGAGCTGGCAGCTTCTGTTTTAGAGTGCCGACGTTTTTTGACACCCAGTGTTTTCCATGTGCCAGAGAAAAAATGTTGCATCGCTACCATGTACATTAAAACAACTGTTGCTTCCATATTTATGGGAATCTATGCCTGAAATTACACAGAATGGTGCATTAGGCATGACTAAATGTATTTTGTGGAAATTCCCGTAAAAAACTCATACCCGCTCGGGATAGAAAGCAGAAAAACAAAGGAAAAAATAGAAGATATGACCTCCTGATGAAATCTAAAAGTATTCAGACTTAGGCAGATTTCCTACTGAGAGATCACTGACAGCTGACAAGTTACAAAGAGCCACAGTGTGCTAGTACACTGAGTGGCTTGAGGGGGTCAAGTCCTCCCCTGAGGCATGCCCCCCCACCCCCCACCCCACCCACTCCATGACCCTAGTCTTCCCCTTGCCTCTAATACTACTCACTGACTGTGTGGCTTATATAATTCTACAATGTCTGTGAAAAGTGTTGGCTAGCTGCCAGTATTGCCTGTAACATGAACCTTGGGGTGGATGGGTGGAGGGGGGGAACCCTAGTGTCAGGGGCTCGAAAAATCAATACTTTTTTTCTTGTTGGGCCTGCCTGCAGCACCTTTCATACCAACAGCCAGAAAATAGGGCCTACTGCTGTTTTCAACCTCTTCTTGTGTTAGATTTGTCTTCTGAATCATCCTACAGTCATTTATAAGTTCTTGATTCAACTCCCATGCTTTCAAAGGCTGAAAACGTGCAGCATTGCAAGGCAGTCCTGGTGTCAACAATTTTTGCTAAAAACCAGTTTCTCTTTTCAGATAAATAAAACCAATCTGGTGAGGGTTACATAGGTCAAAAAGCCCTGTAAAGGAAGCCAGTCACTTTTATGAACCCTCTCTGAGACTGACAACATCAGTCAGAGCTTCTCTCTCATTTACATTAGGCTGAAACATGTGTCAAACTACCTCTGTGAAATTCACGTATGTAGGCACCAGAGAAGGCTCCGAGAGCTCCGTAAATTTTACGGAACACGGCACTCAAGGGGTTAATAAACATATCAGTAGTATAATTAGTACTGTGTAAGTTAGTGAATATGTACTCTGTTCTTCCTTGTGTATACATAACATACTTTTTTACAGCTCCAATTTCAGTATGAAGATCATCCAGGCCAAGTTATGCCCTTTATTTTTTTTATTTACTTACTTTTTTATGTATTTTTTTATCTGCTACTCTTTGAGATTTCTCCCTGCAATTGAACATTTTTCTTCCTTAATTTGTATTTGATCCTACCATGGCATGAGGTTTTAACTCAGTGCAGATGACATTAGGACACACTACAACAGAAAACTCATTGCAGAAAACCTTTTGGCTGAGATTTCCTGCACAGTTATATGGTGGCCTGTTTTGGGGAATTTTTAAAACAGAGCAAACAAGTTAACACAAAATGTAGAAGTGTGTTGTTTTCAAAGTTTTTTTGTATGCTGTTTTTAGAAAGACAAAATGTTGCACTGTTAGTAGAATGCAAAGTATTCACCCTCATGCTTGAATGTAGTAAACAACAGGCTCCCAGAAAGGGGAAAACCCATAACTTAGACACACTGTAATCCATAGTTACGACTTTTTACGTGTTGAATATACATTCAGAGATTCAGTTTTGGTGTTTGTTGATGCTGAGAATAATGCTCAGTAACCTCCTTTTTGTTGCTGTTTAAGTAAAAAGGCTTTTTTCTGGGATGAGTTGTTTTGTCTGTACCTTAACACCCAACATGTAGGAAATGAACTGCAGAAAGAGAACACAAAGCCCTGAAACATACTTGGGGTACCATACAGAAGCCATCTTAGAACAGACAGGAGTGGAGATCTTCATTGCTGCCCTCCATGCCAGTGGGCAGTGTGTGAATGATCAACTTTTTATCTAAAAGCAACGAAGACAAGGAGTCGATGAGTTTATTTCTGGCATAGATAAGTGTGGACATGCTTAGTTGGCTAAAACAGAAATACTGCACTGTTGCCATGGGAAGTAATACACTTGAGGCCAGTGCCAGAGCATTTTATTCATGCAACAGTCATTTCCCTGTAAGCATGTATTGCTCCATGAAAGTGTCAGACAGTGTTGAAATATATTATTGTGAATCATTTTTTTATAGTGCTTTTTTCCACACTCAGTTGGACTCACTGCATATTACATATAATCAGAATTTTTGAACAAGCGCAGAGAGCTTAAGTGCTTATGCACGCTGACCACACGACACTATGTTTTTGCACAATCTGCATCTTTGGTGGGTGCACATGCTGGGTGTTTTCATGTTTCGATAAGTCAGCCACTGCAGGGTCTTTAATGTGTATATGTATATGATATTCTGCATGTATATTTATTTGAACAGGGTTTTTGCTGTGTCACACATGTTGACCTGGGAAGTAGGAAAAATCTTCCCTTTTACTCATCAGTTAGAGGTATTTAGTCTGATTGAACCTAGGACCTTGATTGGAAGGCCAACAATTACAAAACTACATCAGCTCCTAACACAGCATATGGTCAGCAAAATACAGCAGTTGCTGACTGAAGGGCTGACTGTACTGGTCAGTAATACCACACAAAGTTAAGACTGTACTGGTTAGTAATACCACATTGAGTTAAACTAGTGTGTCTGTGTTCATATATGTCAGTTGTGTTTGTGTGTGTGTGTGTGTGTGTGTGTGTGTGTGTGTGTGTGTGTGTGTGTGTGGTGTGTGTGTGTGGTGTGTGTGTTTGCGGGCATGTGTGTGTTTGCGGGCATGTGTGTGTACATGCGTGTGCACATCCATATTTGTGTATTGTAGTAGGCTTAGTTCATTGTTCACTGCCTGTTCCAGCCCAAGCCAATCGAGGTTCAGGTGATAACACACCACATGCAGCGCTATGCAGTCTGGTTTGGAGGAAGCATGCTGGCTTCTACGGTGAGTTGTTCTTGGTGACTTTCTATGTATCATTGGTGCTGTGTTATTACAGAATATTCATATAGTCAGATGTATTTCAACAGTAAAATGTCTAAAGTATGTTGAGAATTTATTTTCAGTCATCGTCTGTTTCATCTATTCAGAACCACAACCATGTGATCATAGTACAGAT
Organism: Monoplex corrugatus; assembly: GCA_030674185.1. Lineage (NCBI taxonomy): Eukaryota > Metazoa > Mollusca > Gastropoda > Littorinimorpha > Ranellidae > Monoplex > Monoplex corrugatus. The sequence continues at coordinate 70,814,126 of CM060306.1, read as the reverse complement.
GTATAACCATGACTTTAATTCTGTAGTAGAGGTTATATACTGCTATGTGATTATAGTACAGATATATTTTTGTGGCTCTGACTATATGATAGAGGTGATATGGGTGTGGCTCTGACTAGATGATTTGCTTGTTTTAAGAAGAAAAAAAATTTCAGTTTTAAAACTTTCATGAGGATGCTAAGGACTCTTTCAGTACATTGTATGTCCTCACCTTTTAAAAGTTATGTGCTAGGAATTTTCCTTTGTCTGTCACTGTCCCGGTTTCTGTCATTTACTTTTCCTGTTGCGTCTTCCTTTCTGGTTTTCTGCATTATTCCTTTGACTCCCACACCCTACCCACCAACTGCAAAAACTTAACTCTTTGATTCCCTCACTGTCCACCAACTTCCTGAAGGAAGCTGGCGGACAGTGAGGGAATCAAAGAGTTAACTTTTTGCTTAGATAGCATGATTGACAATGCAGGATGCTGGCAGACAGGGTGCGAGACACAAAGGATTAACAATCTCTGCTTCTGCATTTTTCAAGAAATTCTTACCTTTCTTTTTATGAAGGGTTTGATTTGTGGTGGCTTTCTTTCATTTCCATCAAATCAGGAGTTTGTAGACTGTGTAGCAATATATATTGTTAACCACTGCAACTGTGAGTGTAAATACACGTGAGCCAAGATGATCGTACATGACCAAGCTCGAACGCAAGAGAAGAAAAGAAAACAGTCACATTTGACGTAATTCTACTATTCTCCCCTCACCTTTTAGTAATTCTTTTCTTTCCTGGGTTCTCATGTCACAACTCATCTTTTAAACTTTCACATCTTCAAATTATATCAATGATTTCAGTTTAAATGAATGCAAACTGTCGTGCGTTTCAGCCGGAGTTCTATCAAGTGTGCCACACCAAAGCAGACTATGACGAGCACGGACCTAGTATATGTCGCCACAACCCTGTTTTTGGCACGATGGCTTAAACCCCGACCTCCATCACGTTCCCATCAGTATGAAACCATGGCAACTGCTGCTGCATGTATGACTGATCATGCATGACTGGCTGTTTGTTGAAACCACTCCTTGCTCTCAGAGACTGCACCAAGCCTTATCATTAACCATTTCATTTCCCTCACCCTGTCCACCAGGTAGCTGGTGCATAGGTTGAGGGAGTGGAAGGGTAAATAGAACAAGTATGCATCTGTTTGGAATCCAGAAATGATGAGGATACGAATGATTTCTCTGCTTTGTTGTATTATATTCAGTTGCTTGTATGCTTGGTTAGAACTTCATGACTGTGTACTTTGAGGGTTATATGTGAACGTTCACTGAGGATGTTTTGCATTTGATGCTTGACTTGTCTTTCACTGTCCACTTCACCCATCTAGAATGAGATGAGTGTGTGATCATCTGTGGTCGATAAAATCTTCCATGAAAGTTGTATTTCTTTTTTCATTGCTTTATACCATAAGATTTGTGATCATTTTTTGTTTTGTTTTTTAGGGGGGGAGGGTGCTATTTTTGTTTTTGTTTTTGTTTTTTGTTTTGTTCATTGCTTCATAGTGTGTATAGTTATATAAATGTGTATGCGTTCTCATGTGTAAGTATAGCAGTATAGATTTTTTAATTTGATGGGGATGGTTTAACATACAGCTCACTTAAATTGACTACTTTTTATCTTTTTCTGATATCCGATCATTTTAGCAAGTGTGTGTGCTTTTGCACATGTGTATGTGTAAACATGATATACATGGATTAAGATGCAAGAGAGTATGGATATATACTGTGCTAAGAATTAGTTTGTTCAGTTATGAAAAGAAGGATCACATTTCCACTCATTATTATAAATCGTTTTACTATAACCCAAATCTCCAAATTCAGTTGGACTAGCTATGCACTACACATGATCAGATTTTTAATGGGACATAGGGAATAAAAGCTGTTAGGTGAGCTTATCACATTCCACTATGCATAGCTGAGCAATGAAACATTCAAAAAGACTTGTTTCTAAATAGTTAGCATTCTTTCTGTAGCATTAAAATCAGTTGGTAAGGATGTTGTGTCATTACTAAATAATAGCCATATCAGAATATCTTCTTTAAATGCAGATGGATTATTCTTAGTAGCACACATTTTGGTTTTAACAGATAAATAGTATGAAATGTTGTACATTACCATGACCTGTGGAATGGATGATGATTGTATGAAAAATGTGTTCCTTCTAGTTTTCTGTCCATGAATAGCTGGGACCAACTGTTGCACAGAATTTGGCTGATTGAAATAGTGCTCGCAGCCAGTCTCCAAGAAACAACATGTCTTGTACCCTGCTGTGATCTCACCCATTCAAGCCATCCTTCCCAATGACTTTTCTACAGATTTGCTTTTTTCAGAGACCCATGTTCAGTGGTTTTTAATCATGTTTATAGCCAGCCCAACCAATCAGAAGTATCATTTGAGGCGCGTTTTGTAGTGAATCTTAGTACCACACTACTTTCTTACAACTGCTGGCTTGTATGTGCACTGTGACAGCTCTGTTGCCATAGCAGCATGCTCTGTAGAGTTTATGAGATAGATTGTTGTAAATGAGACCACAGCATGCATAAAAACTTAGCTATTTTGAGGCCATTCTTGAGAGTCCTTTTTACTTCCACACACTGTCCGCCAGCATCTAGCATTGTCGACCATGCTAGCAAAGCAAAACCTTATCTTTGACCTCCTTACCATAGGGTGAGGGAGTCAAGGGTTAAGTTTTTGCTGTTGGTGGACAAGGTGCGGGAGTCAAAGGGTTAACTTACTGTTAATCTAACACAACATGCACCTGTTTTGATGCCATACATACACTGACAGTACTCTGACTTACAGGGATAATGACTACTCTTACACTGAGTGGGAAAACTCCATTCAGAATGTATATGTAATGCAGAAGTTAAAGGATGGTACATGCTGAAGGGAGAATGTTCATGTATTCAGGGCCATAACTATTTCCGATGATTCTGATTGTCCATAGCTTAATCCTTTCACTGTTTATGCATTGCAATATGTTGCGTAAAAGCTGACCACGGAAGACATTTCTATAGACATTTTAGATCCTTCATCTCAGACTTTACTGTCTTTTCTGATTCATTTGGGCCCATATTTTGCAAAATGCTGATAGTAGTACTTCGTCATGCTGTAATTATGCATACGCTCTGTCATTTTCATTCCTTTGTTATAAAGTATGTTCGTTCCTATTGATTTTCCGGTTTGTATGAATCACTGGCAGTTTTCCAAAGTTTTTGTAGAAGAAAAGACCAATCAATATGTGTTCATTTAAGTACATCTGCTATTGCATTATTTGATTTTGTGCTGTATGTGTTGTGTGTGTGTGTGTGGTGTGTGTGTGTGTGTGTGTGTGTGGGGTGTACATGCATTCGCTTGTACATTGTGATTTTCATTATATTTTTTTTTACTCTTTTCAGCAATTTTGTCATTAAAGTAGGCAACATAATAAGACCAATCCCATGTATTTAAGCCCTTTGACTCCCATGCCCTGGCCACAAGCAATCTGCATTGCCAACCATGATAGTCATGTGATAACTTGATTCTTTGATTCTCCCACACTATCCACCAGTTTCTCGCAGGAAGCTGGTGGATAGGGTGAGGAACTCAAAGAGTAAAGTTTTTGCAGTTGGTGGATAGGGTACGGGAGACAAAGGGTTAAAACCATTAATGTGAAGTACCATCTATCTCCTGTAATTGTCTCCAGTATTTGAAGAGATTGAATTGCCATTGAAAAGAGTTAATATTAATCTCCACTTGGATAAAAAGTATATAGTGAGATCAGAGAACAACTTTGATCACACATGAGAGTCTCTGTCTGTGTTGATGACTGTGCATGTAGCACCTGTAGATAAAATGCTGTGACATGGATTTTCATCACATTTGGTAAGTCATAAATTCATAACTTGTTTGAGCAGGACTTGCTGGAAATTACAAATGTAATGGTAGGGTTTTTTATCTTATATTGAAACATCTCAGCCTATTTTTTTCTTATATCAAAACATTTCAGCCGTATTTTCTTGTTGGATATTTCGCAAACAGGGCGTGGCCACAGCCGGTCACTACTGGGAAAGGCTTATGACAACAGAGGAGATAGTTTGTGTGGCTTGATCTAAGATGTTCCAACTCCAAGGATTTTCTTTCTGTGTTCTGTTACTGTATAACCACATGCTTTTAGTGCACAACATGAAAGCTGATCTCAGAAATACTTTAATGCATACAAAACTGTTGTTGATGTGTATGTTCATGATTTCTTAAGATATTCTTTGTGCTCACTGCTCGATGTGTGTGTTTGTGTGTGTGTGTGTGTGTGTGTGTGTGTGTGTGTGGTGTGTGTGTGTGTGTGTGAAGGAATATCCAGAAATTGAGGGGAAATGGGAAAGGGAGCGTATTGTTTGGATTCCAGAAATGTAGTAGATTAAGAATTACTGTCTTATATATGACTGGTCTAGCAAGTTTATGTTGTAGATTTATGTTGGAGTCTTATGAATTGAATACTATTATGCCTGGTGGCAGCATTTGTATTGTAAACTGTAAATATTCAAATATGCTTTGGATTTCCTTTGCTAAGTAAACCAGCAAGAACATTTTGCATCTTTTTTCATACAATATGGAAGTTACTTTACACACTGATAGAAAAGTGAGACTGCTATTTCTTTCTCAGGATGATTTGTTTTATGTTTGTGTTTTAACTATTGTACAAATGTCTTCAGTTAAAATTGTCTCTTTCTCTAAGACATATAAGAAGCTCTGTTTCAGTAACTATTGCTGGTATATTGCCTTCATCTTAAAATGTAAAATGAAAAGTCAGTAATCTTGATTACTAACAAATTCTACGTACCCATACCAACAAATATCAGTGTATATACCTGTACCATCAATGGCATTTCACCCATTGACTCCCGCACTCTATCCACCAATTGCAAAAACTTAACCCTTTGAGTCCCTCATCCTCTCCACCAGCTTCCTCCAGGAAGCTGGTGGAGAGGGTCAGAGAATCAAAAGGTTAAGTTTTTGCTTTGCTAATACTGTTGACAATGCAGGATGCTCGTAGACAGGGTGTGGGAGTCAAAGGGTTAAAGTCCAGTAAAACTTAATGTTAACATGTATGTGAATATCTCGTGATACGTAACAAAATGGTTACATGAATAGCTATTGGAGAAATATGGTTTGTCTGACAGTTGTGCATGCAGTTTTTGCTCCATATGGTTTGATCAGCATTTTGTGCTGCAAGTGTCGCAGGTTCTTCCTGCAGTGTTAGCTTCATTATATCAGTTCAGTTGACAGAAACAGTGCCACATTGATCGATTTGTAACACTATTTCAGGTCAGATTATAAGTATGTTGGTGGCTTGCTATACTACTAGTACTGCCATGATTTTGGGGAACTAAACTCTAGTCTTTCTTGACAAACACTGCATTTACTCAGTACCATATATTTAACCCTTTGACTCCCATGCCCTGACCACCAGAATCCTGCATTGTGAAGGAATCAAAGGGTTAAGTTTTTGCAGTTGATGGATAGGATGCAGGAGTCAAAGGGTTAAACACTTCCCTAGCCTAGTGATTTTTTTAATTTTCTCTCTCACAGGTGTTTCATGTTCATTTAGAGCATACATAGTGAACACTTCTTTCTTAGATGATCAGCGATTTCTGAGTTGAGTGACCTGACCACAGCAATCAGTAAAAAGTCAGAGCTTGAAGGTTGTTTCCTGGTTCTGCCATTTACATTATAGACTAATTCTCACCTGCAGCAGTTCTCTTGGTACTTCGCAAGCTGGAAAAGCTTGAGTGACAAGACTGTTGCGGGTGAAAGCAACTTAACATGGAAGTGTTATGCACAACCTTCAATTTTGTCTGACACAGGAATTTGCATACAGATACATAATTATATCAATTGGTAACCATCATGCATTGTTGCTTGCCAGTCATGGGACAGCTAGCTTAAAGTTGCTGAATCGTTTGATTCCTGTATCCTATTCACCTGCAGGAAGCTGGTGGATAGGGTGAAGGTGTCAGAGGGTTAAGTTTTTACTTTATCATTGTTGATTTTTTTAATGGTGATAAAATTAAGTCTTACAGTTTGGGAAATGGTTCACAGTAAAACATATCATCACTTTTTAATTGTGATAAAATTAGGTCCTATTACAATTTGGGATTTGGTTCATGGTCAGATTGTTATTCTTTGATTAGTCGTGATACAATTTAGACTATTACAATTTGGGATTTTTACCTACAGTTCTCACTGTCTTTGCATGCCATTTCCAAAATTGTCAAATGTGATAAACCATACACACACACACAACTGCGTACTTTCCTTCAGTGGGCACTGTATATGTACTGACATAAATAAATTGCCCTGATGAATTTGCCAGATGTCATTGTGTGTGTCTGACTGGCTGGCTGTATGAAAAGTATGCTGGTCCTGCAAGTGGTGAGACATTTTTTCAAAATAATTGTTCCTTTCTTTGGAAAGCAACACATTGAGCATGCCAGTAGGTGCTTACATCTTTTTGTTTATACTATTATTAAACTCAGACAACAACCTCAAAGAAAAAAAACATTGCTACTCAAAAAAAAAAAAAAAAAAAGTTTTCACCACGGTGGTTCTGCACCAAAGTTTCAGTTGAAGTAGCCAAGGGCAAGGCCATATAAGCTGCTAGTGACCAAAGCTTGAAAGGAAAATCCTCTTTCCGTTCTAGCTCAGTGGAAATGGTTGTGTTAAAGTGGGCACATGGTGAAAAGAAAGAGAAAAGTGCAGTCTCTTTGACTCCCAGTAAACCTTGCTTAACAGACGACCAGCTGGCTCCACTCATGAGGAGACAGGATAACATTTGGTGCCATGTTCCCTGTTCATCGTTTGGCTGTTCAAAGAGACTTAGGTTAGTTCGGAACTGTTCACGCATGTGAAGTACAGAAGGCCTCAACTTTCTGTCAATAACAAAACATACACCACAGAATGAAGTGGTAATCAAACACAAAGTATGGTCTGCCTTGAAAGTGACAGAAAAATATGTAAAACCTACTAGATGGGCATAGTTACAAGTGTGTTTACACACTGAGAATGCATTTTGCTGTAAATACATACAGATGCTGTAATAAATAACATGTAATTACATTCATCTCTCATTACACACACAACACACACACACACACACACACACACACACACACACACACACACACACACAACACACACACTCAACATGTTAAAAATATGACATTGACTTGCCTGATAAGCTACTAGCAGTGAAGAAAAAGAGAGTGTGGTGAGGTTACACATTAAAAGCATTTCGCATGAAACATGCCCTATACGCTGAATATGCTTTGTGTCTTGACATAATCTACAAACCACTTGTAGTACACACACTGCGCTGTTATTGTTACTGTTATTTTTGTTTAAAGCCCAGCCGACTGCATAGAGCCATATAAGGGCTATAACCATTTCCAAATATACACAATACTTCAACAGGAAGAAGAAAAAAGGGAAAACAAGTAAGTGCACATATCAATGCGTTCACGCGCATAATCTAAGAAGATGCCCCTGGCGTTTATAAGTCCGTCCAGTTTGTCACAAAGGGGATTTAAAAAACATACCTGAATACGAATTGAAACATAACAAAGGATACGAAAACAAATATAAAAAGAGGCCTACATTACCTTAAATTTGCTTTCGCATATCTCATTTCCCTTGAGCCAAAAATGCACTTAAAACATGTACCCAATTATCAATCCTAGGAGAAAAGATTTTATCGAACACATACAGGTGAATGGACTGGCTAGGCATAAAATGATAGGAAGAAATGACAGAAAGCAAAGGAACAAGGCAGAAACAAAGAGATTGTACAGATAATAGGAAATTTCTAGCACATAATTTCAGAAAATGGGGATACTATAACTCAAAGAGCCCCCAGCATCCCCATGGAGGAACAGAGTTTCATGATACACTAAATTAGAACTAAAAAAGAAAACAAAAAACAAAAACAAAAAACCTATGAGAGAAATGCATGGCACGATATTAAAGAGATAAGATGCAATATTTACAGCCTCCAACACATATAAAGAGCTTGTAGGCACTGACTCGCTTGGTCAGTCAGCTTATGACAGGATGGAAAAAGTGAAGGTCAGCACCATTGCCTTAGCCAACACAATGACTGCTGCGTGACACCACAGGACACAATACAGATATTGCTTTGTTTTCAAACAAAGAAACCTAATAAAGTGTCAAAGTTCATAGTACAGCTGATTTTGTTTTGTGGTGGTGTTAGTGTTCAGATTGCAATGTTGTGTCTGAAGTGAGTTGTTATGATCCAAACTGCACTATATACTCTCCCAAATTCAAATTAATGACTGTGTCTGAAATAAAAGTAACATTCTGAAGCAGACAGGTACAAAATAAAGATTTAAAGAAGCAATGCAAACTTTATTTGACAAATAGAATTCATTGTGACATTACAATTACAATGTAAACAATCTACATACAAAAGGTGTAAAACAAATCTTATCCTCCACCTCTGCCATAAAGATTTAATTAATTCCAAGAAGACTTTGTTCAGAAACAGCTTGGCAAAACAGTTGCAATACACAACCTGCATTTCTGCAGTCTAGATAGAAATCTCCACTCACAGGTCACACCAGTCTCTGAAAAGTTGATAGTATCATGTACAACAGTATCAATCAATTTCATGCATAAACCACATCAGACATTTTCAAAAGCAATGCATTTTAAGTTCATTTTATTATTCCCATTCTTTCCAGCATTTTTCCCTCCCAAACAACCGCGTGCTATGAAGTTCATAAAATTTGAGCACAGTATCAATAATCACTTGTGCATGAAACAGATGTTCTGCGGCAGAGCACTATCACACCAATATAACTGACTGCCACAATTGAATATCACTGGAATAAGTAGAATATCTATGTTCAATGAAAAACAAGAATCACCGCTGACCAACTCTGCTGCTATGAACAAAACAAAACAAAACAAAACATGATAACACATGTAACATTACCGGTACTGTTATTTTCTTTTCTTTTCCAGATTGTCTGATAATGACAGAAATGTCAAAAATATTCTTATGAATTGTTGGCACAATTATACCTCGTATATACATATATCTATATATATATAATATAGATATATATATATATCCTCTAATTCATACAGATTAGCAGCTGTTGATGACATGAGATGGTCGATAATTAAGCAGCTGTAAAGAAATGAGAAATAGTGAACAATACCATCTTGCTTATGCAAAACTTGTGCAAAACTATCTATAATCCACAAGACAAAACAAAACAACATAACAATAACAAAAACAAGCAATGAAAAACAATATCGCTTAGTTTGACAACAAGCAAGCAATGAAAAACACTATCACTCAGTCAGGATTATTGGAACAACTTCCAAATGGTCTGGATTTCCACATTGAACTTTTTTTCAGAAGTATCAGAGATGACTTCACAACAGTATAAAGTAAAAATGATAACCCATACATTTCATTATGATATCGACGAGGTCTCTGTTAAGTCTGTTGGCTTAGTGTCTGAAAACCGGCACACAAAAATCATGCAAGCACACAGTATATTAAGGCCAGTGAAAAGTCATAACAGACATAATAATATTTAAAATTCTAAGTTCGTACAAGCACAAAAAGTCACAAAGTAAGAAGAAACAGTTCCTGGAATGTAAAGCATATCGTGGAATACTAACAGCATCAGGCATATTATCTAAATCCTGCATTATCTTGACCATTTGTACATTATCTACTTCAATCACCTTTCTATGCCAAACATGCAATGGAACACGAAGTTCCGAGTATTATGCAAACTTACCACATGCACACTTGACAAAGGCACACTAGCATTTTCTTGTACAAAAGCTTCTCTAAAAAAAGATTCCTCCGGATCGTTATACTAATCTATACTCATTACCAGCAGTATATTTGTACCAGTTTCCACCAGAATTTTTTTTTTTTCACAGAATGCAAGTAAGAAACAGGCTAAATCAATTAGAGCGCTGACGAAGATGCGAGAACGCCATCGAAAGCTACGAACTGTGAGTAGCGATTTTTACACTGTTGGGAGACCTTGTTCTTCAAATTGTAGCATTAGGCTAAATCAAGTTTTTCTTTCGTTTTTTCCTTTTCTCATTTTTTGATAATTAAAGGGTGTGTACTGCACTGAACAAACAATGAACAGGATGAAAAATTAACAGCAAAAGAGAAAAACGAGGGCACCAAGAGTGTCTGAAATACAGTGAATTACATCACACATATCAAATTTGAATTTTTTAAAAACCCTGCAAAGTAGCTTTCACGTGCTTAAGGGAAAAAAGATACACACACATTCAAAAATATGTACAGCAAAAAATACACACCATCACAAAGATCCAGATTCAAGTAGATAGATTCACAATTACACAGATCCTGTTTAGCAGCTTATCAGACTCCATACAGATGCATACAGTTTTTAAAGATCACATGACTTCAAGGATGCTATGGAGATATCCTCAGCACCGCACAGCACTTCATCATGCAGGATACTGTATTACTTTCTTTACAATTATTCATCATGCATGATACCGCTATTATCTTTTTTTTTTTTTTACAATTATTCATCATGCAAGATATTGGTGTTATTTTTACAATTACAAATGGCATTCCACAGAATTGGCAGCCACTTCTGGAAAGCTACAGACCTTTTGTATTGCTGTTTTCATTCCAAATAAAAAAAAGAACATGACCGGACCTATCCTTTGGAAATAATGAAAAAAAAAAAGCATACAACAGTACTTAGCATGTTGTAAGTACAATCAGTACCCATATCCTGCTTCAAGATACTGTTGATTTTATAGATAAAAGTTCTTGCAAAGTCAATTTATATAAATTAAACTTTACCACAAGACATTTGAGTTTCTGAAAGTAAATGTTGTGTATGATGCTGAAAAAAATACAATTTTCCACCATGAAACAATTTGTGTATACTACAATATCTCTCTATATCTCCTCTGTACTTGGTACTATTATTACTGAGAAACTGCTTTAATGCTGATCTGGAATGTCTTGATCTCCATGGGGTTCAGTGTTACAGTTAGTGAGTCACCTTCAGCTGTTTCGCCGCTTTCTTTCAGATTCGAAGGTCAGTGGTGAATCTGAAATCATGCAAAATAAATCACTATATGCACTACTGTCCACCTCACAGTGACACAATATAATATTGTCTACTTTTTCAGCCCATTTCATATTGCCAAAAAGTGTTTCAGAAGGGGTGTGGATTATTACAGATATACATACTTCTATGGGGAGGTTAAAAAAAGATCAGAACACGTGTTATCCTAACTCCTTCTTTTTCTTTTCAATGTTCCTTTTTTTCAGTCATCATTAATAACTTTGTATGTACATCAGATCACAAGCATTTCTCTGCACACATTTAATTCACAAACCAATTTTCCAAACATAAAGATATGTACAAAAGAAATGCATTCAAATGAGAAAGTGGAAGCCATCCACCTACACAAATCTTGATACCTCCAGTTCAATCCCCCTTCATCATCATCATCATCATGTGCCCTGCCGCATGGCGTTGGCGATCATGGCCCTCCCATGCATCTATCCCTTGTCGCTGCAAGTACATCTCCCACTCTCTCTGTCCTCAGCCACCCTGCAAGTCCATCCAATATTTTCTCCCTGGGTCTATCTGGTGTTCTCTTTCCCTCCAGCTTTCCTGTTGTGACCAGGTGCTCTAATTCCCCTTTCCTCATAAAATGACCTGTAAATGTTGCTTGTCTTTTCCTGATCATCCTTATCAATCGATCTTTTTCTATCTGCCTCCATCCAGACTGTCTCATTTGTTTTCTTTGCTGTCCACGCAACTCTCAACATTCTCCTTAGAAACCACATTTCGGCTGCCCCAATCTTGTTCTGGCTTTGGGTGTTGACTGTCCACGTTTCACAACCGTATAACATTATCGGTTCTATACAACATTCAATAACTCTCTGCCTGATGTTAATTGATAGGTATTTGTTGGTAAGAATGCTTCTCATCTTCTTGAATGCTGTTTTGGCTTGGCCGATTCTGCCTGGCCATTTCTGATGTGCATCTGCCCGTCAGGCGAGATGACTGTTCCAAGATGTTTAACGGTATATTTAATCCCAGCTTGCAACATTAAAAACTGGCCAGTTCACTGCCTATAGTGCTTCCAACATTCTGGTGACATCAGCTTAATGTACTATAGGTCCCTTCCACCCCCCTCCCCTTCCTCATTTCAAGACCCTGCCAGTGCATAGCATTGTGCAAAGGCTCAGAGTCTGCCAGATAACTGCTGGCAGATCTGGGTAGAGCATGTGTGGAACTGCCTAATTGTGATGAATCCGTCTTGGAACAAACTTCAAACAAATTCCTTTCCTTCTTTCTGTCTGTTTCCCCGCTGAGGCATGTGTTCAAAACACACACACACACACACACACACACACACACACACACACACACACACACACACACACACACACACACACACACACACACACTCATTCAACACACACACACACACACACAACACACACACACACACACACACACACACACACATACACACATACACAAATGAATGAACTAACCTTTCTTATCATCAGAATGATCGTTTTCATGTGGATAGTTCCATTTCAGTCTTTTCAAATCAGCAAGAGCCATATCAGCACCTAGCGTCAGCTCTGTGGCTTTTACAATGTCAAAGGAAGTAAACATTTTCTGAAACATATAAAATAAGTTAACATAAACAAACACAACAAAACAAAATAGAATATTGTTAACCCATTGACTCCCAGCACCCTATCCACCAACTGCAAAAACTTGTCCTTTGACTCCCTCACCCTATCCAACAGCTTCATGCAGGAAGCTGGTGGGTAGGGTGAGGAAGTCAAAGGTTTAATCTTTTGCTTTGCTAACATGGTTGACAATGGAGGATGCTGGTGGACAAGGCGCAGGAGTCAAAGGGTTAAATTACTAGTCAAGAAAATGACTAAAAGAAGAGAGGCTGTACCAGACCGCTAATAGAGAACAAGGAAGATCAACCACAGAAAGATTGAGTACTGAAAAGTATTGAGACAGAAGGTGGAAAAAGATGAAGCTGGTCAGTTGAAACACATCTGTTTTGATGGCAGCTGAAAGAATGAGATGAACTGGGATCGTTCCAGGTCATGCGTGCACATAATGGACTGGGAACTAAACCATAATGCGGCGCACAACCTACTAGTATTAGCCACCACTAAAATTAGGCCAAAACAGGACAACTCATCAAAGCCACAATGAAAACAGACATACATGAAGCCAAACAAGACATTTCTAGTCTAGATTACGGAAGTCCTCAAACACTTTGTTATCTCCGAACATTTTAAACTTTTATTTCTAATTTATAGTTTATTTGTAGGTTGCCTGAAAATCTACCTGCAGACCACCTGTTGTCGAGGACAACAGAAGAAAGTATGACTTTGTCGTGCAATAGTTTAGGGGCAAACTAGTTTCTACCTTTAGATGTAACCTTCTTTAGTTCATTCAAAATTATGGCATAGCAAAATTTTACATCACTCGAAATATTCATGAACGAACCTAGTACTGTGGATGATGAAAATTCCAGCAATGATTTCTGACAGTGACTTTGGTGATACTTCAAACGAAAACATTACTGAAAGTATTACTGACAGCTATGTTGTCCAACAGCAGAAATAGTGATACCCAAGTCAGAGTACCTGACCGCAGCTGAATAAATGTTCAAATATCAGTTTGTTTGTTTGTTTGTTTCTAGACAAACAATTGCACGGTATATCAAGCAATCATTTTATACCATTTCATAAAGTTTTACACAAATCTTTTCAGAAATAAGCATTATGAGGACTTCATGTAACGCAACCTGACAGCAACAGTCAAAATTATTTGGTCTCCCGGTTTGCAAACTTAGCAGATATTGCAAGGTCAGAAATGTTTTACCAGTCAAACAAATAAAACAGGCAAGTATTCATCTCACTTGCACACAAGCAATCACAAATGCATATGTAAACACACACACAACACACAACACACGAATCATAAATTCTGTGCATGCACACACACATTCACACACACACACACACACAACAACACACACATACACACACACACACACACAATCAAACACACACACACACACACACACACACACAAACAAAAATAATAAAAAATATCCCTATCGACGAGACGAAAGGCACTCTAAGACTATACCTCAATTTTCTTCTGGTAAATTTTCAGTACACCTCAGAATTTATTTGGACATGATTTGGTCTCCTCCTCATGATACAAAACTCACTGCAGAACACTGATGCAGACTCTGTGAGTAAATCCAATACTAAAACTCACCAGAAGAAAACTACAGCAATTTTGTAAGTTTCTTTTTGTTTCATCGACAACAAACAGAATTACACATCAATCAAAACCCTGACAAATAAACTCATCATTACAGACCTGCAGGTTAACAGTAACAGGCTTGGACAAGACAGGATCCTCCCCTTTCTCGTAGAAATGCTCCAATCTCAGAAGGAAGGGCTGTGAGGTACTGGGCACAGGGCCATACGATTTGAACTGCTCCAGTGTCAGAAGATGAACATTGTTTGGCAACGCTTGACGCACACCAGACCACTGCAAATAAAATTGTTAAAAAACGGACATGTTAAACCTTTCACACCATGACATCATCCACCAGACTACTGCAGGGAATGAGAAAGTTATGATGAAACATTTCCACTAAAATGAAAAGTTTGTGATAAAACTTTTCCCCTAAAACGAAAACGTTATGATAAAACTTTTCCTCGAAAATGAAAAGGTCAAGATCAAACTTTCCCCCTAACCTGGGAACTCATAAGGGAATACTGAAGGCCTATACTTTGCTCTGCCACCAGCATAATCAAGGTGGTGTCTGTCTCCTCTCTTTTGCTTGTTAACCCTCCCCATCCCTAAACAGAAATAAATGTTTTATCTACAGACTGCATGGACTTAAGCAATGTGTTCCAAAAAGATCATGAACCTAACCAACATTCAAATGGGAACAATGTTCAATAATGCTGAACTTTTTTTCAGAAATGAGTGTTCAAAATGCTGTGCTATATCTACCTTCAAAAAGTGTCAATCATGCTTAACGTTTTTTTCAGAAGTGAGTGTTCAAAATGCTATGTTATCTCTAACCTTAAGAAGTGAACATAAAACAGTAAAACAGGGCTGGACAGTAAACCAATCTAGGACAACAAAGCTGGAAATAAAAACCATGAAAAAAATCAATGTAATGTTTAAGAAAGTGAGTAAGTCATGATGCTGGACTGTTTCATGAAGGCAAATAATCAGAGAAATGGACAACCCATTACTTTATACCAGATGTAAATGAAAACAGCAAAACATAACACACTGTTCCATACTGTGAATGTGACCAACAGTCAACACTTATATTAAGCTGCACACTAAGCCATGAAAAATAATGATGTACTGTTTTTTTCTGAAAGTTAAGAATTGGAAATGGACAAAAGATTACATTTCATCAGAATTTAACAAAACAGAAACACATAACACAATGCCTCCACCGAAAATGTGACTAACATTCAAAATTAAGCTGAATATGCACAATATGAAGAAACTATAAAAGCTACTCATTCTAACTCCCTAAAGGCTACCCCTCCCCCCTTTTGTTTTCATTTTTTCATCTTAATTTGTCTAAAACCAACTGTTTACTTATAAACTATCTTTAAAATTTTGTGTGCATTTATGTATGCATGGGTATATGACTATGGATGCATACAATCTCACTGAATGCAACGAGTACTTCAACTCATGTCAGCACACACTTACAACAGCTTTCACTTGCTTGCTTTTGGCTTCAGAGAAGCTGATCTGAGGTCCCATGAACAGCCTTTCAGCCAGGTCACGGTGACCTGCTGCAGCAGAAGTTATAGGCTCCAGCATCAAGAAATGAGAACCTGCAACACACAGAACCAATTGGTTAAACCGTTATATTCTGCTTCAATCTCAAACACAAAATAAAACGTTAAAAACTGACACCATGACCAAACACACTTAAAGTTTGAAAGATAATAAATACAGGAACAAATGAATAAATGAAGGAAGAAGAGGATGGAGGACAGAATAAAGACAGAAACAAACATAAAAGGCCTAAATTTTATCATAACTGCACTTTTCCACAGTGTCAGTAAAATTTATTCATAACAATGCACTTTTCTGGAGTTTCAGTAAAAAATAAATCCTCATTTTCCGCAAGGCTTCATTTGAGAGGTTAGATATTTTCTTTCTCTTTTTTTTTCCCATCTTTTTATGTTGTTTCTCCAACTTTCCTCCTTTGTTTTGTCTTCTTCATTTTCTTTTCCTGCCTTAGTGATCCATTCACATATATTTAATTCTTGTCCTTTGTTTCTTTGCACAGCCACTGAAGTCATAAACATATGTTGCCTGCAACTTAGATACAGCCACCAAACTGTATGCAAAGAAAGAGCCAAGCAATGAGAAGATCTCTCTCTTTAATCTGCTTGGTACAATGAGCCACAGATTGTAGATTTACCGTCCAAACATGATGAGCTATGATCATGGCTCCATTCGTATCTCCTGTCCAATCTACAAAGCGAATACAAACTGACCAATCAGAAGGCTTATTTTGCGTAGTCTCTGCCTTCTTCTTTCACACAGTCACCATTTTGCTGTTCTTCCATTGATTTGTACAAGTTTTTGCACAAAAATGAGTCAGACTGGGACTGACCATGAGGCTGACAAGTTGGGAGTTTTGCTGCTAGTGACTTGCGATGATTATGATTGTACTTCTCATCCCACATGCACAGATGTGGTTATTATTCTAACACTCTGTAATTTCACTTTCTCCAGCAAACAGGCGTTTATTTTACTTTTATCGTGCAGTTCAGGATTTCTCATTTCTAAATGTATGTATCACGGCTGTTCCCGAGCAAGATTTTAGTTTGAGAGCAGGAGCGGCGGAGGTGAGGGGGATGGGACGGGAGAGATAAATGATAAGCAATGTGGACTCTCAAGTGGCAGCTGGCCAGTTGAGTGCTCTACACAGGCAGTGTGTGAGTGCAACGCACTGAGCTGTCAAAAGGGAACCGCAGGTGTCAATGATACGAGACTCGTAGCAAGGCCAGTTAACTTTTCATAGCGTTGCAGTACATGGGTAGGTTGAAAAAACATTAAATTACAAAGTCTGAGTTTCACCAAGAGAAATATGAACAATATAACCAAACGCAGGAATGACTCATGTAGAAACCGATATCAGGCATGCAGAAAAAAATTAGATATAACAGCTGTTTTGCTTGCAAAGATCAGATGACTGACAGAAGAAAACCACCAATGTTAAATAAAAAATCCAATTTAAATGACAAACTGTTCATGCACCTGCACTTTTACAACATTCATATTTTCAGAGATGTTAGCTGCATGTGTGTGGAACAACACCAAACTTACCGAATAAGTATTTGGTTGTCCGCAAGGATCGTTATCAGCTTGTTTAGTAAGTATCCCATCACTTTGATATAGCACAGATTTCTCTCACAGTACAAGGCAGCAGCCTTCTTTCACACAATGCAGAGGCTGACTATACAGGCTTACTAGCCTCAACACTAACTGTCTTTTAATACAGAACCAGCAGACATCCATTTGCCAGTTCTTATTACCACTTCTGCACAGATACACACGCACAACTACTAAAATACGGCAATACCACATAACAACAACAAACAACAACAACACAACAACAACAACGAATAACAGGAAAAAAAAACAGTTTCAGTACAAAAAAATCTAAATAAAACACGAAACTGAATCTCACACACCACCACACACACACACACACACACACACCATGCACCACACCACCACACAACGCACAGCACCAGCACCACCACCACACAACCACCACACACACACAACCACACACAACACACACACACACATGCATACACAAAAAACAACCCAAAAAAAGCAAACAAAAAACAAACAAAAAAACAACGAAAACAAAAGTGACAAAAGAAATTTTAAAAAACAGCAACAAAAACAAAAGAGACAACAACAGGAAAACAACTTGAAAATATTTTCACTCATGTACTGTCTCCCGTTTCACATGAAATAATTCCAGCATAGAAAGGTAGATGAAATACAGCAAAACACACACACACACACCCACACCACAGTGAGAAATGATGACACTCACTTACACTCTATAAGTGAAGCACAAACTCAAACTTATAACCAAATGAATAATTTACAGCTGCACTCGGTCAAATGATAAATAAACAATAAGGATTCCAAAAAATGAATTGACAAAGTGTGCACAATTTCGTTTCTACACAACGCCAAAGTTGATGATAAAATGGCTTAATCACCGTACAGCGCAGTATTAATCCTCTGTTTCCCTTGCCACTAGACTAAGGAATGCGGAAACATTTAGCTACGGGGCAAGGGGGACGTCTGATATCTGACATCTGGTGCTAGCCCTGGCCGACCAATAAAAGGCGAAAAAGGGAGTAACTGAAACAGCCGTGGTATACTTGTCCAGGAAATGTTTACACGGGAGCAGCAAAAATTAAAAACAATTAGTACCTGTTGACAAGTTGGCTCCCATAAGTTTACGCCGTTTTCTTACTGTACACTTTTAAGTATCTAAAAACTATCATAGAACTACCCAAGAACTATCATAGAGAGGTCAATCGAGATGAATAAGGATTTATATTTATGCTTTGTTGATTATACCAGGGCTTTCGATCGGATAAGACATGAAGAATTGATCAACCAACAAGAAAGACTCAGTATTAATGGGAAAAATCTACGAATAATCAGAAATATGTATTGGGAACAAACAGCTGCAATGAGAATAGAAAATGATATAAGCTCTTTCGAAAACATCAAAAGAGGAGTCAGACAGGGTTGTGTTTTGTCACCAGATCTGTTTTCACTTTACAGCGAAAACACCATAAGAAACCTAGAGGAAGACCCTGGATTAAAAGTTGGAGGAAAAATGATAAACAACATTCGATACACAGATGACACCGTGCTGGTTGCAGAAAATGAAAGGGACCTACAAAACCTTGTGAATATACTAGAAATAGAAAGCAAAGGTAAAGGGTTGGAACTAAATAGTGGGAAGACTGAAGTCATGGTGATCAGTAAAAAACATGAAATCCCCTCACGCAAAATAACAGCAAACGGCACAACCTTGAGGCAGGTTGATAAGTTTAAATACCTAGGAACGATCATTGCACCAGACAGCAGATGCACATCAGAAATAGCCAGCAGAATTGGCCAAGCCAAAACAGCATTCAAGAAGATGAAAAGCACTCTTACCAACAAATAATAATAATAATAATAATAATTACAATATTTATATAGCGCAAAATCTCGACAAAATCAAATCTAAGCGCTGAAACAGACACACATCAGCACGCACGCACGTACGCACGCACACGCACCCCACACAACGACACACACACACACACACACACACACACACCACAACACCACACACGCATGTCTATAAATGGGGAGAAAGAATAAAAGCAATAAAAGCAAGAATAAAAGCAATGGAAAATTATAGAGAGCATATCATATACAATTATATATTATAACAAAGTGATTTCCCTCCGAGCGGAGACAGGCTGCAGAGGGGGGTTGAGTGAGGTTAGGATTTTATGCAGAGGAGAAAAGGTGAGTTTTGAGAGCGGACTTGAAGGAGACAAAAGTAGGTTGCTGACGGACTGAGAGAGGAAGTTTGTTCCAGGAGAGTGGACCAGAAACAGAGAAGGCTCGTGGACCATAGGTATTGAGCTTAGTGCCTATCAATTAACATCAGGAAGAGAGTTCTTGAATGTTATGTAGAACCAATACTGTTATACGATTATGAGGCGTGGACAGTCAACAAGCAAAGCCAGAACAAGATTGAGGCAGCCGAGATGTGGTTTCTAAGAAGAATGTTGAGAGCTCCATGGACAGCAAAGAAAACAAACGAGACAGTCTTGATGGAGGAAGACACAAGAAGATCATTCATAAGGAAGATTAGGAAAAGACGGGCAACATTTGTAGGCCATTTTATGAGGAGGGGGGAATTGGAGCACCTGGTCACAATGGGAAAGCTGGAGGGGAAGAGAGCACCTGGTAGAACCAGGGAGAAGATACTAGACGGACTTGCAGAGTGGCTGAGGTCAAAGAGCGTGGAAGAGATGCTTGAGGCAACAAGAGATAGAGACAGGTGGAAGTCCATAATCGCCAACGCCATGCGGCAAGGCACCTGATGATGATGATGATGATTGTGCCATGGGGATTAAGGCATCTCTTGGTCTGTATATTTTTCATAATGACGACACTCCTGAGACAATTGAAATATAGCCATGCTACCGTACAGACTCACCTCTAGCTATCAGTCCCTTGCCATCACAGCCTGTTTCATTCAGAGCTTCACCCACCCCCAGGGCATCATCATGCAACAGGCGGCGATGAACCTGACGACACAAACATGTCTCATGCTGACATTAACCCTCATCTTAGTTAACCCTTTACTCCCCACACCCTATCCATCAACTGCAGAAACTTAACTCTTTTGACTCCCTCACCCTATCCACCACCTTCCTGCAGGAAGCTGGTGGATAGGATGAAGAAGTCAAAGAGTTATGTTTTGCTTTGCAAGTATGGTTGACAATGCAGGATGCTGGTGCTGGTGGACAAGGTGCGATTGAGGAAATAAAAACCTGCAGGGTGGCCAAGGCAGTTTTTGTCATCCTGATCAAAGCCATACATGTGCATACAGTTTCATATATGTGACTTACTGAAAGATGGAGATCAAATAACAAATGCGTCACACACAACTTATCATCATCATCATCATCATCATCATCATCATCATCATCATCATCATCATCATCATGTGCCTTGCTGCATGGCATTGGCAATCATGGCCCTCCACACAAATCTATCTCCTTTCACTGCAAGAACATCTCCCACTCTCTCTGTCCTCAGCCACCTTGCAAGTCTGTCCAATATTTTCTCCCTGGGTCTACCTGGTGTTCTCTTTCCCTCCAGCTTTCCACACAGTGTACATAAACAGGATCTCACATTTTGCCAGTGTCTTTATCATGGATAATACATGATCTCATTAATTTTCTGTTTTCATTTTCATTATTGTAATAAGAGCACACATGTACACGCACAGTAAATATACGCTTCACATTTTTGATCACTTCACATTTAGATAATGCATCCTTTTTGCCACATCCCACCATCAAATGTGTGTCCACATCTAACACTTAAAATGGATTTTGTTCAAGATTTCAGGGCACTCAGTTCCATTTGTAGTGCTGTGCCCAAATTTGCCAACTATCACCTTGCACAACGTTTGAGTCTGTGAAAAACCCTTTGTGATGATTATGTTTTGATTTGAGAGAGGTGGACAGAAACCATGAAATACAGATATCACCAGAATGATTCACATGAAAGAGATGATGCATGGCTTTGATAGCAGGCATTGCATGGCAACCCCTTACATTTTTTTTGTTTTGATTTTGTTTTCTCCAGAGAGTTTAATTTTGTACAATTACAAGCCTAGCTAATTGCTGTCAATCAGCTCTTGTGAGTCATGCAAAGTATGTGCAATTACCCTCTGACTTCCTCACCCAATCCGCCAGCATCATGCATTATCAGTCATGACAGCAAAGCAAAATCTTCACTCTTTCACTTCTTCACCCTATCCACCAACTTCCTGCAGGAAGCTGGTGGATAGGGTGAGGGAGTGAAGGGGTCAAGTTTTGCAGCTGGTGGATAGGTTTCTGGACTGAAAGTGTTAAATCGCTGCTGAAACATGGGGTAGATGCGGCAGAAGAAAAAGACGACTTACCATTATCTCTATTTCTCCATCTTGCAGGCTGGTTCCTCCTTGAGAACGATCAGTCAACACAGTTAGCTGAACCTTCTTGGCCTCATCCTGTTGAACAAAGCCACTAATGTTAGCTTCTTATTCTGATTGATATTTCTGTTTAAAGCCCAGCTAACGGCATAGAGCCATATCAGGAATATAACCATTTCACACACACACAATGCTTCAACAGGAAAGAAAAAGGAAAAGAAAATTAAGTAAAAATATCAATGCATTTGCACATATAATCTAAGAAGATGCTGATCACTCCATTCATCACACAAGGGATTCAAAAAACAAACATGAACACAAATTTAAACATATCTAAGGACACTAAACCATATATAAAAATAGGCCTAATTGACTTAAAATTGCTTTCTCATATCTCACTTCCTTAGAGCTGAAAATGCCCTCCATACATGTACCAAATTATCAATCCAAAGAGAAAATGCGTAAGACTGTATCAAACACATACAGGTGAATAGACCGGCAAGGCAGAAAATGATAGGAAGAAATGACAGAAAGCAAAGGAACAAGACAGAAACAGAGTGACAGAAAAGAGGAAATTTCTAGCACAGAATTTCCAGAAGGTGGGGATACTATTCATACTGAAAGAGCCCCCAGCATCCCCACAGGGGGGGGGGGGGGGGGTTAGTCAGCTTCTGTTTCCCTGAGTGAATGCACATCATCAAAAACCAACAGAACTATCAGTTAAGATTATTAATGTTGTTGCAGTCTATGTCTAGCAGCTAAAAATCAATTTAACTGTTGAAAAACAAATCTTGCTAAAGTCAGTCCAGAATGAATTTTGTTAGACAATTCCTTCCAAGTCTGATCAAAATTGTCTCTGTCTTATACTGCACACATACATGCACACAAACGCATAAGCACACACAGATACAAACACACACACACACACACACACACACACACACACACACACACACACACACACACACACACACACACACACACACACACACACACATATGCACGCACACAACACACACAAACACACCCTTTTGCTCATGTTATCTTTTCCCATCTATCTTTGTTTCTTTGTTTGTGTTAACATCTTCGCTTTTACCTTTTTCAAAATATGATCAAACCTGACTGACTTTGTTTTTTTCAGACACATCTCCTGTCCTCCACAACTTCTACCTACCCTGATGAAAATTCTACTGTTGATGGGGTAGTAATTGCCAGAAACAGGCTCGGTATTCGCGAACTTCCAAGTGTCACGGTAGTTCAGTCTGAGGAGTTGAAACATGAAATGAATGAGTACAACTTTCAAAAACCGTCATTATGCTCAGTAAGTACAGTACAACTTTCAGAAACTATCATCATGCTCAATGAGTTCAATACAATTTTCAAAAACTATCATTATACTCAATGAGTACAAGACAACTTTCAAAAACAATCATTATGCTCAGTGAGTACAACACAACTTAAAGTAACTATCATTATGTTCAGTGAGTACAACACAACTTAAAGAAACAATCATTATGCTCAATGAGTACAACACAACTTTCAGAAACAATAATTATGCTCATTGAGTACAACACAACTTAAAGAAGCTATCATTATGTTCAGTGAGAATAGCACAACTTTAAGAAACTATCACTATGTTCAGTGAGTATAGCACGACTTTAAGAAGCTATCGTTATGCTCAGTGAATACAAGACAACTTTAAGAAACAATCATTATGCTCAGTGAGTACAACACAACTTAAAGAATATATCATTATGCTCAGTGAGAATAGCACAACTTTAAGTAACTATCATTATGCTCAGTGAGTATAACACAACTTTAAGAAACTATCATTATGCTCAGTGAGTATAACACAACTTTAAGTAATTATCATATGCTCAGTGAGTACAACACAACTTAAAGAATCTATCATTATGCTCAATGAGTACAGCACAACTTTCTTTATCAATGTGCTCAATGAGTATAGCACAACTTTCAGAAACTATCATTATGCTCAATGAGTACAACACAACTTTCAGAAACAATAATTATGCTCATTGAGTACAACACAACTTAAAGAAGCTATCATTATGTTCAGTGAGAATAGCACAACTTTAAGAAACTATCACTATGTTCAGTGAGTATAGCACGACTTTAAGAAGCTATCGTTATGCTCAGTGAATACAAGACAACTTTAAGAAACAATCATTATGCTCAGTGAGTACAACACAACTTAAAGAATATATCATTATGCTCAGTGAGAATAGCACAACTTTAAGTAACTATCATTATGCTCAGTGAGTATAACACAACTTTAAGAAACTATCATTATGCTCAGTGAGTATAACACAACTTTAAGTAATTATCATATGCTCAGTGAGTACAACACAACTTAAAGAATCTATCATTATGCTCAATGAGTACAGCACAACTTTCTTTATCAATGTGCTCAATGAGTATAGCACAACTTTCAGAAACTATCATTATGTTCAGTGAGTACAACACAACTTTCAGA
Organism: Monoplex corrugatus; assembly: GCA_030674185.1. Lineage (NCBI taxonomy): Eukaryota > Metazoa > Mollusca > Gastropoda > Littorinimorpha > Ranellidae > Monoplex > Monoplex corrugatus. Next base: position 70,789,691 of record CM060306.1, on the reverse strand, counting down.
AATTATCATTATGCTCAATACACAGCGATCACCTCAATCTTACACCCCAGGTGTATTGTTTAAGTCAATCTGTGTTGTTTACACCCCAACAAACTGTGAAGGGTCACTTCAGAGCTGTCACCATGCCACTAACAATCGTTACAGATTAAAAGGTATCACCACCTTAAAAAATTCATTAGTCAATATTTCACAAGTTTAAAAAAGTTCAAATCCAGTAGGTGGGTTTAGAACAGTTTATATAAGCTCATTTAAAAATGATAGATTAGAATTGTTAACAACATGCAATGCACTCATCATCATGCTTAAACACTGTTAAAAACAAGCTTCCAGAAAGAAAGAAAAATCAAAACCACAGGCATGAAAACATCCCGTTATGACACTGTTGTACTGAATAGCCATGCAAAGTCAGTTTTGGTGTTTACTAAGAATAACCCCCAGTATCACCATCTTGTATGCACGAAACAAATTATCCACTGGTGATCAATTTGTTTCCACTGGTAATCAATCAGTCATATCATCGTTTGCCTTTGAAGCTGTTTTCAGACTCACACACAGATATAAGTGTTGAAAAAATATTGGAAAAACACAAGTAAAAGTTTGCTAGCAAGAGCCTAAGCTTTGCATTTGTGTAGCGGTTGTTTTCCTTATATCATTTACTACTCCATGAAAGTGCTGAACATATCCCAAATGCTATGAGCGTCGCTGCCAAAAGTGCTCACCACATAAGACCCCACTCAGAAAATTCAATTATACATTTGTACTACTGATGCCATATGATGGAAAAAGATTAAAAAAAAACTGCACAAACAACAGGACACAAACACCACAAACCATACCAGTCCTGGCCAGTCTACTTACTTTCTTGTCAGAATCTCTCGTCCATTCGCATCAGTGTAAAATATCTTTTTGTTTTTCAGGCTGGACTGGAAGCGGCTTATCACTTCTTTGCCTTGCTTGTCCCTGAACACAGAAACAAGACTTGTTCTAATCAGCCAAGTATCTTTCACACTCATCAACACCAATGACTTACTTCCATTTAACGTTCTCCATTTCTGCTCTTTTGTCAGAAGAGAACACTTGTGCTTGTGTTAAAAACAAACAAATACACACACACATGCATGTGTGTGTACACGCACACATGTTCACGCACACACACATATTCTCTCTCTCTCTCTCTGTCTCTCTCTGTCTCTCTCTCTCTCTCTCTTGCTCACTCACTCACTGCACTTACTCTCTCTCTTGCACAAGCATACATACAAATCTAAAAACTGACTATGGTTTAGCTTACAAGTATATTGAAAATCATACAAATGGAAAGTGCACAACAACAAACAGACTGAAATGGAAACATCTCTATTTCTGTCTCCCATAGCCTCAGAAAAAAAAGTCATGCAGAAAAAAATCACGGAACTGAGCTCCACATAAAGCCATCTTAAATGAAACAATCAAGACTGCCACAGCAAACACAAAGTACTGCAATGGCTAAGTTGTATACAGCATTTCAAATGAAAGAGCCAATGCAGATCAGTTTATGGAAACACTGATGCTATTAAGCAGGTAGCCGATGAAGTAATGAAGTCATGAGAATGGGACTTTCTAATCAGCAGATTGTATGAGCAGCAATTAAACGTTAATTCACACACATATATTTTCAGTTCTGATACAACGTTACATATATAACTCCCTAGCTCAATTACATCACTATGAAATTATCTTATTGAATTTTATACAGCCTCATTATGATAGTCTTGTTTCTTGACTGTTCAGTAGTTGCCTTTCCATGTGATTTTATGTGACTTGATGCAACTGACAAAGGAAAAACTTATGTGGCAAAGAAAGAACAAAAGATATATCAAACAAACTATGCACAAAGTTTTATGTTAATCCTTTGACTCCCATACCCTATCCACCAACTGCAAAACTTAACCCTTTGACTCCCTCACCCCATCCACCAGCTTCCTGCAAGAAGCTGGTGGATAGGATGAGGACATCAAAGGTTTAAGTTCTCGCTTTGCCAGCATGGTTGACAATGCACACAGGGTGCAGGAGTCAATGGGTAAAACATTTTTCCTACCAACTGTCTTGAAAATTACACATGATGCTTACTTGACAGTGACAGGTCTACCAACTGTCTAGATACTTACTCAACAGGGATAGGTCCCACAGTCCACTGGAACTCTGCAAAGCGCTGCTGGCTGTACAGTTTAACCGTCTGTGTCATCCAAGGAGTGAATTGTTGATAAACCTCCTGCACAAGCTGGCCCTAGAAACAGACAAATGGCCCCATTCAATTAAACAATCAACTTGGTGAGAGGCTGTGGTGAACAGGTTTGATAAAAGCCTTTTTAACATTTGATAAACTGTGATGTTAGTCTGTGAATGCCACCCTTACCATTGCATGTTCGGTAATTACACCACAGCCTGTGAATGCCACCCTTAATCCTTTGATTCCCGCACCTTGTCCATCAGCATCCTGCATTGTCAATCATGCTAGCAAAGCAAAAACTTAACCCTTTGATTCCCTCACCCTATCCAACAGCTTCCTGCAGGTAGCTGGTGGAAAGAGTGAGGGAGTCAGAGTTAAGTTTTTGCAGTTGGTGGAGACGATGTGGGAGTCAAAGGGTTAACCTTTGATACGAACTATCCCACTTTCTAAATTCATACTTCCAAGCCAGGTTTTATTTTTCTATGTAACAGACATTATCCAGCAGGACTGTTTTCTTTTAGCCTTCTGATCTGGATGCATGTCTGCATATTGTTTTGCTCACTCTGCACAAGCTGCATGTTGCTGCACAGTCTGCATACTCCATCATCAGTGAGCATGCATGCTGGGCATTTTCATGCTGCTGTAAGCCACTGGACACTGACATGACTTACAGAAACTTTTCACATATTTCATGTTCTGTCTGTGTACACACACATACACACACTCATGTGTGCATACACCACACACCACACACACACAAACACACACACACACACACACACACACACACACACTCGCGTGCGCGCACACACACACACACACACATACTCACACACACTCGCGTGCGCACACACACACACACACACACACACACACACACACACACACACACACACACACACACACACACACACACACACACAACACACACACACACACACACAAACACACACATGCACACACACATAAACACACACTCACACACACTCGCGCGCACACACACACACACACACACACACACACACACACACACACACACACACACACACACAACCCATTGTGCACACATGCATGCACACACACACACACAAACGCGCACACACACACACAAAGAGGGTTTAGGCACTAACACATCTGCACACATGTTGACCTGGGATACTGGAAAAAAATCTCCATCTTTACCCACCAGGTGGAAACCAATCTGGAATCACAACTTTCAAATAGTTTTTCAAAGTAAATTTTAAGGGATTAAACAGTTTACTTCAGAGTCAAACATCAGCAAAAATGGTAAAACATTTTGGACTCACAGAAATGAGGTGCTGTAAACTGATCATCTCTTCATTATTAACAATTCCACAATTTTATGAACATACACCAGTCACTGACACTACTGGCTAGCTTACACATATTTAGAGAATGCAATCTTTTCAAACTGCAATCGACATTACAAAATTGCAGAAGACTTATACAAGACTTGTATTTGTACTGTTACAAGAATGAGAGGCAGAAAGAGAGAGAGAGAGAGAGAGAGAGAGAGAGAGAGAGAGAGAGAGAGAGAGAGAGAGAGAGAGAGAGAGAGAGAGAGAGAGAGAGAGAGAGAGAGAGAGAACTCAGAACTCAGAAAATGTTTATTGTACATCGGCCTTAGGCCACAATACATGCATGGGAAAGGGGAGGGGAGGAGATCAGGTTTTCTTATACATTCATAGAAGTTATACTATCAAACTGCAGTGAACTCTGTCACATTGTCCCCTTCTATCGTTTACCATCACATAAGCTGGGATACATTCATCTTTGCATGTACAGTGGTCCTTTCATTTGTATTCTAGTCCATATTCCTTAACTGGCCAGCTAAGAATATTTGTCATTAACCGCATCTATATCATTCGTCCAATTGTCAATTTTACAATAACTGGCTATCAGACAAACAAACCATTCAATTAGTGCACAGATCTGACATTTCTTGTACCCTTCGGAGATCATGCAGTTGATCAATATATTCAACCACAGGTACTTGACATAAACACTCAATCCATCAATCAATCAACCAAACAACCAATCAATCAATCAATCAGTCAACCAATCAATTAACCAATCAATCAACTGATTTACCAGTTGATCAATCAAATAATCCACCATTCAGCCCGTGATTCAACTGACAAATCAGCTTTCAATTGACTGGGTCAGATGCATCATCCAACTGTACAATCGATATCACTTCAGTAACAATCACTTAACGTAATCACTCCCGAGAGAGAGAGAGAGAGAGAGAGAGAGAGAGAGAGAGAGAGAGAGAGAGAGAGAGAGAGAGAGAGAGAGACAGAGACAGAGACAGAGACAGAGACAGAGACAGAAAGACAGACAGTCGCTTATTTATTTTTTTATTTTTTTGACGCTTGACGCACTAAGCGCGCCATTTATTGACAAAAGCTTTTTACAGCTATGTTGCCAAGGGGTATTCACCCTCATACAATGGCGTTGTTGAATAAGTCAAATGAAAAAAAACAATAACAGAATGAAGAAAAATTATTCTTATTATGTACCAAAACAAAAAACAAAAATCAATGAAATAATTCTAAGACACTTTACCTTAGTGTCACACAAAAAAATGTGATTGAAATAAGCAAATAAGCTGTCAAGTATTTTGACCATCCAACATTTCCCCCCCTCCCCCTTTTTTTTTTTGAGGTGTTCTTTTCACACAGATAGCTTTTCATTTTCAGATCAGAGTACTGTTTTGAGATCCCTGCTTACTACACCGTGGGATGTAAATAACTTGGAATTTTCTCTTAATGAATTTAGAGCTGTACAATGAAAAATAAAATGAGTTTCGTCTTCTGGGGTCAGCTGGCACAGTTTGCATAAGTCATTATTTCCTTCATTACTAATAAACCATTTCTTACTTGCTTCTAATCCCAGCGTTTTACATCGAAAGCGCGCAAGCAGAGATCTGTGCCATCTATTTTGTATTACTGTTAGATATTTTTCCGGTTGAAAGATGTTTTTGAAAGAAAAATACCAATTGTATTTTGTGTTTTCTTCAATATCTGAATGCCAGTCTTGTTTATAAGAGTTTATAAGACGATCTTTGAATTCTGAAATGAAAGCAGTATCACTCCCTACTTCTTGTGCTAGCCAAACAATACCAAATCCATTCTGCATAAGAACATTTTTGACATTATCAACCCAATTTCTTTTACCTCTTTCATGTTGCTGTAGTAACATTCCATATGCCTGTTTACATAATCGTGATGGTGGTAGTTTCGAGTATTTTTAGCCAGTACTTTATACATTTAATAGTTGTTCATAATTTAAGTAGATATCTACCAGTTTCACCATAAGCCATTTTGTTGGAGGAGTGAAGAGGAATGTTTAAAAAACGTTTTATTGCAAATGTGTGGACAATCTCCATCTGTTTATTGTCATATAAGCCCCAAGTTCCTGCTGCATATGTAATCATAGGTTCTATCTGTGTATTAAACAGTTTCCAGTAAAGTACTGGGTCTATAGTATTCAATTTTCTCATAACTCTAAGGATTTTAATCACCCCTCTTTTCCCTTTTCTGCACATCTCTGTCCATGGTTAAGCTTAGTTTTGTGGTAAATGTTAACCCTAAATATTTGTAAGAGTTAGTTACTTTAACTTCAGAATCTCCATATCTCCACTTTTCATTAATGGAAAGATGTCCACCTTTAAGGAATACAGACAGAGAGACAGAGAGACAGCACAAGGGAGGAGAGAGGAGGAGAGAGAAAGAGAGAGCGAGAGAGAGCGGAGGAGAGAGAGCGAGAGGAGAGAGAGAGAGAGAAGAGAGAGAGAGAGAGAGTGTGTGTGTGTGTGTGTGTGTGTGTGTGTGTGTGTGTGTGTGTGTGTGTGTGTGTGTGTATGTGTGTGTGTGTGCATAGATGTCTGTACTGGTGTGTGTGTGCATAGATTGTCTGTATCGGGTGTGTGTGTGTGCATGTGTGTGTGTGTGTGTGTGTGTGTGTGTGTGTGTGTGTGTGTGTGTATCGGGTGTGTGTGTGTGCATGTGTGTGTGTGTGTGTGTGTGTGTGTGTGTGTGTGTGTGTGTGTGTGTGTGTCTGTGTGTGTGTGGTGTGTCTGTGTGTGTGTGTGTGTGTGTGTGTGTGTGTGTTGTGTTGTGTGTGTGTGTGTGTGTGTGTGTGTGTGTGTGTGTGTGTGTGGTGTGTGTGTGTGTGTGGTGTGTGTGTGTGTGTGTGTGAACGTGAGAGTGTGCATGATGCAAATGTATATACATCATTTCTATGCACAATGTCTACACTATGTGCACTTACACAAATCATTCTTTATCAATAATACAAAAACAAAACAAAAAATCAAAAAACCAAAAATCAAGGAACACACACATGCAGTTTGAGGGGCTGAAGGTCAGGTAAGAGAGGCAAAAGAGAATGAAGACAGGGAGAAATTCAAGAAACTTACCTTCAAGAAATATGCCTTTGGTGTCAGGTTGGCATGACCCGTTTTCATGCCAAATGGGGATGTGCCATTGGGACGGAAAATATAGGCACCTGATGCTTGAAAGTCACTATCTGAATTGTTTCCATTCATGCCTACGTAGTAGTCGAAAGTCTGGGTCAGATCAATTGAGATTTTCTTCTCCAGATTCGTCATATTCTTCAGTAAGCCCGTCTTTTTATCAAAGGCCAATGCAATGTACTGTGGAATGGAAAAAAAAAAGAGGTTAAAATGAGTTTCAAACAGTCAGACTACATGACTAAATTTCTACATGCATACTTACAGTCTTTTTCAAACAGGTGCATTTCATAAAATTTATCCTATAAAGAATGCCAAGCAGTAAAGACAAAAGTTAACACAGCATAGCACAGTTTTATAAAGAATTCATAAAACAAATTTGTTCAGGATTAAACAGTAAAAGTTACCCAAAATCAAAAAGTTAACTCTACATCATACAGTTTAACAAAAATGTCAAAGATTAGAATCTATTCAAGATTAAATAGTTAATATATTATACAATGTTATTTAGTTAAAAAGAAATGAAATAACAACATTTATTCAGGATTACTCTGGGAAAATAATCACACTGTTATTTCACACCATAAATATCTTTACAAAAAAAGGCATTATCATTATTGGCACAAACAACTGTTCTTGACCTTGACACTAAAACTAACACAGAAATCTCATCTTCAATTTCAATGTTGCTTGTCTGGCTCTACCTCAAACTTTTTATCAAGTTACCTATTTCTGCCTCATCACAAAATTTTCTTCAGGTGCAACGTGTATCTTCAACCCTCCCAATAAGCCAGCAGAAAACAATTGTAACAGCAACAAACAAGCAAACATGGGTCTCAGTAGCTCAGCTGGTTGAGCATCGGATTCACATGCTAATGACTGTGGGTTCAAATCCTTGGGTGCGCTACATTAAAACTGGCCCTCTCACTGTCCCATCTTAACATCATTGTTGTTCTGGTGGTGTCGGTATAGAATCAGGTAAGTCCCCCTTCCCCCACTTCCTTGACCTGGTTATCCCCATCAGCCATATCACCTGAGGTGGGTACTAACATAAATATCGATCCAAATCAAAAAGCAATTAATTCTTGTAGATTACTGAGCTAGGGCTTCATGACATCCAAATGCAGATGAACATACATGCTGTGTGTAATTCATTCCCTGGCTACCTGAACAAGAATATATCATTAACCACATGCATGAAAGTACAACTTCCCCCGAAAAACAACTTCCCCCCCCAAATATCTTGGGTAAGGGTGGGGTGGGGGGGGGAGGATAACTGAGACAATTGTTGGGTCTTGATGATATACATGCATATCTGAAAATGTCTTAAAAAAAACAAACAAACAAAAATGTGTACCTCATTTTGAATGACAAGGTCATCATCATTTATTGCTGTAATCTTTTTCTGAAGATCATCTGCCTGGGAGTCTGCAAAACGAAAAACAACAAACAAAAACAAAATAAAACAAAAAACACACACAATGAAAGTTTTAGTGTCTGTAAAAGAGAGATTATCCACAAATTTTACAAGGATAGTGGATCCACAAAGTATTAAAGATGTGTCTATACTACCTTTTATCATATAACTCAGATGCTCGCTATGGCAACCAAGAGATAATCCTATCTAAACAGAAAAGAGAAACTGAAAAAATCTAAAAAATGAAAACAAAAGGGAAACAAACAAACAAACAAACAAACAAAAAAACAAAATCTGACTCCTTCAGCATGGTGCTCTGACGAAAACCACACAGCTCCTGCAAGTTAAGGACTGTAGAGTCTCTAGTCTGAAGTATACACAGTATACACAGTATTGTGAATGAATATTGTGACTGACACAGGAAGCAGATTGAGAGATAAAAGATAAATTTGTTTGACTTTAGATTGTTAGTTCTCTGAACAGTTCTCTACAATTAAAAACAACTTAGTTCTTGTGAATTCTCTCAACAGACCTAAAGTATTTTTCTACTGACAACACTGAAACTGTCCATAATTATAATAACACATTATGCATACTACTTCAATTTATTTTTTGTTTTTTTGTTTGCTTGTTTGTTTGTTTGCTTGCTTGTTTGTTTTTTGTTTGGATGGTTGGTTTGTTTGTTTGGTTTGGTTTGGTTGTTTGGTTGTTTGATAGGTTGTTTTTTTCCATTGATCAAATGGACAGAAAAGTTCGCATAAACTACAACAAAGTAGGCCGATATCTGTTCTGATGTGTACCTGCTATATCACAGAGTCCAGTGATTTTTGCATCACAGACTAAAAACAAAACCACTGTGTATGCTGTGACCAGCGGACAGACCCATGATTGGAAGTGAATGAGATGTGGAGTCACCTGCCTTCTGTCCATGTGTACTTCATCAAGACTACATGTAACAAGTCTTCTTATTTGTGCTCCTCTGTCTGTTACCCAGCCTCTACAGACAGTTCAAAGTTTCACTGCAAGACTCATCCTGAAAACTTTTCGGTATGACAGCTTTCTATGCTCTATTGGCTTCCTATTCAACAGTGTATAATCTACACGGCTGCTTGTATGTGTTACAGTGTTGTCTCTGCTATTTCTTTTGCTTATACTTCTGAAATGCTCCATGCCTTTTCTCCACCCCTTGCTCTTCCCTCTTCTTCTGATACTTGGCTGTATAAAATTCCTCAATACAGACGCAAGACTCAGGCTTTCCAATCTTTTGTTCATTCTGGACTTTTTTGTGTGTAATTATCTGCCCTTTGATCAGAGAAATTTGTCTAACGTTTCCTCTTTTAAGATCCAACTTAAAACACATCTTTCCCATGAATTCTTCTATCTAAGGCAGTCTGTTTATACTGACCCTATCCCCATCCTGGTTACCGTGTTCTAGTAGACTGCTGTATATGGATGTTACTGAGAGTGTATACAAGATACCACTGAGTAAAGAAGATGAACATGTTACATAAATCAATATTTCATTTCTTTACTGTTGTGATGTAGAATTGTAAGCACCAAGAGCAGTGTTAAGCCCACTGTAAATGTAGAGCATTAATGCTAAAGGTTTTTACATTGTATTATATTTGAAATAATAATAAAAATTGAAAAGAATAACATTATTCAAAAGATCATTAAGATATACATAAAAAATGAACAAACATACAGATAGGTACCCTTACTTCGTTTAACACTGAAAACACTGAATCCCAGAGGAACAAGACTGACAGGGAAGACAAGCTCGTATTTGGTAGTGTCTCCATGTCTTTCTGGGATACGGAAAGTGTCTGGAGATACTGGGATCAACTGCAAATAAAACATGTATAAATAATGATAACATGTTGCAAAAACCACAAACAGTTATTTTATATTTTGTGCTCCTGTGAATGTGTGATGTGATTCTGTGCTCTCTCTCTCTCTCTCTCTCTCTCTCTCTCTCTCTTCTCTCTCTCTCTCTCTCTCTCTCTCTCTGCAAGTAATTTCTGTGCATGCAAGTGTTATGCATGTGTGTAGGCTATATGAGCTGTGCATGGATGTACTGAGTGAATGCACATATGCATCCAGGATGTGTAAATATATACTCAGGTATAGAAAGGGCTTAACTCTTTTCCCACCATGGTCGCAATCAAGCGACTTCCCATACGACCACCATGGTCATATTTGTGCAACTTGGAGAGGTCATGCTAAACGATAACTTTTCATGCGGGTACAAAGCTTTTGTCAGCTCCACTGGTGAATGCAGGTGACTGTGCTATTTTTAAACTTTACCCAGCGACCTAAATTTTCAGCAGTAAGGCGAAGTGTCGGAATTTTCGTCATGTTTTCTCTGAAGAGTTTTCTCCAAAATGGCTGCAAATCGACACACACTGTCTACCACTCCAAGAAGAATAAGCAGACAGCTCACTTTGTGTGTAGATTTTCCATTGCTTTTCCTCATTTATTATAATGATATCTGGGGCACAACTCACGAAATAAGGTCAGTAATACAACTAATAAACCGTATGAAAAAAATTGTTTGTTTTTCTTTATAATAAGATTATCTGTGGAATAATCAATCAAGCACATACACACAAGCAAGCATTCATATATAAATACAACATCTGCCCTTTACACAGCAAAAAAAATGGAAGTGAAAATCTTTAGTAGTCTTTGAGATATAAGCTTACAAAAATGCATACTGTACTGCAAAATTAGCTGCCCAAAATATACTTGGCACTGAGGAGTGCCGTTTCTGGGGAAACTTGGCAGTGAAAGAGTTAACTAATGCATAATGCATACATCATGGATAGTTAAACTGATTAAGATCAGCATACCTGCCAGACTCAAGGGATCTGGAAGTACACAAAACACTGTGCAAAGAATGTAGAATTAAGAGGACAAACAAAAGCATGTATGTAAAAGTGTGTGTAGGGCCAAATGCATACATTTTGTATATGCAGAAACAAAAGCAAGTGGTTGGGGGGTGGGGAGGGGGGGAGACATGAGAGATTTCAGTTTATGACTTCTAACAAAATTAACACACTCAAAAATATCAGGTAAACAAATAGCTTCTGCCGTGGACAGCTGTACACAATTTTCTTTTTTCCAACTTTTTTTTTAATAAACTTTTTTTTATTCGCTTTTTGGTCCACATCTAACAGACACCAAGCATACAATATAGCATTAAAAAACTGATAAAAAATCAAGCATACAATATAGCATAAAAAAACTGATAAAAAATCATATACACAACTTACTTCAGAAGGAACTTGCTTTCCATCTGGCCCCACAACGCCAAAGCCAACATTCTGTGTGGATGACACTGGAATACGCACATAGAACAGTCCTGATCGACCAATTGGATTGTATATGGTTACCTGGAACTGAAACAGAACGGTTTGATTTTCTTTCAGAGTTAGATTTCAAAATGGTAAATGATTCATAGTCCTTGCTCTGATAACTTTTGTTTCACGTAACCATGCTGTAAGCCTGCTTTTTCCTCTCTTTCTCTTACACACATATTCCCATGTTAATGTCAGCCTGCTTTCCAGCTATTTGGTCAACATCATAACTATGTCAGTATTCAAATTTAATGAATACATAAAACACAAATTTACATAAATTTGATAAACCCAAATGAATAAATGTATAGAACACAAAATTTTCTTGAACTGTTTGTCCACCTGAAATCAATAAACATATAATAAAAAATCATTCTAAGACATGTAACAGACTTGCGTATTTCCTTCAAAATGTCAATTACATTTTTCAGTACTGAAAAATCAGTTCACATCTCATAAAGAGTTATTAAAAGACATGCAAGACTTGTACATTTCCTTCAAAATGTAAGACTTGTACATTTCCTTCAAAATGTCAATACACTTTTCAGTACTGAAAAATCAGTTCTGCCTGTTCAGACAGTATGCCAACTGGTTATCCCATGTACAAAATAATGAAAACCAACATTCAGTATGTCATATATCACCCGTCATCTGTCACAGTCAACAGGTTCAGTGTTGACCACTGCACTCTGTGACACAGCTACCTGCCTCCAAACAGCTTCATCTTAACTTCTGTGGACAACATCTTAAATCTTTAAGCCACTGATGATGGTTATGCTATTGATGTACGAGACTGGAGGTCTGCCTTTCTTCCTTTTTGCCTCTGTTTTTCCATGAAAAATGGTTGCCCTGAGGTCTGTGTTCTTGTTACGTGACAAATGGCCTATGTATTTTAGTCTTCTCTTCATTCAACATGTGAGGTGCTATATTACATACCACAACCACTATCAGTGATTGCATAAAACTATTTCTGACTAGTTCCAAACAACAGCTACAAGACTCTGAACCTCTACAGCAACCAATGCAGTGTCTGCTTCACCAAGCTCAATGGTCACTAACCTGTTTCCCATTCTCCGTAATGGAGCAAACACTGATGTTGAGAAGAGTGCAAAAGACTTGATCCACTCTCAATCCACCTCCCAGCTTCTTTAATGCATCATTGTATACTTTCTGCAAGGTAAAAAAGAAAACAATAAAATCAAGCTGAGTGAAGCAAAAACAACATTCAATTCTTTAAGGTACTACATATTACCTGATAAAAATCATACTCACTACTGGTATGCTTTATCATATAGCACAGTACATATACTACCATATAAGTTACATAATCTATATGACGTGATGGTTACCTGTTAACCCACTGACTTCTGCACCCTGCCCACCAACATTCTGCATCATCAGCAAACTTGTTAGCAAAGCAAGAACGTAACCCTTTGTCTCCCTCACCCTATCCACCAGCTTCCTTCAGGATGCTGGTGGATAGGGTGAGGGAGACAAAGGATTAAGTTGGTGGGTAAGTTGCAGGAGTCGAAGGGTTAAAACAGTGTATCTAACTCCTTTATTCCTTTTGTACAACATCATTCTGGTAGGTACTCTCAAATGTAGCAGGTCTTCTGTCCACTTTAACTTTTGTGCAGGCTCAATGAGTCTGTCAGGTAACAGACTGGGTTCAATTGTCCAAATGGCATGAACTCCGTTTATATAAATTTCAAACTACAAAGCAAGTGATTGACTAGATGAAATGGTAGGTTGGCTTGCTGGCTGATTTGGTGTATGGTTACTTTCTGCATGCCTAATCAGAGTTTATCACGACTTGAAATATTCTGTACGGATCAAGTTTTTCCATAAGACCCTTTACAGAAATGATGTTCTTGACCTTATTTCAATACCATAACATTTTATCAAAAACACACATATACACACAAAAAGAAAGGAGCAACAAAAACATGGCATAACTGTTTTGGCCATTCATAAAGCTGCTGTTAGGGAGAACTGAACTTGAACTAAGAAAGTAACAGTCCATCTACAAGAAAACTTAATGTGCTAGAGATTGTATAAAGTCAACACTCGTACATGTACATATATAACTCTTCTTGAATACAATATTGAACCAAGAGTGCTGCACAGATGAACAAGACAATGAATTAATCAAAGACTTAATGTGCAAGTATATATACGAGTATTCATTCATAATACTTCTTTGCTGTCCAGTTCAGGTTTTCAGCATTTTTAGCTTAGTTATCCAAAGCCAGTGAGTTCTATTCTATTTGCTGAAGATGAAGCACAGTGCTATCAAAATGCTAATTCTTCCATGTTATCTGGCACTGTCAGTTCATATTCTTCAAATTCATACATAATACTTTGTAATACTAATGTTTGCACAGCTCATATTTTTTGTTTGAATCCTGAATCATGAGTCTTGGGTGGTCTTGTTGTTTTTGTCATCATGAGTGAATGCCTCAGTAAACCATGAGAGTGTAAGCTTTGATTTGATTTGCACATCAAGATTAAGCACCTCATAGGCATTATTAAGTACTTAAGTACTATCATCACTCTCCTACATCATGATACACTAAGACAATATTATGTGGGTATGAATTCATGCACATGTTAAAGCCTCTGATAGGCTTTTATTTGATTTATACATCAAGATTTTAAGCACCTCAAAGACATTATTTAGTATAATCATCACTCCTCCTACATCACACTATAGTATTATGTGGATATAAAATCATGCACATGTTACAGCCTCAGATAGGTTTTTCAATGTTGACACCAAATCCATTCACAAAATAGTTTACAGAGTTAAATTATCATTCTTCACTGTGGACTGGCAACATCTCTACAAAAGCAAATGAAAACAAAATTCACATGCGTTAACAGACCTGGCCCTCCATTACACCATTGGCCAACCTCTCAGCGTAGTCATAGGTGACAACCTGTTTTGCAGTTCCACTGAAACACAAAAGATACTTTATTAGAGAGCTATTCAGCATAGTCATAGGTGACAACCTGTTTTGCAGTTCCACTGAAACACAAAAGATACTTTATTAGAGAGCTATTCAGCATAGTCATAGGTGACAACCTGTTTTGCAGTTCCACTGAAACACAAAAGATACTTTATTAGAGAGCTATTCAGCATAGTCATAGATGACAACCTGTTTTGCAGTTCCATTGAAACAAAAGATACTTTATTAGAGAGCTATCATCAAAACCCGTAGTGTTTTAGAAATGTACAAACCTTTACAAAAACATCTGAGCACTGTACAACTGTTAAGACAGGAATTTTATTCACAATCTACAAAAAATATTATGAACTTAAATCAAAATCTACAAAAATCATTAAGCTTATAATTATCATCACCAGATAAGAACTGTTCAGATGACTGCTTGCTACATTGTCATTCTTCATCCCCCTTGCATTTTCCCTTTTGTTCTTGTTTTTTGCTGTAATGAAATTAAGTCAAGTCAGGAGCTTGAGTTCAAACCTATGATACTCACCTGTCTCACCTGTTGGCAACGGGTTCAGTATTGGCCACTGCACTCTTTAACACCGCTACTCTCCTCCAAATGGCTCTGTCTTGACTTTTGTGGACAACTTCTTGAACATTTAGGCCACTGATGTTGGTTATGTTCTCAATGTATGAGACTGGAGGTCTGCCTTTCTTCCTTCATTTTTCCTTGAAAAATGGTTACCACGAGGTCTGTGTTCTTGATACGTAACACATGGCCAATATATTTTAGTCTTCTCTTGTTGATGTCTGCTAGTAGTTTTCTGGTGGTATCAAGTTCTTCCAGGACATTTTCATTAGTTATTCTATCTGTCCATTTGACAAGTAGTAGTCTCCCAATGAACCACATCTCTGCTACCTCGATCTTTTCACAATCAGCTTTTCTGAAGAGTCCAGGCTTTGCAGTTGTACATCACGAATGGCCAGATAAAATACTACTTTTATAAAAAGAGGATGACAGCCAGGTACATCACGAATGCCAGACAAAATACTACTTTTATAAAAAGAGGATGACAGCCAGAGACCAATAGCAAAGTAAAGCAAATAGAGGCAGACTGTTAAAGTCCCAAGAGGGGGAAAGGGTTATTTCCCTTGCAAAGGTAAGACAGTTTATTCTGTCAAGTATCTGTCAAGTAAAGAATATTCTCTCTCTCTCTCTCTCTCTCTCTCTCTCTCTCTCTCTCTCTCTCTCTCTCTCTCTCTCTTTCTCTCTTGTCTCCCTGTTGTTTATTTGTTCTCACCTTTTCCAAGAGAAACAACCCTTCTTTTTGTCTCTTGGCGCTATGACAATTATCTAATATTTACCTAATTATAATACTACCATTCTGTTGCAGCTAAGTTAAAGAGTCACATAGTGACAGCAGACTATAAAACAAATAACAAATGCACAGACAGAATGTAATCATCAGTCATACTTGATGCTGCACATGATGACAAAACTTTATAATACTGTGTGTGATTAGCTCTTTTACAAAAACAGAGAGGTGTACGAGCAATTAACATATAGACAAAAACATGTAATCAATTCGTACACAAGAGAATTGCACTTAAGCCTTTGTCAATATAATATGAACTCACGTGATAGCATCATGATGTTGCAGAACGCCCATGGATTTGGCTGAAATTAAAATTGATAGATATTGTTCAGATTGCACGTGCAAGATAACAACAGCAACAAAAAGGTGTGATTAAATGAGCTGTTCTCACTGTTCTCAGTCTCCCCGATTTCCCTTAATAATTGACAAATAAATATAAAAAAAAAGAACAAACAAACACATAAACAAATAAATAAAGGCATTTAGCAATCACTCTTTTTTCTGAAAAAACATGAATAAATAAACAGAAACATATTTGAAAAAAATTCTGTCATGCTCTCTAGCAGCAGGGAATGTGTGTGTGTGTGTGTGTGTGTGTGTGTGTGTGTGTGTGTGTGTGTGTGTGTGTGTGTGTGTGTGTGCATGTGTGTGTGTGTGTGTGTGTGTGTGTGTGTGTTAAAAAAAAGGTCTTGTTTCAGCTATTTTCATCATATAATACAAAAAGTGTCAGCAAAAGATTTTTCAGTGATTAACAGATATATTTGTATAAAAAACAACAACAAATAATTACAGACAAGCCCAGCCCAAAATAATTTCTACATGTATCAAATTTAAATGAATAAGACACAACTTCCAGAGATTACCGTTCTTCCA
>CM060306.1:70765511-70768011 GCA_030674185.1 Monoplex corrugatus | reverse complement strand
TAGGGTGTGCATAGGGAGAAAACGCTCGAGCCTGGGGTTGTTGCAGAAGAGTTAAAACAGCTATTTTAAAAGGCTTGTTGGAAATACATTTTACACTTTTAAAACTGCTATTTCAAAGGGCTTAATGGAAATAATACCAACCAAATGTGAAGTCTCTGCCTAAAATAGTTTTTGAAGTCTGATGATATAATGGCGCTATATTTCAATGCAATTTAATCCCACATGAACATCAGAGGGAAAACACATAATTCATAATTCTATTAGTCAGGCAGAAACATTTCGTTAAGTTCTTATTCTAGATACAGTACCTTTAGTATGTAAATCTACAAAAGAAACCCCATTTCACAATATAAGATTAAAAAGAATGTTTCCTAAAAATATCAAAGCACTATTGTTATTTATTCATCCATTCAAAATGATGTAAATCAATATCTACTTCTGCTTTTTGCATGTTAAAAACTTACAAATTAAAATGTTGTATCCTGGCCTGGTTTTCCCAGTATACCAGATGTCACCTGCTTTGAGCAGAAACCAATGCCATTGTGATTTCACATTATATATTGCGGTGAAACCATGGTAAATTAAATGTTACTCAATACATCAGGATGTTGCCAGCACTTGAGTTTTATGTGCAGGCTTTCAACACTTGCTCTGATTATTTTCGAGTTTGTTGCATCTCATGAAATCTGCGGTCTAAATGCAAATAAATTTTCCAAATTTGGTGACACTATCTTTACAAAAATAAAATAAAATAAAATAAAACCAAAATATACTCTTTACAAAGAGTGTCACAAACTGGCAAAAATATAACAACAAATGACGGTCTTGTGAATATTAGCAAGAGAAAGTGTTCATGAAATCAGAATGCAAAAGTTTAAAATAGAAGCTCACACTGATATTTATTAATCAAAAAATTGATCATGTCTTGGGTTTCTACTAGTTTTCTAGCAATAACAAACAGCAAGTTTAACAATAAACGTTGACAAAACACACATTTTAAGCCAAACAGTCAACTTACTGTAACCTACATAAATTAAAAGGAAACAAATCATATAAAATACATTTGTACACAGATTAACCTCTTGAGTGCCGTGTCCGTAAAATTTACGGAGCTCTCAGTGCCTTCTCTGGTGCCTACATACGTGAAATTCACGGAGGTAGTTTGACACATGTTTCAGAATAATGTAAATGGGAGAGAAGCTCTGACTGATGTTGTCAGTCTCAGAGAGGGTTCATAAAAGTGACTGGCTTCCTTTACATGGCTTTTTGACCTATGCAACCCTCACCAGATTGGTTTTATTTATCTGAAAAGAGAAACTGGTTTTCAGCAAAAATATTGACACCAGGACTGTCTTGCAATGCTGCATGTTTTCAGCCTTTGAAAGCATGTGAGTTGAGTCAAGAACTTATAAATGACTGCAGGATGATCCAGAAAACAAATCTTACACAAGAAGAGGTTGAAAACAGCAGTAGTTACTGGTTGTTGGTATGAAACATGCAGCAGGCAGGCCCAATACAAACAGTATTGATTTTTCAAGCCCCTGTACTTTCATGCATAGATTCCCATAAATATGGAAGCGACAGTTGTTTTAATGTATATGGTAGCGATGCAACATTTTTTCCCTGGCACATGGAAAACACTGGATGTCAAAAAACGTTGGCACTCAAGGGGTTAACAAAACACCGTAAAATTCATTAATGTATTTTTTTTCCCAATCCAAATGACAAGTGAACATACATCATTAACCCCTTGAGAGCTGACATTTTTTGATATCTGGTTTTTCTATGTGCCAGGGAAAAACATTGCATCACGACCATGTACAATAAAACAACTGTTACTTCCATATTTGTGAGAATCTTAAGTATGAAATTACACAGAATGATGTATTAGGTATGACAAAATGTATTTTCTGAAAATTTATGTGGTAATTTTAAGTTTGTAATATTTTGTGGAAATTCCCATAAAAAACACATAACCATTCACAACAGAAACAAATAAAAACAAAGGAAAAAAAATAGAAGATATCACTCTTCTCACAAAATGTAAGAGTATTCAGAAATTGGCTGACCTCCTACTGACAGATCACTGACAGCTGACAAGCTACAAAGAACCGCAGTGTACTAGAGCACAAAGTGGCTTGACCAGGTCATGTCATCTGCTGCTGCCACGCCCATCCCCATCCCCACTCCATCACCCTTGTCCTCCCCTTGCCACTTCTAATACTATTTACTGGAAGTGGTGAGTTATACTACAATGTCCGGACTGTGTATTTCAACTGTGAAGAGTAAGCTAGCTGCCAGTATTGCCTGCGGCCACAAACCTTTTGTGTCACGTGCTCATAGGATCAATACGAGTAACTGCTGACGTTTTCTGAATCATCCTACAGTCATTTATAAGTTCTTGACTCAACTGACATGCTTTCAAAGGTTGAAAACATACAGGATTGCAAGACATTCCTAGTGTCGCCATTTTGCTGAAAACCAGTTTCTCTTTTCAGAT
>CM060306.1:70740511-70760511 GCA_030674185.1 Monoplex corrugatus | reverse complement strand
TCCAGAAGGTGGGGATACTATTTATACTGGAAGAGTCCCTGGCATCCTCACAGGGGAAGAGGTGGGAGGTGGGGTAGGGGCTGAAATAAACAAGCAATGTGACCCATACACAGTCCCACATGTTGTACATTGGTGGAAAGGTTTGTGTCTTGGCTTTTTCATGCTGTGTGATTCACCTAAAAAGAGGCATAGTGCTGGATAGAATTGGGATTGCTGAGGAAACTGTGACGTGCAAGTTTATGAAAAATCTTTAGTGGCCACTTTTTCAAAACCATCATCTATGGGGAATGTCATTTCAAACAGCTACAATGTCCATATTTTTCGTTGTATGATGTTCACTATACATAAAAATGATCAAAAGTCAAAAGAAGTTCAGATCTCTGAAATGTGTCTATCTCAAAACACCCCCCAACACAAATCAGCACTGATCATGTGTTGATAGGTCACATACAGGAATGCTAGCAGATTACAATTAACGTCAACAGCAATATCGCATTTAGTGTTTGTTTTTATGATTACCATATTGTTTTTATGTAAGTTTTAGGTTATCAAATCAGAATGACACACACACTGAAATAAGCTTGTGAAATATAAAACCTTGTGATTCATTTCATTAAAACCTTGTGATCCATTTCATTACCATATTGTTTTTTGCAAGTTTTAGGTTATGAAATCAGAATGACACACAAATTGAAATAAGCTTGTGAAATATAATACACTGTGATCCATTTCATCTGTCACTGTTAACACTTTCTATGCAAATGTGCTACACTCTGCCCATACCAAAACATGCATAATTTATGGAAGCCTTTCTGTTTTTATGTCACTGGCTTTCTTAAAATTCATGCAATTCGTGTGGAGCGTGCACACACACACACACACACACACCACACACACACACACACACACACACACACACACACACACACACACACAAACACACACATACACACACATACACACACACAAATACACACCCACACCCACAAATCTGCACACATCACACACCCTCACACACACACACACACATCACACACCCTCACACACACACACACACACACACACACACACACACACACACACACACACACACACACACACACACAACAAACACACACACAAAGAATTGCAATAAAAAAAAAGACAAACACCCTTGCAAAGAGAGAGGCTGTCTCCCTGGAGTGACCAAAGGGATCAATCTGCCAGCCCACACGAGGTTTGCCGCACTTTCCAAAGTTCTCACGCAGGTACTCGAACCCCAGCGTATGCTGGTCGATGATGGCATTGTAGTGTGTGGCCGCTTCATCGTTCATGCTCCAACCACCCAAGATAAATTCCAGGCGTCCTGGCACACAAATCAAAGCAGCATGTAACTGTTTAACATTCAAGACTTGAAGGTGTGAAGACTTCAAGAGAAGAAATTTGACTCAAGAAATAATCCTTATAAGACAAAACATACAAATGTTATAAAAAGCATTGCAAATGTCCAATAAAATCTTATAGGCTGGTCTATTATATATAATAAACAAAATCTTTATGTAAAATGATGTGTCATGATAAGAAAGCAAACCATGTATGTTGTTTAGTGTTTGTGAGTTGATGTAGTAACACAGAAAACAAACTGCCCATGTTAGTGCTTTACAGCTGATATTTCGGAAACACTTTCATTACAGTCACATCAGAAAGAAAACTGCCTATATCATTCAATGCTTTAAAGCTGATCCAAAACAAGAGTGACTGCCTGCGCCCAAGCAAACACAAACCAGAAGAACAAGAAAATCAATGTAAGCGCATCTCCAACAAGACAACACAAAACAAAACAAGCGCAAATTTTCGGCCAACTAGCCTTTGTCAAGCGTGAACGCACGGTCACAGACAAATCACAGACACCAAACAATGGATAATAAAAACGGGACTAAAAACTTCCCTGCCGCCTCGTCCAGTGGGTAAGAGATGGAATGCCCATGTCATCATGAGCAGTAGTAAGAAAAGGGGAGAGGGGAGGCAACTGTGATGTCAAAAGGGAAGTGAGATAAGTTCTGCAATTTTGAGAAGTGGCCATGCTATATCGGTATAGCCCTGTTCTGAAGAAGGCACAGGGCAAGAGCCAAGAGATAAGGGAGTAGATTGTGCCTGGTGCCAAGAATCTGGTAGGCGTGGGAACAGGAAGAGACATGAAACGGCATGTCTGAATTTTGTTACTCATGGTTTGTCGTTAAGACCATGTGGTTTGCGTGTTCCAAGTTTATTTATGAGGTGGGATTCTCTGTCTTTCCTGTCTATGGTGCTGTTATTGTGTAGAAGCCACAGACCTTTCACTCGGATGTCATTGATTGAGTGGTCTGATTGGTTGAAGTGATTGGGGATAGTTTTATCCCTTTGGTGGCGGATATCAGCCAAGTGTTCTTTGAAACGTGTGTCAAGAGTGCGTCCAGTTTCACCAATATACAATTGGGAACATTTAGAGCAGCTGATCAAGTAGACAATGTTATAAGTTTGACAGTTGAAATGTTTTGTAATTCTCATATGAGATTTGGGGCCTTTGACTGTGGTGGCTGAGCACAAGAAAGGACAAGTCTTGCATTTAGGTTTGTTGCATGGAGAGGTTCCTGGAGGTTGGCTGACTGGTTTGCTGAGATTCGAATGCACCAGCAAGTCGCGGAGATTGGTGTCTCTCTTGTAGACGAGCAAAGGGCGCTTGTCAAAGGTTTCACCTGTAGTGGGACTGGATCGCAAAATGTTCCAGTTGGACAAGATGATCCTTTTTATGAGGTGCACGGACGGGTGGTAAACTAGACTGAGGACTGGCCGATCCTCTGTGACAGCTTTGGGCTTTGAATGGAGGGCATTTGGCCGAGAGACAGAGCTGACTTTTTTCCGGGCTTCATTGATGACCTCGGGTGGGTAATGTCTGCGCAGGAAAAATCTAGTCATTTCAACTGCTTTGTCCTGAAAATTGTCTTCGTCTGAGCAGAGGCGTCGTAGTCTCAAGAACTGCGAGTAGGGAATGCTGTTTCTGGTGTTGGAAGTGTGAGATGATTGGTAGTCCAGGTAGGAATGTGAATCTGTAGGTTTGTAGTGGACTGTAGTGACTAGTTGTTCAGATTGAAGGGAAACTTCGATATCCAGGAAGCTTATGGATGTGTTTGAAATTTCATATGTGAACATGATGGATGGGTGAAACGTTTGAACGTAGTGGATGAATTGTAAAAGTTGGTCATGATCGAGGGATGTCATGCCAATGCAATCGTCTATGTATCTATTGTATAATTCAGGTTTGGGTTTCTTGTATTGTTGTAGGATATGTTCCTCCAAATATCCCATGAATAAGCAGGCATAGCTGGGGCCCATCTTAGTACCCATGGCGACTCCGCTAACTTGCCAGAACGTCTCATCTCCGAACGAAAATGTGTTCATGGTGAGAACCAGTTCGGCAAGTCGGACAAGGGTTGAAGTGGACAATGTTTGGTCACGTCGTTTGTCCAGAAAATGTTGGAGAGCTTTTAACCCGTCGGAGTGGGGTATGCTGGTGTACAGAGAGGTCACATCCAAAGTGAACAGGTATTGGGGTTTGAAGGTGTGGTCTTCATTTAATATTTGAATCAGATCCAATGTATGGTTAGTGTCTTTGATGAAGGTAGGCAAAGCCTGGACTATAGGTTGCAAAATGTGGTCAAGAAACTGAGAAATGTTTTCAGTGGGGCAGTTGCAAGCTGACACGATAGGACGGCCAGGATTGTTGGCTTTATGTATTTTGGGAAGTAAATAAAAAAGTGATTGGACTGGAAGTTGTTTGATGAGTAGTCTGGCAGTGGGGGGCAGCTGCTTAGAGGTTATGAGATTGTTGATAAGTTTGGATATCTTGGCATGATTGGTCATGTGGGCAGGTTGGTCCAACTTTTTGTAGAAGGCGTGATGGTGGAGTTGTTTCTGGGCTTCCTTGATATACAGATGTCTGTCCCAGACTACAATTGCACCCCCCTTGTCTGCTGGTTTGATGACAATGTCGTCTCTGTTTTTGAGGGAGTGTAGTGCGTCCCTTTCTTCTTTGGAGATGTTGGAATGTTTCTTGGGTCGCATGTTGAGACAGTCTATTTCTTGGTGGCATTTGTTGATGTAATGTTCAACTTCGGGAAAGGTGTTGCGGGGAGGTTCCCGATGAGAAGGCTTACGGAAAAGTTTTGTGAATAAGTCAGCATCAGGATTCAATTTTTGTTTGGGAGGATGTCCCAGTACTGCCATCCAACGTAGGGATCTAAAAAATCGTTGGCAGCTATTGATAGTTTGGTATTTACTGGCGGATGGTTTTAAAGGGACAAATTTGAGGCCCTTTGAAAGGGCTGACACTTCCGCCTCAGAGAGTGGTAAGTTTGAAGGAATGCAATGTACAAGGGGGTGACGTGCAGAGCTAGAGGAAGGTGGAGAGGGGGCTGGGTTGCTGATAGGTGTCAAGAACGGTGCAGACGGGTTTGCAGTCTTGTTCAAGTTGGTCAATTTTTTGTCTTTTATGGTTTGCATGTGTTTTTGTAGTGACGCATTGAAATTGATGACGGTGGTTTTAATGAAGAGACTGAGAGTTGGGTTTAGTGTTCTGCTGATTACAGAACTGAAGTATTTCTGAGATTTGTCGGCGATGGACAGTTTGCGTTCTAAGTGTACTATGTGGGTTTTCATGATCTGTTTGCTTGCTTTAAGAAGGATATTTTTAGTGGCCTGCAAAAGTTTTTTATTTTCACTGTCGGAAGGAGTGTGTTTGAGTTGAAACCCTTTCGGGATGAAGTTTCTGCGTAAGCAACAACGCAGAAAGTATAAATGACTGTTTGTTTTTGTTTTGGTGAAACAGATTTTAGAATAGGATACAGCGAGTGAAAAAAGCGGAGGAGGAAGAGATCGGAAACCAGACAGAAGACGGGAATGTAAGTAGGTTGGAAAATGTGACATTCTGTAAGAATCTGAGATAAAAGCAAGAGGGTAAAAAAAGGCTAAAACAATTTTAAAATGTAGTAAATAAAAGACTTAGTACAAGACACTTATACAGATAAAACGCAGTCTTGGGGTATATTACAAGATCCAAAACAAGAGTGACTGCCTGCGCCCAAGCAAACACAAACCAGAAGAACAAGAAAATCAATGTAAGCGCATCTCCAACAAGACAACACAAAACAAAACAAGCGCAAATTTTCGGCCAACTAGCCTTTGTCAAGCGCGAACGCACGGTCACAGACAAATCACAGACACCAAACAATGGATAATAAAAACGGGACTAAAAACTTCCCTGCCGCCTCGTCCAGTGGGTAAGAGATGGAATGCCCATGTCATCATGAGCAGTAGTAAGAAAAGGGGAGAGGGGAGGCAACTGTGATGTCAAAAGGGAAGTGAGATAAGTTCTGCAATTTTGAGAAGTGGCCATGCTATATCGGTATAGCCCTGTTCTGAAGAAGGCACAGGGCAAGAGCCAAGAGATAAGGGAGTAGATTGTGCCTGGTGCCAAGAATCTGGTAGGCGTGGGAACAGGAAGAGACATGAAACGGCATGTCTGAATTTTGTTACTCATGGTTTGTCGTTAAGACAAGCTGATGTTTGATAAACATGTTTATCATCATTACGTACAATGAGAATCATGATGTTCATATGAACTGCTTACCTGATCCTTTTTTATTGTCCTTAATCCAAAATTAAAATAATTTTTTTCTTAACTGATCCCAACACAAAGATCAAATATCTAATCATTAAATGCTACAGAGTCCTTTTTTTCTTTTTTATACATATGTGAGTGTGTGTGTGAGTGTGAGTGAGTGTGTGTGTGTGTGTGTGTGTGTGTGTGTGTGTGTGTGTGTGTGTGTGTGTGTGTTGGTGTGTGTGAGTGTGTGTGTGTGTGTGTGTGTGTGTGTGTGTGTGTGTGTGTGTGTGTTGTGTGTGTGTTTCGTGTGTGTGTGTGTGTGTGTGTGTGTGTGTGTGTGTGTGTGTGTGTGTGTGTGTGTGTGTGTGTGTGTGTGTGTGTGTGTGTGTGTGTGTGTGTGTGTGTGTGTGTGTGTGTGCATGTGTGAGTGCGTGTGTGAGTGCGTTGTGTATGACAAGTAGGCTTTAAATCAGCATATATCATGCTGTGGCAGCTAACAGGACACTTTAGAATAGCAAGCCACAGAAGCTGATTATACATTCATACATTTTCACTATAATCACCTTTTTAACATGAAAATCGGCCCCACACAGTCAGTCACTTGTGGAGGTATATGACATCAAACAGCCAGCATTTTTTTTTTTTTTTTTTTGGTCGCTGCTGTAGGTTTTTGCCTTTTTTGTTTTGTTTAGCTGTTTTTGTTTTTTTGTTTTGTTTTGTTTTGTTTTTAATAGATAGCCCTAGATTGTCATAGGTTAATGCTTTCCAATTCTAATTCACTTTTAAATTCAATGGAGAATTTTTTCATTCTTGTCAAATACAATTTTGTGAGATCGCCATACCTTCGTTGACCAGTCGTTTGACAGCATGACGCATACTGTCATGCTGCTCACGGAGCCAACGTTCAAGGAAAGCAACTTCCACATATATGAACCGCTTTGATGGATCCCTGAGCAACTCTGGAATGACGCTGTCGAGAATGTACTGCACTTCTGTTGGCCAATGCAGTACACAACATGAGCAAACATGACCACACAAAAGGTGCACATGCATATCACACACACACACACACACACACACACACACCACCGCGCGCGCGCACACACACACACACACACACATACACATATTTTAATATTACATGTTTAAAGAAAAGAAACATTCAATCATGTAAAACAAGAATGTAAACTTGATGTTATAAGAAAACACTCAAACATGATAATATGAATGTGCATATTAATTATCATAATGAAAAATGAAACAGAAAACACTCAAATATATAGTAATATGAATGTGCATATGATACTGAAAAATGAAACAATCACAATGTAACATGTTTCTGATATGTAAACATTAGCCAGCAAACAACAATTTATACACACTCATGACACTGTCATGTAAAACCCAGACATACAAATTGTGCTGCAGTACAGTGCAAACAGTTCTTGGTTTTAATCTTTACTGAACTCTTTGCATAATACATCTGTGTTGCATTCATTTATTTTCTATCCTACACACATCTTAATCTTCACTCAATTCTGTTCACACTATAGTACAATTGGCATTGCATTCTTTTATATTCTACACACTCTATTCTGATCTATTATCATAATTAAATATCAGAAAGCAGAGTATTAACACATGTACATTCTGTGCAGGTATATTTTCTCTTACTTTCATAGTATACTGGTCCACTGTGATGAGCCAACCAACGTCATCGTGAGTGTGGGCAACAAGATGGACATTGATCATGTCATCTTTCACAGGATTACAGCTCTGCAACAGAGGAATCATAGATATTATCTAAGATAATCATATGCAGTATTATATATTAACCAATTAATATAAGGCTGTAACTGACTCATTCTACCTTTAATCACAACTGCTGAATTATATGCTTGAATTTGTTCTTTCAAAGTTTTATTGGTTTGCAATTAGCTGACACATATGTATATATATATCTATACATATGTATCTATCTATATCTATTTACGTCTGTCTGTCTGTCTGTCTATCTATCCATAGATAGATACAAACATACACACATGCATATAAACAGGCAGACAGACAGACAGACAGACCCAGGAAAGAGACACATTACAGATACAGATGAGTGTGTGTGTGTGATGTGTGTGTGTGTGTGTGTGTATGTGTGGTGTGTGTGTGTGTGTGTGTGTGTGTGTGTGTGTGTGTGTGTGTGTGTGTGTGGTGTGTGTGTGTGTGTGCGTGGTGTGCATGTGTGCGTGTGTGCGTGCGTGTGTGTGTGTGTGTGCGCTTGTTCTTGGGCTTTTCGTAAGTGTATGATAAGTTCCACAGTCAAATTTACCCTTAAAAGTGTTTTGGCGACATTCCCTGTCATTGTTTTACTGAAATTATCTGTGACTGGCAATTTTCACAACACCATAGCTACTAAACCCTTACACTGTTACAGAATCCCTACATTCCAAACAATGTACATGAACTAGTTGTGAAATGAAAAAGAACCCAAAACAAGCAAACAATATTGTGGTTATGCAGCACACCAACCATTTCTTTCAATACCATTAACCAAATTATGATGAGGACAGACATGCATATCTTGTCACTGAATGTCATACAATTATACTGTACAGAAAAGATTTTTAACAAGTTTTTTGTTGTGACTGGGATTTCCTTCCCAAGTGCAGAATGCCAAAGTCAGAGATTGATTTTAAGAATAATTTTGAAGTATCTGAAGAATAAACAGGTTTGCTTATCATGCCCCCCGTTTCTGAGAATGGGCCACCCATAATTATGTTACTGCTTACAAAAACACAATCAAAAAAATACTCCTACTAATAGTAATACTATGCCATTACAGTGGTAGACACGGACAATGCTCAGAATCTTGCTCTGCCGGATTATGCTTGACATTTTGCTAACAGAACTAATTTAAGTTTTATTCTTTTGATGTTGATCCAGTCCAATGCCTGTTATTTGGTTAGCTGAGGCAAAATGCACACCCTGTCTCTGATTTATTTCTATTATTATCACATCAACTTTTGATATATATACACATTGTGCTTGATTATCATCATTAAAGAAATTGATAATATTGTAAAATCCTCCTCCTTCCCCCTCTTCTTTCTCCTGATGCTTTTGTTGTTATATTAATAGCAACCCAAATTGTTGCCAGTATTGTTACAACTAATACTTATGCACATGATTTGTTGTTGTTATAAATGTGAGGAGCATCAGTCTTCAGTTGTACTTCCTATAAACTGATAAGTGATATGATTATAAAATATGAGTGAGCTGCCCACCTAGTTTTTACTTTTTATATGTTGTAAGCATGCAATCATTTTTCAAAAGGAGCCAGGCGAAAAAATGTTTTAAATGCGTTGGGCCTAAATGTTATGTTTGACAATATCAACACACAGTGACACCCCCCTCACCCTAATACCCACCCACCCCCACCTCTCTCTCTCTCTCTCTCTCTCTCTCTCTCTCTCTCTCTCTCCATAAAAAATCATTATTTTCATTTTAAGGGTTTGACTACAACATACACTTTCATTCTTTATCTTCAGTTCCTTGACAAAGGCTGTATGGGTATAGGCCTAAATCAGTAAATGTAAACAAACGAGAAAACCCACACCTCCAAAGCTTCAGAACTCAAACATCCCTTCCACCCAGAGTAGGACTTGACTTTATATAAACACGTAGTGGATATAAACTTTAGGCCTGCTTCGTTTTCATTTGACAGGTTCCTAATATATTTACAAAAATGTTTCCACCTATCACTTCTGGGTTAGTAACTATTCGACATCACGGGACAAGCATGTGATACAACAGGTTGAACAGCTGGGTCATAAGACTAAGACTAAGACTACACACTACAAGTATCACACTACGTAACACAGTATACTATTAATTTAAGAATCTGTCATTCAAAAAAAATATATATAGACAAAAAAGGAAATAATTCATACGCTGTATCCACACGATGCTGCATCGTCAGTCCTGAAAGGTAAATGCTTGCCTGCTGTTAAAACAATGAACAAGCAGCAGACGACCCAAACAAACACACACGACGCCATGTTGCAAAATGACAGTTTCCCTGTCATGTGATTGGGCATGTGACCATACGAAACGTCATTATACATACATATTTACAAAACTGTTCCCAAATACACAAGGATGCCTCTCACAAAGGCTGCACATGAAATATTCGGATGTTGGAATTTTGTATCAAACACCAGATACAAAAAATAGGAGAAAAAGACCGAAGCTTCACTGCTGCTCCGTACATTGTGAGAAAAGGAATAAACTTTTTGTATCTGGTGTTTGTTTGTTTGTGATCTTACGTTTGACAAAGGCCAGTTTGCCGAAACTTATGCCCGTCTTGTCTTGTTGTATTAAATACGCGTTCTTATTCTTTTTTCGTGTTTTTAAATTTTTTTTCTGGTTCCTTTTTAGTTTACATTGTCAAGATTTGAATACTTGCTTGATTTTCTTCTTTTACTTGTCCCCTTAAGTTACGTAACGACCGATTGTCGTGGGGAGATATGGCTGCCAGTCGGCAGAGACAGAGTAAATTTGTTTTTCTCCTTTTATCTCTCCGCTTGTGTCACAATGGATGTCGTGGGGCTTGTGGAAATCCCGTGTGACGCCAGGGTCTTTTTCATGCCATCGATGCAAGTCTTCCTTTGTTTGCCTCTCTCTTTAAATCCACTCATTCTTTTTGTTACGCTTCCTGACCGAGCCAGATGGGGTTACATTCTAGTCTGGTGGCCAAAATGCTTAATTCTCTTGTTAATGTTTGTTACTGTGCATTGTTGTTGTGAGGGATTGATATGTATTACTTTACGTGTATCTGCCCTCATCTCACGCTCTTGTAATGCACTTGATCGATTGACATATACGTATAGAAATTGATATTTTATTAGAATTTTTTATATTGATTTGATGATGTGGCAAATTTTGTTTTTAATCAGTTTTTATCATTGATGTGATTGACGAGTCTCCCCCCCCCCCCCCCCCCACCCCACTCGGGTGTAGGAGAAAATCCCCCCCGGAGAGAATCCCCCCAGGGGATAATCCCCCCGGAGAAAATCCCCCAGGAGAAAATCCCCCCCCCCTCTGTAATAGAGATGCGGAGAAAATCCCCCCACCCCACCCACTCACTCACTTTAAACTTGTTGAAACCAAGTCCCCCACCTGAGCACAAACTTTACAAAACAAGATCTGAAGGCAACTCACTGACTTCACAGTTGTTTTAACCAATTCAGTTTCGGCCACACTTGTTGGACACTTGTCACTGTGTGTCTTTGGGAAGCACAATGGAGATTGTGACAAGCAACAAGGGGGGAGCAAAGATATCCTACCAAGGATTTCTCTATACCAAGAAGGCAACAAAGAAGACTCGGATCCGCTGGGAATGCAGTCAGAGGAAAGGACTTTCATGTAAAGGTGCTATAACTACAGATCTGAACAATGAAGATATTCAAGTAAGCACCATGCATTCTCACGAAGCTGACCCACATGCCGTGGAAATCGTCAAACTACGTGGGAAAATACGAACTCAATCCCAGCAGTCAGCTGCATCTGGAGGTCGTCCAGCCCAGATACTTGCCAGTGCTCTGGTTGAAACTACTGATCCAGTGAAAGCACGTCTTGGCAGCATGGATACTTTGAAGCGATCAATCCGCCACCAACGCCGTGGAGCACTTCCAAAGGATCCAGCATCTCTACGGGAGATTGAGATTCCCCACGAATGGAGAACTACTGGTGGACCAGATCCTCAGCCATTTCTTATGCACGACAGTGGTTCTGACAGTGGTCCACAACGGATGATCATCTTCGCCACTGACCGAACGCTCAGACACCTTGCCAGGGCTGATGAGTGGTTTATGGATGGCAACTTTTCCATGGCACCAGATCATTTCAGCCAGCTCTATGTGATCCGTGCACCAGTGGGAGACACGTGTGTTTCCTGTGTTTATGCCCTTTTACCAAACAAAGTCATGTCAGACAAATAGGTCTGCTACTGGCAAGCTGTAGCCCAGTACTACCTGTCACAGCAGGAGACTTGGAGAGGGGATTGGCGCCACCAAGGATTAACCTAAGCCCACAGAAAAGATATGAGAGACACTATAGCCAACAACATACCGGATCGGTCGGGGCCCGGGTTACAAACGACCGCGCTTACCACTGACAAGCACCAGGGTGGAAGTGAAAAGTCAGCTACTGGGGCAAAGACATCATTCAAACTGCCAACGGAAAAAGCTACCATTGGAACCTGGAATGTCCGTACACTCCATCAGTGCGGCAAAGTAAAAGAACTAGAGCACGAGCTGAGACGCTACCAATGGGACATTGTGGGTATATCGGAAGTAAGATGGACAGGCTTCGGAGAAGCAATCACAGAGGAAGGACACAAGATGTGGTACAGTGGCGAAGAGTCACTACATGAAAATGGCGTAGCTTTCATCGTACGCAAAGAAGTCATTGGATGCATCATGAGCTGCACGCCTGTCAACAGCAGAATCATCAGCATTCGGGTGTCAGCCAAACCAAAGAACATCACCATCATACAAGTGTATGCTCCAACTACCAGCCATGAAGACCAGGTGGTTGAAGAATTCTATGAGAAAATAGAAGACACCATCGGAAAAGCCCCCAGGAAAGACATCATCATAGTTCAGGGGGACTTCAACGCCAAAGTCGGCCCAGATGCCTACAAAAACTGGGCTGGAACAGTGGGTCAATTTGGCACAGGGGAAACTAATGACAGGGGACTTCGCCTTCTGGAGTTTGCCTGCACCCAACGGCTCACCATTGCCAACACCCTCTACCCCCACAAACTGTCAAGAAGAACAACCTGGCATGCGCCGAACGGAAAGACTCACAACCAGATCGACTTTGTCCTCACACCGCGGCGCTTCAAATCAAGCATTAATAAAGCAAAGACGAGGACATACCCTGGAGCTGATATAGGCAGCGACCACGACCTCGTGCTGCTCACAATGAAGATCAAATTGAAAAAGAAGTACCAAGCTGCGCAGCCACGCATCAAGTTTGACCTGGAAAAGCTAAAAGATCCAGAGATAGAAGAGGCATTCCAGGCACAGCTCGGGGGGCGGTTCGCGGCACTCAACTTCCTGGACAGCGACATCAACGACCTCACAAACAACTTTGGTGAGGCAGTCCGCGAAACAGCAGAGGAGGTACTGGGGCGACAGAGGAAGAAACACCAAGCATGGATCTCAAATGACATCCTTGACCTCTGCGACAACAGAAGATCACTGAAGAAGACGAAAAACTCCAGCCCTGAAGAAGCCGCACAGTATCGTAAAACCAACAACCTTGTAAAGAAGAAAATGATTGAAGCCAAAGAACAATGGATCAACAACCAGTGTGAGAACATCGAGAAAGGCATGAAAAAAGGAAACAGCAAACATGCCTTCACCACACTGAAAAACCTTACCAAGACGCAGCAAAACAGATCGTCAGTCATCGAGGATACCTCAGGCGAGCTGCTGACAGAAAGCTCCGCTGTTCTGAACAGATGGACGCAGTACTGCCAAGAACTATACAACTACCCAACACAGCCAGATGACAGTTTGTTTCAGGGGGACTCAACACCATTGAGGGAATCCTCACCGCTACCAGTGATGAGAGAAGAAGTGGAAGAAGCCATCCGCAGCCTACCAGCAGGGAAATCACCTGGAGCAGACAATATCCCAGCAGAGCTGCTCAAACATGGAGGGAATGATTTGGTCACTCGTGTAACATCGATTTGTCAGAAGATCTGGGAGACAAAACAGTGGCCCACAGAATGGACTCAATCACTCATCATCCCCCTGCCCAAAAAGGGAAATATGCGCCAATGCCAGAACTACAGAACAATAAGTCTCATTAGCCACACCAGCAAGATCATGCTCAGAGTCATATTGAATCGACTGAAGAAAGAAGCGGAAGAATACCTTGCGGAAGAACAAGCTGGATTTAGGGCGGGCAGAAGCACAGTAGAACAGATCTTCACCTGCCGGATAATGATGGAGAAACATCTGCAGCATCAGAGAGACCTGTTCCACAACTTCATAGACTTTAAAAAAGCATTCGACAGGGTGTGGCATAAGGGTTTGTGGCAGGTGCTAAGAAAGTTTGGCATTGAGGAAGGTCTCGTCCAAACCATCCAGGCGCTGTATAACACTGCCAGCAGCGCAGTTCTCCTCAACAACCAGATAGGGGACTACTTCAAGACCACAGTTGGAGTCCGTCAAGGCTGCCTACTCTCTCCCGTGCTGTTCAATCTCTTCCTGGAGAACATCATGCGTGAAGCCCTCCATGACTTCCACTCCACTGTCTCCATCGGAGGAAGAACCATCAACAACCTGAGGTTCGCAGATGACATCGACCTGATGGGAGGCAGCAACGAAGAACTACAAGACCTGACCATGAGACTGGAAGAAAGTGCAGGTGCACACGGAATGGAAGTGAGCACAGAAAAAAGCAAAGTCCTGGTCAACAGCACAACCAACACCCATGCTGAAATCTACATGAACGGGCAACAGCTTGAAGAAGTGGACGCTTTCAAATACCTTGGCGCCACTCTCACCAAAGACGGTCGCTCTACAACAGAAATCAAGACCAGACTAGCGATCGCAACAGCAGCGATGGTAAAGCTAAACAAGATCTGGAAGAGCAGAGAGATCGGCTTTCCATCGAAGATGAAGCTGTACAAGTCCCTGGTGCTCCCCATCCTGCTGTATGGATGCGAGAGCTGGACCATGACAGCAGAGACCACCAAGAGAATCCAGACGTTTGAAACTAAATGCTTCAGGCGCTTGCTCGGGATCTCTTGGCAAGATCGGAAGACAAACGACTTTGTGTGGAGCCAAATAACAACACTCGCAGGCCCACAAGAACCCCTCCTGGCAACAGTCAAGAACAGGAAGCTGTCGTGGTTCGGGCATGTCACACGCCACAACTCACTGCCCAAAACGGTCCTCCAGGGTACACTGGGAGGCGGCAGACGAAGGGGACGACAAGCCAAATGCTGGATGGACAACATCAAAGAATGGACCAGGTTGGATGGCCCCACGCTGGTGCGACAGGCGGAGGACAGGACCGGTTGGCGACGGCTGGCTTCAAGAGTGTCTCTCATCTCTCCTCTACGCCCATCACGGGCAGGAGAATGATGATGATGATGATGATGACCAAACAAAACACAGGAGACCTATGAACAGATGCTGCAAGCCATACTGGATCGTTGTGATGAGTTGCAACTCATGCCCGATCCATCACAAGTCATTGTAGACTATGAAAAGGCTGTGATTCAAGCTCTTCATTCGAAATTGGGCGAGCACGTGGAGGTGAAGGGATGTTTCTTCCACCTCACTCAAAGTACTTGGAGAAGGATTCAGCAGCTTGGGATGACAGAACTGTACAAGAATAATGACGATGTGAAACTTTTCTGCGGAATGTTGGATGCACTTGCGTTCCTTCCAGTAGATGACGTACCAACTGGAATGGAATACTTGCGCGACAACACTCCAGATGGTGCAGAAGAGCTGCTGGAGTATTTCGATGCCACCTATGTTCGCGGCACCTTTCGTCAGGTACAGCTGCCAGCAGCCAATGATGATGCTCCGGCACCAGTGAGAGTGCGAAGGAGACCTCCACTGTTCCCCCTGGGCTGTGGAACGTCCATGAGGCCACGATGCGAGATGGAAACCGTACAAACAACCAATGTGAAGCCTGGAATCTTGGTTTCTCACACCTGGTTGGTCACAACCACCCATCTCTATGGACACTAATCAACGCACTGCAAAAGGACTACGCTCTCGTGTGTACCTCTCTGTTGCAGGATGCCCGTGGAGAGCCGCCAAGAAAACGTGTGAAGCGTTCATCCAAAGACCTTCAGACCAGACTGAAGGCGATCTGTACCCAGCATCGCGACGGGGTCAAGACTCTGGAGGAAGCTCTCAGGGCTCTCGGCCATTGCATCCGCTTCTAGACAAAGTTTAGCAGAGAGAGAGAGAGAGTAGGGGGTGGGAGGAAGAGAGACAGAGCAGTGAGGGGGGGGGATTTTCTCCACATCTGTATTACACAGGGGGGATTATCTCCGGGGGGGATTATCTCCGGGGGGATTATCTCGGGGGGGATTTTCTCCGGGGGGGATTTTGTCCGTACCCCACCCCACTCACCCACACCCCACGCACACCCCTTCACTTGCTTGTTCTTAATGCTCGCTTCAGTTCCTTCTTTTCCTTTGATTCTATATCTGTAATTTACCTTTTTTATATGATACTGACACAACTACTTTGAGCATATTGTTACGCTATTGTTGCTCAGTGTACCTTTATTTCTCATGCTTTTGCAAAACGTATGAACCATTGGCGTATATGTAAAAGTCAATAATCAATATATTGTCACCACACATTTTTTAAACTTGTCTTATATTTGATGTGTTATTTTTTTTTTTTTTTAATGCTGATATTGTGTGTGTGGAATAGCAAGGACTAGCCTTTAACCCTTTGACTTCCGCACCCTGTCCACCAGCATCCTCTATTCTCAACCGTGCAAGCAAAACAAAAAATTAACCCTTTTACTCCTTTACCCTATCCACTAGATTTCTGCATGAAACAGGTAGATAGGGTAAGGGAGTCAAAGGGTTAATTAAGTTTTTGCGGTTGATGGATGGGGTGCTGCAGTCAAAGGGTCAGGACAGGCCCAGAGGGACCTTATGCTACTATCCTTGAGTAGTAAAGTATTTTGAAGTCTGAAGTCTGAAGTCTGAAGTTTATATGTAACATGATTGAGAAGAAATGTCAACAAGACCAAACGCGACACAATCGGAAAAAATCGCCAAGATCAGAGAAACTAAAGGTGGGTACAACATCGACTAGCGCATTTCACAGGTTAAATTGCACTTCTGTGCTACAGGGGTTTGGTCAGTCTAGGCGCGGTACTGGTATGTAGGCCCTAAGGATTGAATGAAAATGGAAAAAATGAGCTCACCGGCTTTTGTTTTACGAAGGATATTGGGGCGTTTCAGGGTGGGTCAAATAGATAACTGACATCGTCTGTTTTCTGGAATTTTCTGTCTTCTGGGAGCTACGACGGATTTTTGTTTATTGTTATTGTTATTGTTGTTTAAAGCCCAGCCGACTGCGTAGAGCTACACCAGGGCTATAACCGCTTCAAAGCATACAAAACTTCAACAGGGAAAAAAAAGAAGAAAAGAAAATTAAGTACACGTTTCAATGCATTCGTGCATATAATCTAAGGACATACCCCTGGCGATGACCACTCCGTCCAATTTATCGTATAGGGGATTTAAAAAAACACACCTGAATACAAATTTAAGCTTACCTAAGGACACCAATATATATATTGGCAGAAAATGGTAGGAAGAAATGACAGAAAGCAAAGGAACAAGACAGAAACAAAGAGATTGACAGAAAAGAGGAAATTTCTGGCACAGAATTTCCAGAAGGTGGGGATACCATTTATACTGAAAGAGTCCCCGGCATCCCCACGGGTGAGCTACAACGGATAAGTTGAGCAAACCGGTAGGGAATGGTAGTCATACGATCGCTGATATAAATAAGACGAGTAAAAGATCTATCTGCACACAGTAATATCTGTGCCGAGAAGACGCCATAATGAAGCTAAACCGAAACTGTGGCTATTGATCGAATGTGTGTGCGTGTACAGTGTGTGGATATCTGTGAGCGACAGAGAGAGAGAGAGAGAGAGGGGGGTGGAGAGAGAGGTAGGGAGGGAGGGAGAGAGAGAGAGAGAGAATGCGCGTGCCTGCGAGCGTGCTTGCGTGTGCATGCGTGAGTGCGTATGTGTGCGCGCGTGTGTGTGCACGCGTATGTGTGTGTTTGTTTGTTTGTTTGTGTGTGTGTGTGTGTGTGTGTGTGTGTGGGGTGTGTGTGTGTGTGTGTGTGTGTGTGTGTGTGTGTGTGTGTGTGTGTGTGTGTGTGTGTGTGTGTGTGTGTGATAGACAGACAGACAGACAAACAGAGATCGACAGAGACAGAGAAAGAGGCAGAGGGTAGAGAAATGACACAAAATAAATCACTAAATCACTTTCCTTTCCAAAGGTACTGATAAAGCACATAAGCCAGTTTACATGTATATTTCCAATTCCTAATCCTATTCTGATGCGGCTTCAGGAGAAAAATGGATTATGCAGGAAAAGAATCTTGAGTTTAACCTCCGGACCCCTAACATGAGACCAAAACAATGGGTTAGGTTCAGGGTTACGGTTAGAATATGGGTTAGGGTTAGGTTAGGGTTATGGTTATGGTTAGGGTTAGGATTAGGGTTAGGGTTAAGGGGGACATTGTCAAAAACGGAACCTCCTTACAGCTGACATGAGACAACAATAATTGTACTATAATGGGCAGCTAATGGGTCAGGATTAGGGTTCAGGATAGGGTTATGGTTATGGTTTGGTTATGGTATGGCTATGGCCATGGTTATGGTTTTGGTTAGGGTTAGGGTTAGGGTTAAGGTTAGGGTTAGGGTTAGAGTCAGCGATAGGGTTAGTGTTAGGATGAAAATTAGGGTTAGGGTTAAGGTTAGGGTTAGTGTTAAGGTTAGGAGTGAGGTTGTCGAGAAGAGACCTCTGGACCATTAACGTGTGACCACAACAATAGGTTAGGGTTAGGATTAAGGTAGTGTTGGGTAAAGGTTAGGTTAGGTTGGTTAGGGTTAGTTAGGGTAGTTAGGTTAGGGTTAGGTTAGGGTTAGGCTAGGTTAGGTTAAGGTTTGGTTAGAGTGAGGTTGTCGAGATGGGACCTCTGGACTGTTAACATGGTGACCACAACAATTGGTTAGGGTAGGGTTAGTGTTCTGGTTAGGGTCAAGTTCTTGTTAGGGTTAGGGTTAGGGTTAGGTTAAGGTTAGGACTAGGGGGAGTTTGTAGAGATTGGAACCTCTGGACCACTATAATGAGACCACAACAATGGGTTAGGGTTAGGGTTCGGTTAGGTTAGGGTTAGGTTAGGGTTAAGGTTAGGTTAGGGTTAGGTTAGGGTTCAGTTTAGGGTTAGGTTAGGTATTATGGGGCAGGTTTGTAGAGATCGGAACGTCTGGTCTCGAACAGAGACAACAAAAATTTGCTAGGGTTAGAGTTAGGGCTAGGTTAGGGTTAGGGTTAGGGCTAGGGTTAGGGTTAGGGTTAGGGTATAGGGTTAGGGCTAGGGTGTAGGTTTGAGAGAATGGAACCTCCTGACCGCTAACATGAGACCACAACAATGGATTAGGGATAGGTAGGTTACTGTAAGGTAAAGAAGTTAGTAAGGTTAAGTTAGGGTTAGGGTAGGTTAGGGTTTAGGGTAGGTTAGGGGTTAGGGTTAGGGTTAGTGGTTAGGGTTAGGTTAGGGTTAGGGTTAGGGTTAGGTTAGGTATAGGGTTAGGGTTAGGTTTAGGGGAGGCTGTAGAGATTGGAACTTCATGACCGCAATGAGACCACAACGATGGTTAGGGTATAGGGTTAGGGTTAAGTGTAGGGTTAGGTTAGGGTTAAGGTTAAGGGTTAGGTTAGGGTTAGGGCTAAGGGATAGGTTAGAGAGATGGAACCTCCGTACCGCTAACATGAGACCACAAAATGGGTTAGGATAAGTAGGGTTAGGGTTATGTTGGGTAAAGGTTAGTGTTAGGGTTAGGGTTAGGGTTAGGATAGGTTTCAGTTCGGATTAGGGTTGAATTAGGGTTAGGGTAGGGTTAGGGTTAGTATTATGGGGCAGGTTGTAGAATCAGAATGTCCGGATCTGCGAACAGAGAACAAAAATTTGCAG
Organism: Monoplex corrugatus; assembly: GCA_030674185.1. Taxonomy (NCBI): domain Eukaryota; kingdom Metazoa; phylum Mollusca; class Gastropoda; order Littorinimorpha; family Ranellidae; genus Monoplex; species Monoplex corrugatus. The sequence goes on along the minus strand of CM060306.1, from coordinate 70,741,113 downwards.
GTTAGGGTTAGGTTAGGGTTAGGTAGGGTTAGGGTTAGGTTAGGGTTAGGGTTAGGGTTAGGGTTAGGGCTAGGGATAGGTTAGAGAGAAGGAACTCCGTACCGCTAACATAGACCACAATAATGGGTTAGGGATAGAGTTAGGGTTAGGGTATATTGTTGGGTAAAGGTTAGGTTAGGTTAGGGTTAGGGTTAGGATTAGGTTTCAGGTTCGGATTAGGTTGAATTAGGGTTAGGGGTAGGGTTAGGTTAAGTATTATGGGCAGGTTGTAGAAATCAGAATGTCCGTCTGCGAACAGGAGAGACAAAAATTTGCTAGGTTAGGTTAGGGTTAGAGTTAGGGTTAGAGTTATTAGGGTTAGAGTTAAGGTTAGGGTTAGGGTTAGGGTTAGGTTAGGTTAGGGTTAGGTTAGGGTTACGGTTAGGGTTAGGGTTAGGGTTAGGGTTAGGTTAGGGTTAGTAGAGTTAGGGTTAGGGTAAAGGTTAGGGTTAGGGTTAGATTAGGGTTATAGGTTAGGTTAGGGTTAGGATTAGGTGTTTCAGGTTCGGATTAGGGTTAAATTAGGGTTAGGGTAGGGTTAGTGTTAAGTATTATGGGGCAGG
>CM060306.1:70720511-70730511 GCA_030674185.1 Monoplex corrugatus | reverse complement strand
TATTTAATTTGAATCCGCAAATATGTAATCATTCCGCATTGATATGCAAAAACAATAAAACAAGGATAGTAACAAAACTAACTAAATAAAAAAAGTTTCCCCAATCCACTTCCATGTCTTAAAGACATTTGAACAAGCTTATACTTCAAGTATGAATGAACGTTTTTGCATTTAGAAAAAGTTTTGTATGATGTCATTAGCCATTCTGACTGTGGAAAAGGCTGCTATATCTAGCAGAAGCTTGAGAACGGATGATATGTAATTATCTGAACATGTTCACACTTAATAGTCTGAACATCTTCACTCTGAGCAGAAAACTTCCCATTGTTTTTGTTTCTATTTCACAGTGTCTGTTTTTATACGTGTGCTCGTCGTTTGATTATTTATTGTCAGAAATAGTTATTTTTGTCTGTAGCATTGAAAGCTTATCATCATCGTTATCATCATCGTCCACTGCTACTACTTCATCAACATTTCATCATCATCATCATCATCATCATCATCATCATCATCAATGTCACCATATTATTATTATTAGTAGTAGTAGTAGTAGTAATAGTAGTAGTAGTAGTAGTAATAGTAGGTAGTAGTAGTAGTAGTAGTAAAAGAATCATTATCATTATTATCATATTGTTATTATTATCATTGTAAGTACTAACAGTTGTAGTAGTGGTAGTAGTAGTGTTCTCGTGTTATTGCTGTTGCTGTTCTTTTTGAGCTGTTGGTCCGACAGGGAAGTAGACACACTGGCTTTTCAGCGACTGGTCAAAGAGAGCACAGAAGTAAACTGTTTTCCTGTCTTAAGTCTGTTGTAAGTCTTCACGTAAAATAGAAAACCAATACTGGCGGTATATGTTTTTCTGCATGCACGCATGGGAAGGAGCTTTACAGTCATAGGACTTAGGATTTGTTAGGATTTGTTATCGCCAGTCTCTCTGCAGTGGAATACCATTTATTCTGTGCTGTTATTATGTGACTATGCCTACGTACACTGCTTAAGCAGCATTCCCTGATATGGGCAACGTCTTCTCAGTTGGTCGATGTCAACGCCGCAACTGATTGAATGGACATTCGTATGATCTTACATTGTTTCAGTGATCTTCCCTTGTTCACGGTGTCTTTGCTTCAGCTCTATGCAGAGGGGCGTCCGTGAAATGTAGGGGACGTAAATCTGTTGCATGTGTAATCTAAACCTGGACATGTACTTATCGCGATATGTGTACGTGTTGGGAGCTACGTAACGTGAAATCTAAAGGTCTCTGTTATCTTCTATACGAACAACGTGTCTTGCCCAACAAAAGCTGGAAATGGAGGGGTGGACACTCACTGCGTGGCCAGACGTACTCCTGAAGTTTGCACACTTTATCTTGTCATGATATGCTGCTCAAATCTTGCCAAATCTTAGGTAGAACTGTTCCAGTTGTTTACTGTGTTGTCGTCTAGGCGGTCTGGGTCTCGCATCAGTGGAACAGGACACTCAGGATGACTCACTGTTCTATACACAGAAGTCTTTACGGCGGGCTTGATGTTATGGTAAAGTTGATCTTGAGAGATGCGCAACGTATATCCCTGCATCATGAGATCCCCTGCTGTTCTCTGTCCTGCTGAAGCGGCAGAATTTGTCTTCTAGTATTGATCTGGCTGCTGCTTGATGACGATCAGAGATAGTTAAGCGTTATTAGCTTAAGATGGTGCTGGCTGGTAAATAGCGCCCGTTATGCTGAGACTAAGGATGATGATAATGATTAGTGGTGTTCCTATTATATAATTATTACTATGTTATCATTATACTCATCATCATCATCATCATCATCATCATCATCCATCATCATCATCATCATCATCATCATCTCGTCGTCGTCGTCGTCGTCGTCGTCGTCGTCGTCGTCATCATCATCATCATCATCATTCTTACTGTATTATTATTATCATTATCATTATTGTTATTATATCATCATTTTATCAATATCATCATTACTTTCCAGAGGCCTGAATGTTATGCTGATTCAATATGTCAACCAGACACGCAATGACACAGTATTACTCCGAAACGACGCACAGTGACATAATATAACGAACTTGGCGAAACACAAGGGTGATGTAATATTGGCCAGTATCTCCAGAAATTTCTTAAAATGTGAACCTGACTTTAAAGTGACATCAAATGTGGCAAAGTATCATCTGTCTATGGTGTTTTTTTTTCAAGTGATGTTCTTCTGGAAAAAAAGAACAGACGGCATATACATGGCGCTGATTAAGTTGACAAGATAAGGTAAGACCACGCTAAGACTGTGATGGTAGTAATGACGATGATGATGATGGTGGTGGTGGTGGTGGTGATAGTCATAACGATTGTTATAAAAGTATGAATGGGATCATGATGAATAGAGAGAGAGAGAGAGAGAGAGAGAGAGAGAAGAAGACAGACAGACAGACAGAAAGAGAGAGAGACAGACAGACAGACAGAAAGAGAGACAGAAAGAGAGAGACCGAAAGAGAGAGAAAGAAAGAAAGAAAGAGAGAGAGAGAGAGAGAGAGAGAGAGAGAGAGAGAGAGAGAGAGAGAGAGAGAGAGAGAGAGAGAGAGAGAGAGAGAGAGAGCAAAGGTGAAAATACGTATAAAAGGGAGCATAAAAATTGTCTCAATAACATTTTATCACGTTGTTGGTAATAATGTGCCCAACTTTCAGAAAGGGTTTGGCCAAGTAAATATTGGAGCTCTGATGTTAAATTCTGTTTTTCAAGAGACATTTCTGACATTTTGCCGTTTCAACTTTTACTTTCCCTTGTTTGCCTAAGACGAGAAGAAAATTGTTCTTTGTTTGGCCATTTGTTTCCTTTCAAATGGCAAGAATGCGTCAGTATCAGGGGCGTTAACCCCGGACCCCCCATCAGGGGTTCTATCCTCTGGACTCCTTGTCTAAACCTTTCCCTCACTTTTCTCAGATCCAGCACTGGGAGGTCGTTGAACCAACAGAGGTGTCCTAGGAGATCAGCAGGAAATGAACCATGTGGTGGCCGGGCCACTCATCCCATGGGGACGCTTAGGCAAAGTGCTAGCACAGACATACACAAGACAATATTTATGCACCAGTAGTGCAAGCGTCTGTACCGAAAAGGTCAGACATCAAATGTGTATGACCGAAACCTGTTGATCCTCATTTAATCAATGGTTCTGTAGTCTGCTGGAAAAAAGAAAAATATATTAACAAAAATCCTTCAGTTTTTTGTTTGTTTCATTCTTTTAGTATACCACCAATGATTTCTCAGTTGATTGTGTGTATGTGTTTCTTTTTGTTTGTTTTGTTTTTGTTTTAGTTCGCGGGAAAAAGAAAAATATATCAACAAAAATGTCTCGATTGTTTCTTTGTTTGTTTCTTTTAATATATCAAGAAAGATTTCTCAGTTGTGTGTGTGTGTGTGGTGTGTGTGTGTTGTGTGGTGTGTGTGTGTGTGTGTGTGTGTGTGTGTGTGTGTGTGTGTGTGTGTGTGTGTGTGTGTGTGTGTGTGTGTGTGTGTGTGTTGTTTGTATTTGCTAGAAAAAGAAAAAATCAACAAAAAATTCTCGATTGTTTCTTTGTTTCTTTCTTTTAATATTTCGCCAAAGATTTCTCAGTTGTTGCTTTTGTTGTTTGTTTGTTTGTTTGTTTTTGCATCCTCATCTTATGCTGTGTTTCTACGTCACTACCGTCCCCCTCCTTCTACTCATTTCTTGTCTCCCTTAGATACATGACGAAACCGAGCTTACCATGAAAACCGGGCATGAAGGGTCACAGTTGTTTTTTCTTTTTTTTTTTTACAGTGTTATGATGATGTGAGAACAGTACTGATTCTGCAGTTCCATTTGGGATTGAGACTGCGTGACAGGATTCTACATTTCATCATCATCATCAGGTGCCCTGCCGCATGGCGTTGGCGACCATGGACTTCCAACCATCTCTATCTCTCGTTGCCCCCAGCATCTCCCCCACCCTCCTGATCCCCAGCCACTCTGCAAGTCCGTCCAGCATTCTCTCCCTGGGTCTACCTGGTGATCTCTTTCCCTCCAGCTTCCCCGTTGTGACCAGGTGCTCCAAAACCCCCTTCCTCATAAAATGGCCTATAAATGTTGCTTGTCTTTTCCTAATCTTCCTTATGAGTGATCTACTTGTGTCTGCCTCCATCAAGACTGTCTCGTTTGTTTTCTTTGCTGTCCATGGAGCTCTCAACATTCTTCTGAGAAACCACATCTCGGCTGCCTCGATCCTGCTCTGGCTTTGCTTGCTGACTGTCCACGCCTCGCATCCGTACAACAGTATTGGTTCTATATAACATTCAAGGACTCTTTTTCTGATGTTAATTGATAGGCATTTGTTGGTAAGAATGCTTGTCATCTTCTTGAATGCTGTTTTGGCTTGGCCGATTCTGCCAGTTTTCCGATGTGCATCTGCCGTCTGATGAAATGACCGTTCCCAGGTATTTGAACTTATTAACCCGTGTCAAGGTTGTGCCATTTGCTGTTATTTTGCATGAGGGGATTTCATGTTTTGTACTGATCACCATGACTTCAGTCTTCCTGCTGTTTAGTTTCCAACCCCTTACCTTTGCTTTCTATTTCTAGTATATTCACAAGGTTTTGTAGGTCCCTTTCATTTTCTGCAATTAGCACGGTGTCATCTGCGTACCGAATGTTGTTTATCATCTTCCCTCTAACCTTTAATCCAGGGTCTTCTTCTAGGTTTCTCATGATATTTTCGCTATACAGTGAAAACAGATCTGGTGACAAAACACAACCCTGTCTGACTCCTCTTTTGATGTTTTGAAAAGAGCTTATATTGTTTTCTATTCTCATTGCAGCTGTTTGTTCCCAGTACATATTCCTGATTATTCGTAGATCTTTTCCATCAATATTGAGTCTCTCCAGTTGGTTGATCAATTCTTCATGTCGTACCCGATCGAAGGCCTTGGTATAGTCAACAAAGCATAAATACAAATCCTTATTCAACTCAATTGAGCTCTCTATGATAGTTCTTGGGATGTATATGGCATTAATAGTTCCTTTCCCTTTCACAAATCCACACTGTTCTTCTGCTATTTCTCTTTTGATTCTATTCCTTGTCCTCATCATGATTATTCTTGACAGGATTTTTGTTACATGACTCATCAAACTGATTGTGCGATGGAGTTCGCATTCTATAGCCCCTGTCTTCTTTGGAAGTGCAATGAAAATTGAATTTGACATATCTTTGGGGATTTTTCCAGTGTCATAAATCTCATTTAGGAGGACTGTTATTTTTTCTATGCCAAATTCCTCCAGGGCTTCAATCATCTCTGTAGTAATGTTGTCTGGTCCTGGGGCTTTTCCTGGTTTCATCTTTTTCAGTGCTGCTCTGACTTCATCTTTCATTATGGGTGGTCCTTCAAAGTTCTTTTTTATAATGTGTTCTTCGTTTCTGTCATCCTCAAAAAGGTCTTTAATGTACTCTCCCCATCTGTCCAGTATTTTGTATTTTTCCATGATAAGCGTGCCATCTTTCGATTTTAGGACCAGTTGATGTGCATGTATTTTTCCTGTGGACAATTTCTTCAATTCGTCTGTACATACCCTGACGATCCATTCTGTGTCGTTCTTCTATCTCTTTGTATTTTGTGTTCAGCCAAGCTTCCTTAGCTTCATTGCACCTATTCCTGATTTCTTTGTTTATCTTCCTGTATATCACCTCGTTTCTCTTTGGTTCCTTCTTTCCTCCTTCAAGCCCAAAATTTCATTAGTCATCCAGCTCTTTTTTGCTTTTCTCTCCGCCTTATGGATTTCTTCACAAACTTCATTTATAGAACTTCTCAACTTTGTCCATTGTTCCTCACTGTCACCAACGTCTTCCAGAGCACTGAATTTGTTTTGAACATGTACATTAAATTTTTGACGTATCATTTCATCAAACTAAACATTGGACTCTTAAAGACAGATGAAATGATACAGATGAAATGAAATGATACGTCAATTCTACATTTAGTTTCGTAATATTATGATATCCTTCCGTCAGCCAGCCTAGAGAGATACAGTGATGGTCAGTGAATCTGAGCAACATCCTCAATTACGTGTATGAAACTCGACTGTGTGTTTCTAAATCTTCCAAAAAATTACACTTGAACTCCGCATACATGCATGCTTTTTAGTGCTGATGTTGTCGAACATATCCACATGCACGCCTATACCCACACAACCACACTTTACCACAAAACTATACCCATATGCATACACAAAGGCACGCGTGCGTTGTGAAGAAGATACATAATTGTACATAAAAAGGATATAATATTTCTGAGTGATTATTATGGGTAAGACAATGGTAGAACAGAGAGGTCGTCGAACCAACAGGAAATTAACAACCTGACTGTCAACCATACGTCTCATAGGAGAGTACAGAAGTAACGTTGCTGTCTGTACGGAAAAGGTCAGCCGGTGTATGAGCATACGTAAAAACCTACTCGCCTCACCTGATCGACAACCAAAACCTATTTGCCCTATTTATCGACAATCTATTCAATCATCATCATCATCATCATCATCATCATTATGTGCCCTGCCGCATGGCGTTGGCGATCATGACCCTCCACACGAATCTATCCCTTTTCACTGCAAGTACATCTCTCCGTACTCAGCCACCCTGCGAGTCCGTCTAAATTTTCTCCCTGGGTATACCTGGTGTTCTCTTTCACTCCTATTTAGTAGCTGGGGGAAAACATGCAAGGTTTTCAAAGCAGATTAATAACCACCTCCCTTTTGACAAAAACGTAAGGAGAAAATACAGTCCTAGACCAATTGCAGTGGTGCAATGCTGAGCACTGTGAACTGACGACTGGAAGAGTGTGGGTTTAATATGTCCCATCTCAATCATCTCAGATAGATTCCATCTCAATCTCAATCATGTGTGTAGGTCCGATGGGCCCCATCTCAATCATATCTGATAGGTCCATCTCAATCATATCTGATAGGTCCCATCTCAATCATATCTGATAGTCCATCTCAATCTTCTCTGATAGGTCTCATCTCAATCCTCTCTGACAGGTCCCATCTCAACTATCTCTGATAAGTCTCATCTCAACCATCTCTGATAGGCCCCATCTAATTTTCTCTCATACGTCCCATCTCAATCCTCTCTGATACGTCCCATCTCAACCATCTCTGCTAAGTCCCATCTCAACCATCTCTGATAGGTCCCATCTCAATCATCCTTGATAGGTCCCATCTCAATCTTCTCTGGGGGTCTTATTACTCAACCATCTCTGATAGATCCATTCTCACCATCTCTGATAGGTCCCATCTCAATCATCTCATCCCGACCATCTCAGGAATAGTTATCTCTGATGGCTATATCGTCAAAGGTAAATGCTGACGTTAAAAACTCAACTAATCGTTTATTCATCTCTGCTGTGGGTGTAAAACTACTGATGGGTATCGGACACGTTCTATCAACACTGTTATTTTTTTAAACTTTTTCCCCGCTGTATCCTTCGTCAGCAGGCATCAATCATGCATGGGGTATTTGTCTTAGGGCTCCAAACTATGAACCACCTGCATCATAGAACAGTTTCTGTCCTAATCCATCTCTTGTGTGAATGCTTCCTTAAAAAGAACAGGAAAGAAATACAAACCAAAGCTTAAAAAAGCGTGCTTTGTTAATCGCTTCTTCGCTCGTTTGTAAATATTGGAGAAGACAAAGACGAAGGAGAAGAGGAGAAAGAAAGAAAAGAGAAAATCATTGAAACAAAACGTCTTTTGTCAGTTTTTGTTTGATTATAGGAAAACTGACGAAAAGACAGAAAGAGGGATGCTGCGTAATCTGTTTCTGTGGTAATTATGATTCTTCATTTCAAAGAAAAAAAAAAGAAAAGAATTGGTAGGGGATGGGATGGGACGGACATTGATGAGTAATGTCCTGAAGCATGTGGGTGAGTGTCTCTGTCTCTCTGTCTCTGTTTCTATCCCTGTTTGTCTGTCTTTGTCTCCCTGTGTCTGTGTCTGTCTGTGTCTGTCTGTCTATCAGTCTGTCTGTATGTCTGTCTCTGTCTCTGTCTTTCTGTTTTTCTGTCTGTCTGTCTGTCTGTCTGTCTGTCTTTCTTCAGTAGGGGTTGATGGCTTTTTTGATAAAAAAAATTCTGTCTTAAAGTCTGAACTCTGTCTGTCTCTGTTAAAATTTCTGACCTAAAGTCTGAACTCTGTCTGTCTGTTAAAATTTCTGACTTAAAGTCTGAACTCTGTCTCTTGTTATAATTTCTGACTTTAAGTCTGAACTCTGTCTGTCTCTGTCTTCCCCTCTCTCTCTCTTTCTCTCTCTCTGTCTCTGTCTTTTTGTCTTCTGTTTGTCTGCTGCCTGTCTGTCTGTCTGTCTGTCTGTCTCTGTATCTGTCTCTGTCTGTCTGTTTCTCTCTCTCTCTCTTTCTCTCTCTCTCTTTCTCCTCGACTCGGACTCATCTATTGTACGTTTCTAATGAATACTTCAAATATACTTTCACAAAATCAAAGTTCAGTATTTTAGGGTTTAGAAGTAATTTTCAGCAGTGACTGGCAACTGAAAATATAAAACTTCATTTGTCCATTGTGCAAAAATGGTACTGAATACGAATTATATATAATTTCCCGCGTGTTGTTAAAATTAATGGCATCCATTCCTGCTGTGTAGACTTACAATGTCAGCATTCACATGGCGCTTTTGACATGTAGTTTAACAGTTCCTGAATATTTGAAATCAGGATGTTGTGTTATTAGGTTATCTGCCCTTTGTGGCTAGGGCGATATGAAAGCTCTGGACACTAACACAGAGAGCTGGGAACAGATAGCAGCTGACCACAACTTTGGAGTTATTTCAAGAGCGATTCACCATACTTGAACAGCCCATGTGCTCACCACACAAATCAGCCAGCAATTGTCTGACAGATTTCCTGAGCCTGCACAAAACCCTATGCGCTGGCAAGGTCTTGAAACGGGGAAAGGGGAGAAGGAGCTATCAAACACGAAGCTGACCCCACAAGAATAATGGAAACATTAAGATGGGCAGCAAACAGGCCAATTTTTTAATGTTGCCGGTTGGGATTGATGTAGCACCAATCATCTGTTTAGGGCAGTGTGCTCCAGAAACAACTCAGGTTTGGAGAAAAGAAGATCCAGACCTTAGCCGTGGAAATGAGAGCCAGGCAGAAAGCAAGCTCTTGTGAAGGATGGCCAGCATCTATGCCTGCATCCAGTGTCGCAGAGACTGCCTTTCCTGCATCGGCCTTCCCAGCCATAGCCGACGCTGCTCCAGAGGCATCAACTCAACTCGACACGACACTAGGGTACATCATCCATAGCCGACGCCAGAATGACGGAGGCCTCCTCCTACTCCTACCTTTGTGACTATTACAGCGCTAATGGAAACCGGAGCATCAGCGCATATGGAATTTAGCGCGGAGACACCATCTTCAGAAACTGAAACTGAGGCTGTTTTGAAAATTGCTTTAAGGTTTAGACAGGGTGAAACATAAACACAAAGGTTCCCAAAAGGCAATTCCTGTGTATCAAGACTGCTCTTCCGCTGTGCTGACAGCGCTGTGTGTGCATAATTAAGGCAGGGATTTTGGCCACTCAGTCAATGGCCCATTAATCTTATCTTGTCTCCGGGCGAAAAGCTTCTGGCGCTTTAAAACCTTGTTCCCGCTGCTTTAAATTTAGTTCATATCGATTATTTACATTCCGATGCACTGTCAGTCGTTTGTCAATTATTCTATTCTGGTGACTGCTTGGAAAGAGCATGTGTGTGTGTGTGTGTGTGTGTGTGTGTGGTGGTGTGGTGTGTGTGTGTGTGTGTGTGTGTGTGTGTGACAGAGAGAGAGAGAGTGTGTGTGTATGTGACTGAGAGAGAGAGAGAGTGTGTGGTGTGTGGTGTGTGTGAGTGCGTGTGTGTGCGTGTGTGAGTGTGTGTGTGTGTGTGTGTGTGTTGTGTGTGCGTGTGCATGTATGTGTGTGTGTGTCTGTGTGTGGT
>CM060306.1:70693011-70695511 GCA_030674185.1 Monoplex corrugatus | reverse complement strand
GGAGTCACAAATCTCTCTTCCCCGCTCTCTCTCTCCCTCCCTACATCTCTCCCTCCCTATATCTCTCCCTCCCTATCTCTCTCCCTCCTTATATCTCTCCCTCCCCATCTCTTTTTCTTTCTTTTTTTCTTTCTTTCTTTCTCTCTTGTCCTTTCTCTCATCTCTATCACTCAAACACACCCTCTCTCCCTCGCTCGCTCTCTCTCTCTCTCTCTCTCTCTCTCTCTCTCTCTCTCTCTCTCTATCTCTTCCAAACGTGTCAGCGACAGCAAATTGATTTTCAGATAATCCAATACAATGAGAGCATGGGCGTAAATGATCATGGCCGATTATTTGATTACAGACACACGTGTACTCATTTAGGAAGTCAAAAACCGGATAGTGAAAAATAAACAAGAAAAGTCAAATTAAGTTCCAGAGTTATTTTAAGCATGTTTTCCACTTGCTAGTTTAATAACCCTTCGACTCCCGCATCCTATCCATCAACTGCAAAAACTTAACCTTTTGATTCCCTCACCCTATCCAATGAATGAAAGGGCTACATTTTTGCTCTGCAAGCATGGTTAGCAACGCAGGATGCTGGTGGACAGGGTGCGGGAGTCAAAGGGTTAATGTTTGACCTCCTTCGGTTCCTGAGAACTATGGAATTGGAGATGCACCACTAGACAGGTGTTTCCAGGACACTAATCTGGCCATAGTGATATGCAGAACCAGTTGTCGCCCATACAATAGTATAGGTTCTTCTAGGGCATAACCCCGGCCATAGTAATACATAGAATTTACTGTTTCCCTTACAGCAGTGCAGATGTCGCCCGGACACAAGCATGGCCATAGTATGCAGAATCTGCTGCTGTCCGTACATCAGTATAGATGTCTCTCAGCATAACACTGGCCATATTGATATGGAAAGCCTGCTCCTGCCAATATAACAGTATTGAGGTCTCCAGGATACAAGCCTGGCGATAGTGATATGCAGAACCTACTGCTGTCCATACAGCAGCATAGATGTCTCCAGGACATAACCTTAGCCATAGTGATATTCAGAACCTACTGTTGTCCAAACAGCAGTAAAGATGTCTCCAAGACAGAAGCTTGGTCATGATAATATGCAGAACCTGCTGTTGTACATACAGCAGTACAGAGGTCTCCAGGACACAAACCTGGCCATAGTGATAAGAACCTGCACTTGCTCGTGTATCAATCCCTCCTACCCCTTCCTTTCTTATTTTTTGCGACTCTAGGGGGGTGGGGGTGGAAGGGAGAAGTTGAAATAAATACAGCTTAGAGCTGGTGACGATAAAATAAAGTATGATGCTATTTTTTTTATTGTGTGTGTGTGTTTCCTAAGGCCATCAGAGCCTGACATGGTTTACAGGCTCTAGAACATGCGTATGTGATATTTTGCGAGCTTATATACATCAAGAGAGTTCAGGTATGATCAGGTCTGTATATGTGTTGACCTAAGAGATTGAAATGATCTTCATTCACCCACCGCTTCCACAAAGAGGCGAATCTAGACATCTTGATGGAAAATCCAATGTTGAAACCAAATGCGCTGTGTATTAAGCAAAACACACACACACACACACACACACACACACCACACACACACACACACACATACACACACACACACACACACACACACACACACACACACACACACAAACACACACACACACACACACACAAACAACAACACACCACAAACAAACAACAAACAAACAAACAAAAACAAAAAACAAAAACAAACAAAAAATAAACAAACAAACAAAATGATTAAACAAACAGATGACGAAAAACGAAACAAACAAACAAAATCCCCAATGAAGCAATCAAACAATCCAGGATTTGTTTGTGTGAATGTGTATGTTAATGTGTGCGTGTGTGAGTGTGTGTGTGTTTGTGAGTGTGTGTGCGTGCGCGTTTGTGTGTGCGTGAGAATATGTGTGTGTCTGTGTGTGCGTGCGCACGAGTGCGTGTATGTGTGTGTGTGTGTGTGTGTGCACGCGCGCTCGCGGATGTGCATATAAAGCTGTTTTCCAGTAGTCTTCATAGAATCATACAATGGGAATTCCCCCTCCCTCCCTCTCCCTATGTAACAAACAGTCAGGGTGGTCTGTTGATCAGTTTTAACGAAATTAGCAGCGTTTTCCAAAAGCTGTTTTGAACACACACCCCACAGTCGCTGCTTGAGTCATAAAGAGCACACTGTCCCGACTATCCGTTCACTGGTGGTTAGAGAATCAGGCGCAGGTCAGAGCCAAAAATGAAAGCTGACCCTTCGGCCATTGGCGGCTGTTGGATTCCACCACGGCCATCATAGCCATCGATTTTTCAATCAAGAGAGATCGACATAGAGACAGACAGGCAGACAGACAGAGAGACAGACAGAGAGAGTGTCAGACAGATAGACAGGCAGATAGGTAGGCGGCCAGACAAAGACAGAGATAAGCATGGATAGACAAGCAAACAGACAGTCAGATGGATGGATGGATGG
>CM060306.1:70683011-70685511 GCA_030674185.1 Monoplex corrugatus | reverse complement strand
AATAAATCTTGTTACAAAGTGCTTATCTTTTCTTAACTGAAGACAACACATGAGCGGCTGGATGGTTCACGCATGTGTTCATTGGTGATAACAGTATTTATGAAACAGACAATAAATGATATTGTGGACTTGAACTGAACTCAAGCATCGAAAATATGAGATGACGCTACAGAACAACATATCATAATTTATGAAGTCCACACTAACAGTCTAAACATCCACTCTAAAATCCAATCAACATCGCACGATGTGAATGCATCGATGTACCACTACAGTCAAGAAGATTAGACAATTAAGTACGTAACATATTTCCGGAGCGATGTCACTGCTTATTGGATCGACAGGAGACAGCCTATTGCATCTTCACTGACTATCAAGCTCTGTGCCAGCTGGCAGAAACTAAGAAAAAAAAATCACCAGACGTGGTCTGACCATGTAGGCAGCACACGAAAGACGGAGAAGAAGAAGAATGCGAAGAAGAAGAAGAAGAATGCGAAGAAGAAGAAGAAGAATGCGAAGAAGAAGAAGAAGAATGCGAAGGAATGCGAAGAAGAAGAATGCAAGAAGAAGAATGCGAAGAAGAAGAAGAAGAAGAAGAAGAAGAAGAAAAGAAGAAGAAGAAGAAAAGAAGAAGAAGAAAAGAAGAAGAAGAAGAACAAGAACAAGAACAAGAACAAGAACAAGAAAGTACAAGAACAAGAACAAGGGCAAGAAAAAGAAATACTCGAATACTGTTTATAAGACAATGAAGACGTTTGGAATAGTATGACCATGTAACAAGATCGATGGACATGCCAAAACCATCTCCTCAGGGAACAGTGAGAAGATCCAGAAAGAGTGGGTGTTTGGAGGGGTAGTGCGGGAAGGTTAGGAGACCAAGAGAGGAAATGGACAAATAACGTTATAGAACAGAATGGACTGGACCCTCACCGACCTCAGAGTGAAATCCGGAACCGCTATAGAGATAAACCTGTTGCCTGTCATAACTGTGCCGTCCCATTGACCATTGGGGTCACGGAATGGGTGAAGGTAAACGTGTCCATTTTTCGCTATTTCAGTCTATTTTCTTCCATTAATTCTTTGTTTTATATAATGGTCTTTCTATCTTTTCTCTTAATGTCTGTCCTTTCCTTTTGCCCCCTTCTTATTCTTGAGCATCTTCCTTTCTTTCTGTCTGTCTTTCTTTCTGTCTTTCTATCTGTCTTTCTTTCTTTCTGTCTGTCTTTCTTTCTTTCTTTCTTCCTTTCTTTCTTCCATCCTTTCTTTCTTTCTTTCTGTCTGTCTGTCTGTCTTTCTTTCTTTCTTTCTTTCTTTCTTGCATGTACTATACGAAAATTACAGACTGCACTTTTATCTGAAGGGAGAGCATTCACTACCCTATGTCGATATGTTATTTAGTTCCTGTTTTGCGCTTTGTCAGCAACAAAATCGCCTGTAGGGGAAACCCCTTGGGTGTAGAGACCGTCGGTATAAGGATACATCGTATAGAGTAACCTCTTGTGTTCCGGCCAATTCACATCAGAATTTCATCCCTGCTCCATGCTCGTTTCTGCTACCGAAAAATTCACACCACCAGAGAATTCATATCAGGACAATCCATCACTGGAAAATGAAAATATGGAGTCATTTACTATCATTGACATTTCCGGAATGCTGACAGATCTGAACGTCTACAATTCACTCATTTAGTGTTGGTTTTTAAACAAAGGAAAACGACATCACATACACCTGGCACAAACAGAAATTACACGTCGAAAAAGATTAGTTTTTTTTTTCTGTTTTAAATAAATTTTCTTTTGTTTTAGTTGTTCTTTTTGAATATTTTCCTTAACAGGCAATGTCCTGTGATGAACCTTCTGGTGTTGAACTGCCCGCTGCAAAACATGTGGTAGTGAATAGTCATTTGGTAAACTCATGGTGATGAACAATCATTTAGAGTCATTTGGCAAACTATGGTGTTAAACAATTATTTGAGAAACTTTGGTACTCCAGAATTATTCAATACATTATGATACAAGACAAGACAGGACAGGACAAGACAAGACAAGACAAGACACGGCAAGACAAGAGAAGACAAGACAACACAACACAAGACAACACAACACAACACAACACAACAAAACACAACACAACACAGCACAACGCAACGCAACGCAACGCAACGCAACACAACACAACACAACACAGCACAACACAATTGCAATGCAAAGCAATATTTTACAATATAATAAAATCCCACAACGAAATACAATACAAAATGAAACGATATGACATATCAAAACAACAAATAAATAAGTGTAACATGACAAATGGAACAAAATTCAATCAATCTGCCACAGCACAGCACGACATAACAGGAGGCAACACTTTGCCAAATACAGCAAAACAATGGAAAACAATCGCATGAAATGAACCTTTATTTCCCAACGGTATATAGAATAACACGTAGGCTAACTTACATATCTGCTGTCGCAATCTGTTTATATAAAATCAACAGGAA
>CM060306.1:70675511-70678011 GCA_030674185.1 Monoplex corrugatus | reverse complement strand
GGCAGGGGACATTTTTTCCGACCTTTCAGGTTAGTCTATACAGTGCAGACTTGTTAATGCTTAACTACCCTTCGTGTGTTTCCACATGCAGAATTTTGCATATGCATATTAATCTTCCTGTAAATCACGTCAATACTTACTGATGGAAATATTAAAACACTCAGTATGTACGCTGTCCGACAGAATATGTAGACTGTGCAGCAACACAACCATCTGCACTGTGTGGGCAAACACAGCGTAACAGACTTATACGAAAAAAAAACCCTTCAAACTCGAAACTAAAAAAAAATTT
This sequence comes from Monoplex corrugatus, assembly GCA_030674185.1. NCBI lineage: Eukaryota > Metazoa > Mollusca > Gastropoda > Littorinimorpha > Ranellidae > Monoplex > Monoplex corrugatus. The sequence goes on along the minus strand of CM060306.1, from coordinate 70,677,719 downwards.
AAAAAAAAAAAAAAAAAGCAAAACCCCCCCCCCCCAACAAACAAACAAACAAAAACACGTGGTTTTTCTCTCAGTTTTTGAACAACAACACATGTTACAGGGCCACTTAACAAGACGTATCTATAAAAACATAAACAAAGAAAAACCACCTCAAAATTGGAATGCTAAGAAACCCAGAGTTTTATTTCAGTTGATGAACAGCGTACATACACGTATCTGAAAAAACTGAAGAAGGAAAGCAACACACAAACACACACACACACACATACACACACACACACACATACTCACCACACACACACACACACACACACACCACACACACCCCACACACACACACACACACACATATATATATTTATGTATATATATATTATACATTACATACATACAATACATGCACGCATACATACACACATACTCTCACACAAACAACACACACACAACACACACACACACACACACACACCACACACCGCACAACCAACCACCCACACACACACACACACACACACACACACACACACACACACACACCGCACACACACACACGCACACACACGTACACACACAGACACACTCACACACACTCACACACACACACACACACACGCACGCACGCACGCACACACACACACACACACACACACACACACACACTCGCGGAACTTTAAAAAGTATACTTTTATTTCAATGACGGTTCCTTAAGGTCACATTGACCCAGAAAAATACAAACCCGCATTTCTGAAAATAATGTTTGTAGTCAATGGGATATTCTTTGAATGGCTTGACTGTCCTCTTTCTTTATTATTTTTCCCCCTTTTTAAATCCGCTGCCACAGTTCCGGTGTCTCACAGGACCAAGTAATGCAGGGGATAATTTTCACAATGCGATGATTGAAGAGGACGAGAATGATAGCAGAAGGTGCTTTGGTGATGATCCATTACCGTTCAGACAGTTGGCGGGGCTGCACTATCCACTAATTATGGTAAAACTCGCTGCTGAGCTGCACTGCATGTTGACGATAATAATATGTGATACAGGGCCGCTTGATAACATGATACATGTTACAGGGCCTCTGAATGTTATAATAGGCGTTACAGGGCTATTTGATGTCATAATACGTGTTACAGGGCTGATGGATAACATGATACATGAAACAGGGTCACTTAACGTCATAATACATATTACAGGGCAACTTAACGTCAAAATACACATTAGAGGGCCTCTTAACGTCATAACAATATTACAGGGCCACTTAACGTCATAGTACATGTTACAGGGTGACTTAACGTCATAATACATACTACAGGGCCATTTAACGTTATAACACATATTGCAGGGTCGCTTAACGTCATAATACATATTACAGGGCCACTTAATGTCATAATGCATGTTATAGGGGCGCTCAAGGTCATAATACATATTACAAGGCCACTTAATGTCATAATACATGTTATAGGAGAGCTTAATATCCTGATACATGTCACAAAGTCTCTTATTTTCTTGATATCTATTCATTAAATCGAAATGAGATTTCCTAGGCGGTGTGAGCAGGCAACGCTCCACAGAAGTGATGCTGATCAGAGAGAGAGGGGGTGGGAGAAAGAGAAAGAGAGAGAGAGAGGGAGTGAGACAGAGAGAGAGAGAGATTGAGACACAGAGAGAGAGAGAGACAGAGAGAGAGAGAGAGAGAGAGAGAGAGAGAGAGAGAGAGAGAGAGAGTTTAAAAAAGAGAAAGACTGCTAGAAAGTAAAGGCAATGTGAGTGTATTTTTAGAGCCCCAAGAGAGGAAAAGCAGGATTGTCTCCCTTGCAAAGATAAACAGACAAAGACAAGCAAGCAAAATAGACGTTTTGCTCTACAGGATCGACAGCCTAGGGATTTTACTCTGAAAAGCAAAATGGGCTGTGTCTACAGCATCATGCCTGACCGTTTGCGTGGCTGTTTGCACACCCCCTGTGGTTGCAGTAAAGCAATGTCAAGTGCGTCTGACTGCTTAGTGTCGAGACTATAAAAATGGGAAAAGAGCTGGCAGCTGTGCAAGATGGCATCTGGGTGGATTACAAAATCGAGAGACGAAGACCTAGAGTAAAGCGATAGGGGGGGTTTTTCCATTCTCTGTTGGCCTGGTAGCTGGGCTGGGCTGGACCTTATTGGTGCATATTGTGTGGCTATGTCCCAGGGTTTGTTATCTCCTGGCTCCGC
>CM060306.1:70635511-70665511 GCA_030674185.1 Monoplex corrugatus | reverse complement strand
GTCAGGTCACATGGACATGCCAGTAATTCTCTTACATAGTAAAGGGTTGCAATGTGTGCCAAGGTCAAGACCTGTTCAGTTTATGGATACACATGTTGGCTTCAACCTTGTTAGTGCTGTTGAGACATTGGTCATTCATTAGCAAACAACTTCCTCTAGCTCCCTGTGTTAGGGGCAAACTGTTCAAGCTGTCTTAACCCTTTCACTCCCGTACCCTATTCCCCAACTGCAAAAACTTAACCCTTTAACTCCCTCAACCCATCCACTTAGCTTCCTGCAGTAAGCTGGTAGGATAGGATTAGGGAGTCAAAGGGTTAAGTTTTTACTTTGCTAGTATGGCTGACCATGAAGGATGCTGGTGGACAGGGTGCGGAAGTCAAAAGGTTAATGTAGCTTGTAACCATCTGCATGGGTGAGATCTACAAGGTCTCCACGTAACCCAGAGGTTTGGAGCTCTCCTTCGTTTTTCCTATGCATTCTATTGGAGGTCATGTCGAACTACACTGACTGAAGAGGGTGGGGGTGAGTAAGGGTGGAAAACGGGTGGTGGTGGTGTGGTGGTGGTGGTGTGGTGATGGTGAAGAAACAGGGATGTAGGCTAAGGGGGCACTGTTTCTGAAAAATATGACCTTGCCAACACGCTCCACGTTGATACTTTCTGCTTTACCGCTTCATAAAAGTGTTCAAAGAGGAAAGTGAAGACTACTTGTTTTTGTTAGTGGTCCGATTTTTTGCGGATGCTTTTGTGCATGCTGTTTTTGCCTGCATTGTGAAAGCAGTATGGGTATGTTGCTGCACGGTATGCCTACTTTGTCTATAGTAGACGTGCGTGCTGAGTGTTTCCAAGCTTCCATAAACCAGTCATTGATACGACTTACAGGATCTTTAATAATTATCTCACTTGGGACGGAGAGTTGTTCCCCTTGCTTTTCCCCACAGACGGCCCATTTTGAAGGGTTAGGAAAAAAATCGCACAAAAATACAAAACATAAAGGAACAAAATGAAACTTTCAGATCTGAATATTTACATGCTGGGTTAGTTCATGCCAAAATACTGAAGTTCTTTCTTGAATATTTCTTCTAGTCAGGATCACTGTACAGTCACACATTTTGATCAGCTCCATGAACACACAGTCAAAGGTGAGAAGGTCTTAGTATGCACAAAATAACATGAATAAAGTAGACTTTACTTAGGGTAAAAAAAATATTAGTGACGTTATATAAATAAATGTTACAAACTGTTACACAGGGGAATATGGAAAAAAAAGGAGCACACCGAATGTTTCAGTCCCTATGCACTGTTTTCCTAATAATCAGTGTAGTTCTGCTCTGAGTGATACAGTTGGATGCAGGTGATGGTCTTGTTGGGCTAGCATAGTTTGTCACAGAGGGCAACCCCACACTTTTTACGCCAGTTGGGGGTTTGCTGCAGTTGAACTCCTGGTGTCTCCTGCTGCCAGCACTACACACATGGCACTTCCTATAGTTCTTCAAGCCGCTAGGGATGGGTGGCAGAGGGCAGGAGAAGTGCTCATTCTGTTTGCCACTCAGTTCTCTCATGCATATCTGTTTATGACAATAGAATTTAGAAAGTCTTCTGTCACAAACTGATTGAAGGAATCAATAGGGGCGCGGCACTCAGCTGGGACATGTAGGCCACAAAAGCCAGAGAATGGAGGCAAAGTGGGGAAAACTGAAATCTTCGTGCCAGTCACGCATAAGAAAGTCAAAGAAATCTTCATCAGACATGTGACTCACTGTACAAGGCCTACTGACCGTTCTCCTCTCGTGACGTGTACGCCCACCTCCCTCTCCCACGTCACTGTCGTCTGAAACTGGGTCACTGTCGGTACCTTCTTGCTGGCAGCTTCCATCACTTGAAACACTTGCACCATCATCTTCATCATACTCCTCGAGTCCAATCCTTCAGTCTGAAGCACTTCAATCACTTCAGAAGCAGTAAAACGCCGCCGTCGCGATCTACTTTGCTCCAAAACTCGTACTCGCCTGCGACGCCATTTTCGACACGAATGCAGATTAGCCAGTCGTGTGGGGTGCCGAAGTCAATCGTTTTCCGACGAGTGTATTGCTACGGAATCTCACGAAGTAACTTTCCACTTGACCCTTGACACGTTTGCAGTGACCAGTATGGCTTCGGTTGGCATGCCATGCGCCACGTCACGACGGAAGCGTCGAAAAATTTCTAATTATCGAAATCGCTATCGCGTTCCGTCGTAGGAAACCGTGCCTTACGTCACGAACGCTATAGCGTTCCTTTGTACAGGAGAGAGTTGTGAAATCTATGATTCTTTAAGCGTACACATGCCAAGGGGTTTAGACACTGGTAGGTCTGCATCCATGTTGACCTGGGGTATCGGGGGGAAATCTTCATCTTTGCCTATTTGGTGGAGGTGTCGAGGCTTATCGACCCAGGATTTTCCTATTGCAATCTAACTTACATCCATTTGTTACTGTGACCACCAGTGAAGAGTAGAACACTCTGTTTTCAAAAGATTCTTGTATATTGAGACAACACTGAAGTGAAATCGTTGCACATGAACAAACATGAAAGATGAAAAAACAAACAAACAACTAACAAACACACAACCAATTAACCAATTAACCAATCAACCACAGCCAACCAACCAAACAACCAAATAACCAACCAAACCAACCAACCGAGCAAGCAAGCAAGCAATCAAGCAAGCAAGCAAGCAACAGCCAACCAACACCAACCAACCAACCAACCAACCAACCAAAGGATTTTTTTTTCTAAAAATTAATCAGAAATTAATATTGCTGCGTACCTATTTCAAGCTGTACTGGTTTAGATTGAATCTCTCTCGTCATTTATTGCAAATAATTCATGAAGTGTAAAGCACGAAAGAATTTTGTTTTTCTATGCTGCTCCTCTATAAATTGTGGACAAAAGTCAAGACAGAGCGGCCTGGACGGAGATGGTGACACCCAGATGTACAGCGGCCAACACCGATCGCAGTGAAGCCGACAGGTGAGACAGGTGAGGTATCCTCTATAAAATACGTATTCTTCTTTTTCTGATTATTGATATTTTCATTACATGTTCTATTATCATGTGACAGGCAGATCGAAAAAATACATGCACTAACTGATGTAAAACAAACAAACAAAAAAAAAAGAAAAAAAAACAACAAAACAAGCAACACTCAATCTATCATATCATCAAACATATAGTGGACATAAAAGTTTGCGTTGAACAATAGAAGAGCCTTAGTTAAGAGTATATTGACTATATTATTAGTTACTTACCATTATGTGATTGGAATATGTAGGACAGCAACAAACATTATCCACTCTTGCCTGTTCAGAGCCAGCCTCTGTATGGAACCCCAGGTCTGTTTCAGAGCTCCTTCTATTGTTTGTCGCCAGGTGTTTTGGGGCATTCCTCTCTTACATCTCCATTGTTGCCATGAAGGACAGACCGGATGACGTTGTCCTGTTCTCTTATGATTCTGGGCCCAATCCATCTGCGTCGTCTTTCCATGATCATAGTGCCCATGCTCTCTTAATTGCATTTGGCGAGTCGCTGTTGGTTTGAATTAAAGTTGGGCCGGAAGATAGGAATGAATCTTTGGAGTTTCTCTCAGTGGAAAAAGAAAACTTGTAGCTAAGTAAAGTCACTTTTTGTCATCCTCCAGTATTCTGAGCTGTACAGTAGTATTGGCTGTACTATTCCCACTGTTAATTAAAATGATATACATTGTTTTAGAAGTGTTGTCAACTTTTACATGGCACCTGTGACGTTAGTGCGTATGGAATTCGTTCCGAGCGTGGATACATCGTCTTGAGAAACTGAAACTGAAACTGAAACTGTCATATGGACCTGACGAGATCTGAAACGCCAAGATCGGGGGAAAATAGATGACGGGAACAGCAACACCAGTTCGCCATCATAATTATTCAATAGCATAGAATGAAGTGGCTTTATCATCAGACCACAATGCAACCCCACCAAAAGACTTAAGAAGCATACAACAAAAATATTTCTAGATTCAAAGAGGGAGGCAGACCAAGGAAGACTTGCATCGTCAGTGTGAAGAAGCTTTAACGTCACATTGCATTTTTCTTCTTCAGGTTTTCGGTCTCAAATTTGGTCGTGAACTTTATTTCCCGTCAAAAACCAAGACAGTACAAGTGGACAATGAAGGAAGGAAGAAAGAAAGGAGGGAAAAATAATGAAAGAAAGAAAGAAAAGAAAGAAAGACAAAAAGAAAGAAGGAAAGAAAGAAAAAGACACCATAGTGACAGGGTTGTTCTCAGGTCCTATGTTGGCTGGATGTCCGACAGTAAATGGCCGTTGGCAATATGATGCTGTAATTTGTTGCATTGAACGTATTCGGTGCATTTGTTCAACATGTATTTTGTTTGCAGAACTTTTTTGGGACCTGTGCATTATTGAACACTTCATACATCAGGTGGCTTAGCCTCTCATCAGCTGAAAGCATGTTATGACAATGACAATTAGCTGATCAACACAAACGTAGCGACTGACAAAAAGAACATATGACAATAGTGTGAAGCTATATGAGCAAACTTTATTTTCTTTCCACATTTTGACCTTGAAAATAAACCTCGTTTACATTTTGACATCCACTGTCTGGCCAAGGGGTGACATGATGCAGTACGTTACCAAAATCCAATACAGCCATGGCAGACGCTGCTGTGTTTTACCTTGTGAATAACACAAATGAAAATCGATATCCTGGGATTGTGCACATAACTTCATACACACGCGTGCGCTCACACACACACACACACACACACACACACACACACACACACACACACACACACACACACACACACACACACACACACACGCACACACGCACACACATACATACACACATATATATATATTTATCTATATATACGTATATACATACATAAAAAAATATTATATGTACATATATATGTATACTTTTATATATTTATACACACATGTACATTATCATTATTATTATTAATACTGTTATTATCATTATTTATATTATTACTATGTGTTATTATATATTATTATTATTATCATTATTACTATTTATCACTATTGTTATTATTACTATCATTATTATTATCATTATTATCATCATTATGTTTCTTATGTGCCAGTTTATTTTCAGTGGCAATCTATGTTTCTCATGTGGCTATTTATTCTTATTTGACAATTTCACTTTCGGAGCCAGAGATTTTACGGGATTATATTTTGCTTGAGGCTTTCACTTTGCGCTGTCAGAATCACAGAACATTTTCTGGAAAAGCCAGAAAAGGATTTCTGAGAGATATCCGATCAATTGACAGCTATTATTTCTCTGTTTCCGTTGTGTTGTGTTTGTTTTATTTCGTTTTATATCTTGGTGAGTTTAAGTGGTATTCTTCATTAGTTTTCCTCGTTATATTTGGATTTTTCATCTTTCATCGACAATCATATTTCCATGAAAAACTGTTATAGATGTCACCTTTATATCCTCTCCCTCTCTTTATAAGAGAGAAAGAGAGAGAGAGGGGGGAGAGAGAGAGGGAGAGAGAAAGAGAGAAGAAGACAGGCACACAGGCAGACACAGACAGAGAGAGAGAGACAGAGAGTGGGAGCGAGAGAGAGGGAGAGAAAGGGGGAGAGAGAGGAAGAGTGAGAGAGTGAGAGAGAAAGAGGGAGAGAGAGAGAGAAAGAGAGAGAGAAAGGGGGAAAGAGAGGGGGAGGAGAGGGGGATAGGGGAGAGAGAGGGAGAGAAGGAGGGAGAGAGAGAGGGTAGAGAGGGAGAGAGAGGGACTGGGAGAGAAATGGAGAAAGGCAGAGAGAGAGAGAAGAGAGAGAGAGAGAGAGAGAGAGAGAGAGAGAGGGGAGGGAAAGAGAGGGAGAGTCAGAGAAAAAGACTGATAGATTAACAGACAGACAAACAAATCAAAATAACGCAGATGACTGAAATATAATATGTACAACTCCCATGGCATTTTCTGTTCAGAGATGAATACAATTATTCAGGCAATTGTGTTATATTTTATTAAATTACTCGGGGCAAAGGACGACAGTTGGTAACAGGGAAACAATGTTTTACCACAGCTGAGTGCAGTGATAGATACATAGTGGAATCTCAGAGTTAAACCATGCATGACCCAGGGGTAACAGCGTGGAACTAGGTGCATAACAGACAGGTCTTCATTGATCTCATTCCAAGACACATAGTGGAACCTAACAGTTCCTCGCCAAGCATCTGACAGCAACTGGTATTTTACAGCTGTGCACAAAAGCAGTAGAGCTAGAACGATGTGCGCACAGAATAAACAGATTTCTGTTCATATATATTTGAATGAAAGACTACAAGATACAAGATACAAGATAGTTTATTTGTCCCGAAGGAAATTACGTTGCCAATCACATTACAAATTAGACATAAAATTATACATTATAAATTATAAAGGCATTAAAAACAAACAATTAATATTATCACATACATTATAATATCACATACTCTCGCATATCACAGCGCGCTGCTCTCACATAGACCAAGTGCCAATTATCACAATAAACATTAAAATAGTAAAAATAGAGTGCAGGTTAAGCATAAAGATTTCAAATAAAATTACGAGTATAAGCGTTGTTAAAAGATAATATGGCTTTGGGTATGAAACTATCTTTGTATCTCGTTGTCCGTGTCGTCGGTTGTCGTAGCCTACCACTCCTGTCAATTCGTCTTTTGTCAAACTCGCCCACAAGTGGGTGAGTTTTGTCATTCAGTATGTTAACTGTCTTGTCAGTCAGTCGTTTGTGGTAGGCCATGTCCAGCGTCTCATGTCTTTATCCTGTCACATTTCCAACTTTTTTGATGATCTTCTCCAGCCTTTCCCTGTCTCTCTCTGACACATTCCCACCCCAGCACACAACCCCAAATAATAACAAGCTGCTGATGGCAGATCTGTAAAATGAAAAAGAATTTCAGAGTTTACTCTAAAAGATTTAACTTTTCTAAGGCAATAGAGTCTTGGTTGTACCTTCTTAATGATAGAATCTGTGTTTTCTGAAAAGGAGAGCTTGTTGTCAAAGACGATGCCCAGGTACATGTGCGCATCCACTCTCTCCACTTCCTCACCCTTGATGTGCACAGGCTCCGGGGCATCAGTCTTGGCTCTGGTAAAGTCAATAACAATTTCCTTTGTTTTAGATACATTCAGTTCCACCAGTTCACAAAGTGTCTCACCTCTTCTCTGTACAATAAATCATTTTTCTTACAAATCATTCCAACCTGACTGGTGTCATCCGCAAATTTAACCAAAGGGCATGACTCATCCTTCTGTCTTCCATCTGCAGTATACAAAGTAAACAAAAATGGTGAAAGAACAGTTCCCTGGGGGCACCAGTGTTGGTGTACAGCACATCAGATAGAACAAAGGGAACATGAGATGAAGCAGATGCAATAGGCAGTCTGACAAATTGAGGTCTAAAAGTCAAATAATCAAAAATCCAAGATATAAAATTTTGAGGGATGTTCATTTTAGACATTTTATCAACGAGGAGATGTGGCTGGATGGTATTAAAAGCACTACTAAAATCATAAAACATCAGCCTAATAGAGTTGCCAGGTTTATCCAGGTGACTATACACAGTATTTAAAACATACAAAACAGCATCTTCAACACTTCTTTTCCTTCTATAAGCAAATTGTAAGGGGTCAACAAAATCAGAGACAAGAACAGACAGCCTATTCAATACTATTCTCTCACAGAGCTTCATGATAGCAGATGTTAAGGCTACGGGCCGCAAGTCGTTCATCTGCGTGACCCTAGGCTTCTTTGGTACTGGAATGATGGCAGAAGCCTTCCAGCATTCAGGGACCTTTTCTAGTCTGAAACTAAGGTTAAAGATTACTGTAAAGATATATGCCAGCTGATTGGCACACTGTTTTAAAACTTTGGGGGAAACCCCGTCCGGGCCAGGGGCCTTTCTAGGGTTGCAACCTTTTAACAGACGACGCACCTCATTCTCGTCTGTCTCTAAGCTACTGTCATTGTCTTTCTTGCCTGTTGAAAATCTCTCACGGATGTTTTCATGATGAGAAGAAAAATCTTTACTATCAAATCTGCAATAAAACTTGTTGAGTTCATTGGCTCTGTCTTTGTTGTTGGCAGGGTCTGGCTGTGCCTTACTTTGTCCCTTCTTTGCATACCCACTCATCAGTTTAATGTTGTTCCAAACTTTCTTCATGTTGTTACCAGCAATGTCCTTCTCCACCTTTTTCTTGTACTCTTCCTTCCCTCTCTTAATTTCCCCATCAAGCTGTTTTTACGCTTTCCTGCTTTTTGCCTTGTCCCCCTCCACAAAGACTTCTTTTTTATGTTTTAATGCTTTAACTATATCCCCTGTTATCCATGGCTTTGAATTTGCATACACTTTCACTTTCTTTTCTGGAATGGTAGTGTCAACACAAAAGTTAATATATTCAGTGGTGACATCTACGAGTTCATCAAGGTTGTCACTACTATGCACAAACATATCCCAATCAGTACAGTCCAATGCCCCTTGCAGGGCCTCGCAGGCTTCTGTTGACCACACCTTGACGGTGCGCCGCTTGGGTGGTTCCCTCCGGACGACAGGTCTGTAGCGGGGGAGTAGCTGGACGATACGAAAATTCTCAAGATCCGTGACAGTTTTCCACCATTTCAAAGTACTGGTTCAAACACTGTGTCGTTTTCTGGCTCACCACTTGTAAATTTCATTCCAGTTTCTGAAGACCTTGTCCGGAAGACCATTCTTAAGACTCCCCCTAAATCATGTGAACTTGATCCCATTCCAACCAAACTTCTCTTTCAACATGTGGATCTTCTCTTGCCGACCATTACAAACATCATGAATCAGTCTATTACCACTGGAATTGTTCCCCGTGAATTTAAGACTGCCATTGTTAAGCCCTTGCTGAAAAAATCTAACCTCAACAAAAATGACCTGAAAAATTACAGACCGATTTCCAATCTTCCATTTCTTTCTAAACTGCTTGAACGTCTGATTCTAGACCAGCTTTTCTCCCATCTCTCATCCCATAACCTCCTTAGTCCTCACCAATCCGCTTACAGGCCAGGGCACAGCACAGAAACTGTTCTGCTTCGTATTCTCAATGATCTTTTGACCTCCCTGGATCAAAACAAAATTTCTATTCTTCTCCTTTTGGATCTTTCAGCTGCTTTCGATACTATTGACCATGAAATTTTGCTTTCCCGTTTGGAAAACAACTCTGGAATTCAAAAATCTGCTTTACACTGGTTTCGATCTTATCTTTCAGAAAGAAAGCAAACCGTACTTGTCGACGGAAACAAATCTTCTGAGCTGCCTTTGGATTTTGGCGTGCCTCAAGGCTCTGTTCTGGGTCCTGTGCTTTTCATATTGTATACTTCTCCTCTGACCCACCTTATTGACTCACATTCCATCCGTCATGAAATGTATGCGGACGATACCCAGCTCAATCATACTGATTCTCCTTCTAACTACGATCATCTAGTTCAGTCTCTTCAGAACTGCGTTTCTGAAGTAAAATCCTGGATGTATGAAAATCGACTTAAGTTGAATGATGACAAGACTGAAGCCCTTCGTGTTTCTCCATTGCCTGCAGATCTTTCTTCTCTGCCTTCCACTATTACTGTCGGTAATACCGCTATTGCTTTTTCTGATTGCGTTCGTGACCTCGGTTTTGTCTTTGACCATAATCTCTCCATGCACCAGCACATCATCAAAACATGTCAGGCTGCATACATCGAACTTAGACGCATTAATTCTATTAGACACTACCTTACATTAGACGCAACCAAGACGTTAGTTACTGCATGCATTCTGTCTAGGTTAGATTATTGCAATTCACTCCTTGCGGGTTGCCCTCAGAAACATCTCAAACATTTGCAACAAGTTCAGAACTCTGCAGCTAAACTCATCTTCAAGGCACGTAGGTCACAGCACTGCACACCCCTGTTTCAGACACTGCACTGGCTCCCGTTTGAACAAAGAATAAAATACAAGATTTGCTGCCTTTGTTATCACATCATTTCTGGAACTGCTCCTGACTATCTCTCTGAACTCTTGACTGTCTACGTACCTTCTCGATCACTCTGCTCTTCTGTGGATGACAAGAAGTTTCGTGTGCCAAAATATAACAGAGAAACTCACGGTGGTAGAGCCTTTGCAGTTTTTGCTGTTCAGACATGGAACTTGTTGCCTCAGTCCGTCCGCCACTCTAAAACTCTACCATCTTTCAAAACAAGTTTAAAAACTTACTTCTTTAAACAGTGTTTTTCCTGATTTTGGCTAGTGGGTTGATCCTGCTTGACATTCTGGATGAAATTGTGCACAATGGGGTGTATGCCAGTGTGTGTGTGTGTGTGTGTGTGTGTGTGTGTGTGTGTGTGTGTGTGTGTGTGTGTGTGTGTGTGTGTGATGTGTGGCTGTGTGTGTGTGGGTGTTGTGTGTGTGTGTTTGAAAATGGGGGGAGAGGGGTGGGCGGGGAGGGGGTGAGAGGGAGAGAGATTATTTGGTGTGTCTGTGTGGTTGTTGATTTCCTGTGGATAGTTTTTGATGAGTTTGTTTGTATTGTAGCCTGTTATTTGGTTTATATATGTATGGTTTACTGATGTAAAGCGCTTTGAGGTTTCGGAAAGCGCTCTATAAATGCACTATTATTATTATTATTATTATTATACAGTGGTCAGAGCGTCCAAGCGGCGCCGTAGCGACTGACTGATAAGCATCTTGGACATTTGCATAACATAAGTCTAATATATTCTTGCCCCTAGTTGCACAAGTGACTTGTTGGTAATACCCAGGTAGATCTTTTTTCTTGAGGGTGCAGTGGTTGAAATCACCGGTGATAATTTTTAGTGCGTCAGGCGATTTCGAGTCAATGTCATCGGTATGACACGCCAATGTGTTCACTGCTTCACGTGCGCTTGCGCTTGGTGGGATGTAGACCACTGTTACGATCACGTGGGTGAATTCTCTCGGCAAGTAGTACGGTCGAAAGCTGACCGTAAGAATTTCTATGTCAGGGGTACACATTTCAGTTTTCACAGTTGCATTTTTCTTGTGACACCATTTTTCATTAAAATATAGACACACGCCCCCCCCCCCCCCCCTCTTTTTACCAGTGATTTTCTTGCTTCTGTCCCCTCTTAATATATAAAATCCATCAATATCAACACCCATCTTGCCTTATAGCCACGTTTCTGTGAAACACATCAGACTACATGTTTTCAACACATTGTCATATTTTACCCTAGCGTGTAGTTCATCTATTTTCTTATTCAAAGATTGCACATTGCTCATCACTATTTTAGGGAGGATGGGTTTGTCCCCTCTCCTTTTATTTCTAGCCTTGACACCTCCTTTCTTTCCCCTTTTCCTAACCTTCATTTCTTCAGGTAGTTGAGACGTTGGCCGTCTGACCAGCGGCGATGACCGGAGGAGTAGAAGCTCGGCCATGTTGTATTGAATCTTGCTGCCGGTTGACGTGGAACTTGTTTCTTGGCACTCGGTCTCCGTTAAAAGCAGGCACACCACGATAAGACATGCAAACACATTCCTTGAACAGTCATCCATCTTTCAGCAAAAATTTAGACGTAGAAAGTCACAACAACACAAGAAAAGTAAAAAGTAAGGGAGAGAGCGTGAATTGGCCGTGTCGCCGCCAGCACAGTGCACACATATATGACAGTAGTTGATAGAGATATAGAAGATTGAATTAGAGATTTGTTCAGCATTTCCTTCTTTGTTTCTTTGTTCACTTGTTTCATTTTTGTGTTGTCTTATCCTCGTTTATTTTGGATTCAGTCGTCTTGTCTCATCTAATTTCTTCTTGGATTTTATGTTTGCTCTGTTTAGCAATATGATTGTCAAGCTGATTGTTTATCTCTTCATCTATTTTGAAAAAAAATGTACGTTGATTATAACAGACATGCGGAAACACAAAGAGGTCTGCTTGCTTGAGTTATTGCGTGTCAGTCCATATCACAAATATCAGAATGGTTCTATCACATATTTACAGACATTTTTCTTAATTTTTGATTATAGATCAGGCCACACCTGAAATTGTCACCCCCACTACACACACACACACACACACACACACACACACACACACACACACACACACACACACACACACACACACACACACACACACACACACACAAACACACACACAAACTGAACGAAACTGAACTGATTTTAAATCAAATGTTGGGAGAAATGTGTATCCTTAAAAATGTCTCATGACGTAACGTCTGGCTGATGTTGCCATGTCATCATATTCGCTATTAAAAACAAAACCAAAACAAAACAGAACAAAATAAACAACGTCTCTTAGAAGTCAGAAAGCGTTTGGAAGAAGGATATTGTTAGTGTAGTACGGTTTGCCTTGTTTCTTCTATTCCATCCACTGCCTTGTCCCAATAGCATTGGTCTTACCTCATGTCTTCCAGTTCTCCATCAGTGCAACAAAGTCAGGGTCATTGCGTTACAGTCCATAAGGACTTATTAGTGTCTGATGACTTTTAGATTACCACCCACCAGAAGATTCCCTGCCCCTCCTACTTCATCGGTTTTTTTCCCCTTAATGTTGGTAACTTTGTGGTGTTCTGTACTGAATGCTCTGATCCACTGTAGGACTCCCTATTGTCTGTCTGTGTTTGTCTCATTGTTTATTCTCTTTCTCTCTCTCTCTCTCTCTCTCTCTCTGACTCTGTATCTCTCTCTCTCTCTCTGTCTCTCTCTTTCTGTCTCTCTCTCTCTTTCTTTCTGTCTGTCTCTGTCTCTCTCTCTGTTTGTCTCTGTCTCTCTCTCTCTCTCTGTCTCTCTGTCTCTGTCTCTGCCACCCCTCCCTCTCTCTCTCTCTCCAGCTAACTAGCTCTCTCTGTCTCTCTCTGTCCGTCTGTCTGTCTGTCTTTGTATGTCTGTCTGTCTCTGTCTCTCTCTCTCCATTTGTCTGTGTATATGTCTGTCTGTCTGTCTGTCAGTTGCTCTCTCTCTGTGTCTAGCTAGCTCTCTGTCTCTGTGTCTGTCTGTCTGTCTGTCTGTCTCTGTCTCTCTGTTTTTATTTTCATTTCTTAAACAAACGTGTTTTTCCTGCTTCCACCGTAAGAGTATTACGTAGTTACAAAAGCAGGCAGTTGGTCAACAGACACACATACAAACAGACAGACAGACAGATAGACAGACAGACTGATTGACTGACTGACAGACACACTGACAGACAAAAAGACAGACACACAGACAGATAGACAGACAGACAAACAGACACACTAGCAGAAACAGACTCACAGGCACAAGATCGATAATTGGTACCACATGTTGGTGGCAGTTACGTTCTTGGCCTACGTCCAAAGTCTAACAATTCGTAGGGTTGAGCAATTACATAGATGAGAGCAACACAAGTGATAATCATCAGCAATGTGTGTACAACTGAAGTGCTGCCATCATCTCTTCATGAATGGTAATGAAGAGGGAGACGAGAACCAACTGAGATAGAGTACAATTCATTAAAAAAAAATATAGCATAGACATTTGACGTGTTTTTGCACTGCAAGTTCCCTTCTTCTGCACTGAAGCTTATGGGTTTGGAAGTTGGTGGCTCCGAAAGAAAGCGTGTGAGAGCTGGTATGAATGGGGTCTGACTTTGTTGATAACGTGTTTGTGGAAGTGGGAATAATAAAAGGGCCCAGCTATATTTGTGTTTGTTTGAGATGGGACACGCGAAAAGCATCCAACTATGCCAATGGTGTGTTTGTGGAGATACGACTTTATACAAGGGCCCACTTATTCTAACAATAAGTTTGTGGAACTAGGATATAACAAAAGGGCCCAGCTACGTTCATGATGTGTGTGGGGAGGTAGGACATGATAAAAAGATCAATCTACGCAAAGAATACGTTTGTACAGACAGAACTTAATATTAGGGTCCAGCTATATTTGTGTTTGCTTGAGATGGGACATGCTAAAAGCATGCAACTATGCCAATAATGCGTTATTGGTGATGGGACATAACAAACGGGTCTAGCAATATTTGTGTTTGTTTGAGATGGGACACACAAAAAGCACCCAACTATGCCAATAATGCGTTTGTGGAGGTAGGACATAATGAAGGGGTCTGGCTACGTTGTGTTTGTTTGAGATGGGACACGATAGTATCATCCAACTATGTTAATAATGTGTTATTTGAGATAGGACATAATAAAAAGGTCCAGCTATATTTGTGTTTGTTTGAGATGGGACACGATAGTATCATCCAACTATGTTAATATGTTGTTTGAGATAGGACATAATAAAAAGGTCCAGCTATATTTGTGTTTGTTTGAGATGGGACACGATAGTATCATCCAACTATGTTAATAATGTGTTGTTTGAGATAGGACATAATAAAAAGGTCCAGCTATATTTGTGTTTGTTTGAGATGGGACACAATAATATCATCCACCTACGCCACTGATGTGTTGTTGGAGATAGGACTTGATGTGGATCTGTGCCGCAAAGCTGCAAGTTATGAAGTAAGATTAATACCAATTGTCAATTTTTCAATTTCAATTTCTCAAGATGATGTCTCCGCGCTCGGAACGAATTCCATACGCACTAACGTCACAGGTGCCATGTGATGGAGAAGATCCAGAATGATCACAGCACAAACCTGAAACCTGCACATAAACCCATGAGCCGGCCAGGTCCTCAGTTCCTACCTAGATAGTTCCATAATCATGGGGTTGTAGGGGAGTGAGGTGGCAGAGACCTCAACTTTTCCCGGGGCTAGCACCACGAGGGCGTCGCCCATCCTCTCTCCTCTCCCTCGTGTCAAATTCATATTCATATTCACATTTTATTTACCAAGACTCCAGAAAGGCAAGAAGGCTAATTGGTCTTCAAGTGGTGGGACTCTGGAAATCAACTTATCTCTCCAATGCTTTATACCAAGGCAGCCGGGCAATGACCTGCTCTTCACGATTTTCAACTGCCGTGGGATCTTTAGCGTACGCAGCCAGAAGGCACACGGGTCCGACTTGGTTTTTGTCCCCTTCCAAAGGATTAGACGTTCAGTTCCATTTTCCGGTCAAACTGAGGAGAAAAGTCAAAGCCGGAGATAGAACATAATGAAACAGCCAAACTAAGTTAATACTGTGTTTGTCAATGGCTTCCGACTTCTAACATTTGTCGTTTACGCAACAGCGACCAAAGCTAAGGTGCACAACACGTTTAGTTGTCCAGAATTTTTCAAAGGTGTGAACAGTAATTTAATTGTACATATATTCCCGCAAAAGAGGTCAAATCAGTTTCCGATATATACAGTCAGAAATTTTTTTGCTCGCTTATCTATTTACTTACTGCCCATCCGGCAATTGGCATCGAGGGCAAGAACGAAGACCTGTCTGTTGTGGTCTGTATGTACTGTATCTAAGAAGTGTTTTAAGTACTTCTCTTTTAAATTAAAATGATTTTAGCAAAATCGATGAAATGAAATTTCATTGAAAGTGTTTTAAACTTAACATATATTTGATCGCATTTGGCTAAAACAGGTCTGGATCAATTAAAATTTTATCTTTGCAACCTTCAATTGGACCAGTCTTGTGGTCGTTATTTGATACAGTTCAGTACATGAAGGTCTGAGAAAACTGACATTTTGTAATCGGATACAGATGCGCTCCCGGTGGGGTAGAGCACAGCCTCTTCTGTTGACTGGTTTCCAAGTGTTCTGGCAGTAATAGGTCCTCGTGGACTGTATTAGACTGAACCTGGGTTTGGTCATGTGCTGGGGAGCTGGAGAATGTGAAATAAATTGAATACCACAGGAGATAGGAAATAACTGAATGGTCAGGCAATGGTGATGATGTGTTTGTCAAAGGCTTCTGTGTACGTGTTCTTACAAGTCTTTTGAGTAATATCGATCAGGACATATGTATGCTGCGCGTTTGGCTGTCCTAGGTACATTTTAAATTGATATTCTTTCTTTCGTTCTGCCTTTAATTTACCCAGCCCCTTTCACCGGGAAAGTGTATCTTGGAAATAAAGTTGGTGATCTGCGGCGTAGCGTTATGCTTTGAGCGAGGAGTGTAACAGAGACTCCGTCAATCCACTGCTGGTTTAATCTTCTGCTGGATCTGAAGCCTGAGTACCTGATGTTGAAGGTCTGCAGGACTGGTTGTCTGACTGACATTCTTGTCAGGTAAACAAACCGTTTTAGGCATTTGTGAGTTATGTACTAGTTGATAGGTGTAATGCTAACATATGTATATCATCCTTTCTGACCAGTTCTCTTCTGGTTTTGCCACCTTCTGGTTGGAGACGTTTCATTTCAAAAGTTGTTGGGCCTCGTTCCATGTTGTTCACAGTCCAGATCTGGCACTGATAAGTGAGAGTGAGCACGAAGACAGAATCGATCAGTCTGGCGTTGGTTTCCATAGATATCGTCTGTTCAGAGCCACAACCATACATCTGTGCAAGATAGCCATCGCCATATATTAATCATAGTGCCGACACACAATTGTGGGTTTTGAATATACAGCACAGATGTATGGTTGTGGCTCTTAATAGGCGGTATGTTTGGGTGCTTCAAAAGATTGCTAGTTGGTAGTCGACTGGGTTTGCCTTTTGGATTCTAGTCTGTATTTCTCTGTCCAGCTTCCCATCCTCTGCATAGATACCTCCTCCCTTAACATTCAATTTTGTCTTTGGCAGCTGTTCTTTGATGGTGATATCGAGCTTTTCAGAAATGCGACTAATTGACTTGACCCGCATATTGTTTACGCCAATTTTACACACCTTTTTGTAAAACCATTCAGGCTATTCCTATTCAAAATATTGCCCGGGCATTGAAACGTGTTGAGCACAAGGACCTTGGGCACCACTCTAAACATCTGCCACGCTCATACAATCATGTGTCCTGTTGAAAATAAAAGAACATGACCAACATTTGGATGACAATAGGTTCAGACATATTCAAGTTTTCATTCTTGCCATTTTCCATTGGGATGGATCTGAAAGTATGACGGATACCATTACTGTGTGAGTTCTTGCCTTAAATAAAAGAAAAAAGGGAAATGATGATTTGGGCGTCAAGGAATTTTTGTCTGTGGTACCAATTTACTCCTCTTCAAGGCGATCTTTTCCATACCTTCCATTCCGGCTCCCCAACCCACCGCTAAGCCCGAATTCATTCAGCCGAAGTCCTAGTGTCAGAAAGCCCAAGGGAGCCAGAGACGTCAAGCCACCATGGGGTCACCCGTTAAAGAAGTCCCTGCATTGTCGCTGAGTCATTTCGGTGGAGTTCAACAATGTCTGTTGTGGTCCAACTTACTCAAGACACTGCCTGCTGTCTCGATTCAACGAAAGCGATCGCTCAATTCGCAGACCCAGACTAAGAGAGAGAGAAAGAGACCCGCTGGTAAGGAGACCTCCAACCATGGCCCTCCAACGACAGCCTCCGTGAACGGTTGACACCAAAAACTCCGAATTTGATTTCATATCAGGCATCGTTAAGCGAATATTCAATGACGTGAACAAATCGCCAGCTGGCCACGTCGTGGGTTGAAAAGAAAGTTTTAGCCATGGATAGAGGGTCTCTCACTAGGTTTAGCTTCACGCCTGAGCGATTACTCTCTTCAATAGGGGGCTTAGTAGGCAGTGTCCTTTGTAAGTTGGATCAGAATTGGCACTGTTGAATTCTACTGAAGTGACCCAAGGGCAGTGCAGGGTCTCCTTTGACGGATGGACCAGTGGCGACTTTACATCGATGGCTCCTGTGAGCTTTCTGAGACTGGTACTTTGACTGAATGAACTTGGGGTTCGTTGTGTTGTAATGCTGGTCAGAGATAAGGGGGCACAAAACAAAACAAAGCAGCACAAAAAACAAACCAAAACATTTCGAAACAAAACAAAAGTGAAACAAAACAAACATAAGAAAAGAAAAGAAAAAGCAACAAAACAAAACAAAATCAAAACAACAGTAAATCATAACAACAGCAAATTAAAACAAACAAAACAAACACACAGCAAAGCAAAACTTAACCAATAAAAGAAAAGAAAACAAAACAAAACAAAGTTTGCCTTTGTTTGTTCAATGGCCCAGACGTATTGCATAATGTTTGCAAAAAATAGAATAAAAAAGATAAAGCAGAGAATTCGGTGTGTTGTTCAGGACTTTGTGTGCAGTTTTGTGTGGGTGGCTGATGAGAAGTGTATGCTTGCAAAGAGAGAGAGAGAGAGAGAGAGAGAGAGAGAGAGAGAGAGAGAGAGAGAGAGAGAGAGAAAGAGACAGAGAGACAGAAACAGAAAGACAGAGAGAGAGAGAGAGAGGAGGAAGGGAGCAAAGGGAGGAGGGGGAAGGGAGAGCGAGAGAGAGAGACACACACAGAGAGAGGCAGAGAGAGACAGAGAGACAGAGAGAGACAGAGACAGAGATAGACACAGACACAGAGAAGGACGGAGGGGGAGAGAAAGAGCGAAAGAGAGAGAGAGAGAGAGAGAGAGAGAGAGAGACAGAGAGAGAGACAGAGAGACATAGAGACAAAGAAACAGACACAGACACAGACAAAGACAGACACAGACACAGACAGAGAAACAGAGAAGGAGGGAGGAGGGAGAGCGAGAGAAAAAGAAAGAGAGAGAGAGAGAGAGAAAGACAGAGAAAGACAGAGATAGAGAGAGAGAGAGGGAGAGAGAGAGAGAGAGACAGAGACAGAGAGAGAAGGAGGCAATGAGACAATGAGACAATGAGAGAATAACAATAACAAGAACACAATAATTTCTTGTATGCTTTTTTCATCCAGCTCTCGCCCAGTGTCCACATCACACATAAATTTCACACGAATCAACAACACTTTTGCAAAATGTCAAGCATTATACATTAGTAACATTAACATTGAAAGACATAGATTTCAAGTTTTTATGCTATGCACTTTAGTGCTATAGAAATATTTGGTGATTGCAGATTGTTCATTGTAAAAGAGCGAAGTGATTCATGAGATGAGATGTGTTACATACCCTTTCTTAAATATAGTGAATCTGAAGTATCCTTGCATATTTCACGGTAGTGTGTTTCAAAGAATGTAACTCCTGAAAAGTTACTGAGTATAGCTCTGTATGTGCCTCTGTCTGTGTGTCTGTCTGCCTGTCTGTCTGTCTTTCTCTCTATTTCTGTCTGTTTTTGTCTGTCTGTTTATCTGTCTGTCTGTCTCTCTGTTGTCTCCCCTCTCTCTTCCCCCTCTCACTTTCTCTCTGTCTCTGATTGTCTCTCTCTGTTGTCTGTCTCTGTCTGTCTCTGTCTCTCTCCCTCCCTCCCTCTCTTTCTCTCCCTCCCTCCCTTTCCCTCTCTCTCTCTCTCAAGAAAGAGACAATCAGAACAACCAGGCACCGCAGAGTCGAGTTTTTGTTTGTTTTGTTTTGAGTTTGTACCAAGATGCAACACACTGGAACATTTCCATTTGCACTCCATCCAATTACCAGCGATAATATGGCAGGCCTCTTGAACCTGCACAAAACCCTGTGTACTAGCAAAGTCTCTAAATAGAAACGAGCTGATTAAAATGTGTCCCTCTGAGGATCGAACCCACTACCCCTGCGTTATAAACATGGTGACCAAAACAATCAAACTAATGGCCCACTGAACGCGTAGAAATCACCTGGCAGAAGAAATGGGTGGCTGGAAGTAACTGCGGGCAAAAGAACCATCTGACGGGTTGTCGTGTTTATTATCTTATTTGCATTACGTTATGTTCATGTTTGTTATTCAGGTTATCAGTATTACTCTTGCTGTTACTATTATGATCATTCATCTTTCTATGCACAGGGTTTTGCGCAGCCTCTAAGAGTCTATCAGACAATTGCTGGCAGATGTATCCAGAGCACATACAGAATTAATCTAGTGCGATGAATACCTCTCCAACAAATTCCAAACTCCGTACTAATGGGTGGATGGTCCTAGAACGATTTGACACTAATGGAAATTTGTGGGCTGTAAACAAATGACCCTGGCTTCGCTGCTGAGCTTGAGAGCTGGTTTTTCCTGAAGTAAGATTAATGCTACCGAAAGGAAGTAAGAGATGGGACAGAGGAAACAAACAAACCATAAAAGAAATTCCTCCACCCCCCCACCTGCCCCCACCCCCAATACTTTCTGAGTTTGCGTGCATCTTATTGAGTAATAGCAATGATGAGGTTTCATCAACGTTTACCAGACATATGAGGTCTCAAATCAAATCTTTTTATTACTTCTTTTAAAAAAAAAGTTTTAATGTGTATATATATATTATATATACATACATACATACACACACACACACACATATATATATATATATATATATATATATATATATATATATAATAATAATAATAATAATAATATATTTTATTTATATAGCGCAAAATCTTGACAAAATCAAATCTAAGCGCTGAGCGTATACATGCATACATACCTACATACATATGAGCGTATACATGCATACATACATGCCTACATACATAAATCTAAGCTGAGCGTATACATGCATACATACATACATACATAAATCTAAGCGTATACATACATACATACATACATACATACGTACGCACATGCATACATAATAATTACAACATTTATACAGCGCAAATCTCGACAAAATCAAATCCAAGCGCCGAAAAGACACACACGCACACACGCACGCACGCACACACACGCACGCACACACACACACACACACACACACACACACACACACACACACACACACACACACACACACACACACACACACACACACACGCATGGCCAAAATGGGGAGAAAAGAATAAAAGCAATAAAAGCAAGAATAAAACCAATGGAAAACCACAGAGAGCACATCATATACAATTATATATTAAAACAAAGTGATTCCCCTCCGAGCGGAGACAGGCTGCAGAGGGGGGTTGAGTGAGGTTAGGATTTTATGCAGAGGAGAAAAGGTGAGTTTTGAGAGCGGACTTGAAGGAGACAAAAGTAGGTTGCTGACGGACTGAGAGAGGAAGTTTGTTCCAGGAGAGTGGACCAGAAACAGAGAAGGCTCGTGGACCATAGGTATTGAGCTTAGTGCGTGGAAAGCGAAAAGTCAGAGGATCGGAGGCAGAGCGGAGGGTACGTGAGGGAAGATAGATCTCAAGTAGGCTTGACAGGTAATCGGGGGCTGCGTTATTGAGGCTTTTGTAGCACATGGTGTCTAGTTTGTACTGTATGCGCTTTGATACAGGGAGCCAGTGAAGTTGTGCCAGGAGAGGAGATATGTGGTCAGCTTTTTTCTTTTTGAGTACAAGGCGTACAGCATTGTTTTGAATGCGCTGTAGGATGTGAATGGTGGAGGCAGGAAGACCAGACAGGAGTGAATTGCAATAGTCAATGCGAGACATTATGAAGGAGAGAACGAGTTTTGCAGTTGTTTCGACAGAGAGATACTTCCTGATCAGGCTTATACGATGGAGATGATAGTAGCAAGATCTGGCAGTTTGAGAAACAAAGTTGTTCATGGACAGGGTAGAGTCAATGCAGACACCAAGGTTTTTAGCTGAATCAGAAATTGGGACTGATGTGTTACATAATGGGAGAGAAAGAGGAGGCAGCTGGGAAAGTTTCTGACGGGTGCCAATGAGGATAGCTTCTGTCTTGTCGTCATTAAGCTGAAGTCTATTGTGTGTCATCCAGTTCTTAATGTCCGAGTAACACTCAGTGGTGCGAGTCAACAGGCGCTGTATATTATCAGGTGAGTCACTATCTTGAAGTTGGGTGTCATCAGCATAGAAGTGGTGTTTTATAGAGTGGGAGTTGATGATGGTGGACAGGGGGGAGGTATAAAGAGTGAAAAGAACAGGGCCAAGGACAGATCCTTGTGGAACACCACAGGTCAGGTATGCAGGTTGAGAGTAAGTGCCATTGATGAGAACAGTTTGTTTTCTGTTTGATAAATACAAACGCAGACTCCATCCTTTCAATCCATGAAGACAAGCATAACAATCACCTCACACACACCAGAGACAAGCGCTCCACCAAACAATTCCCTGATTCCACCAGCAACATCAAACTGCACAACGACAAATACATGTCAACATACATTACAAAACTATGAAGCCTATCATATTTTCCAACCAGAGTACATCTTGAATCTTTTCACATCTTATTCATTTGTTAACTCATTTCCCATTATGCCATCGAGATTAATGGCAGCAACGAAGACACACCATTCCTGGCTGTTCTGGACCAACTTCTGTATGGTATCTTTGGTGTATTTTAGAGCCTTCACTCTTTTTTCAGTTATTTTGACCAAACCTGATCAAACACTCATGCTATGTATGTGTTTTCTACAGAAGGGATGTTTGATCAAATATCGGCAAAAACTCTCTGCATCCATTTAATTTAAATTTAACCTTTTTCATAGCTTACAATTAGACCAGTGTTTGGTCAACATTTGGTAAAGTTCAATTCATAAAAAGCTTAGAAATTGACACATTTTGGTATGAGACACACGCACTAATGATAATGATGATAATGATGATAATAATGATATTAATAATAATAATAATAATAATAATAACAACAATAATAATAATAACGACAATGATAACGATAATAATGGTAATAGTAATGATAATAATAATAACAATAACAATAATGACAATAATAATGGTAATAAAATAATAACAACAACAATAACAATGATAATAATGATGATGATGATAATCATATTTCTACAACAAAAACAACAACAACTACAACAACTACTACTACTTCTACTACTACTGACATTTATAAGGCGCCATATCTTGATACATTAATCACACCAAAGCACGCACTCTCATCATTTACCAAAGCAATCACCTAACAACTATCAAGCGTCCAGGGCACGAAGCACACTCAGACAGGGATGGGGAGTACAGGAGGGCATTGGGGGAACACATGAACACGCAGATGGGGAAATCACTGCCTCATGTAGTCAGAAAGTCAGACAAACAGTCCCAGGTGGTGTCCATTGCATTTATTTTCTCTTCCTCTTTCCCAAAGTATATATCATCAACTAACCAACAAATATGCAACGAACAAACAAACAAACAATTTGCAAAATTATCATAAAAGAGAGAAAGATAAATCAAAGATAAGAACAATAGCCAGGGAGGAAAATGAATAAATGATAAAATGAAACGAAGTAAAATTCGACGAGATGAATTCAGACAAAAGGGGAAAAAATCAACGACAACGACAACAACAAAACCACACAAGCACACACACACACACACACACACACACACACACACACACACACACACACACACACACACACACACACACACACACACACACACACACACACACACACACACACACACACACACACACACACACACACACACACACACATGTAAACAAGTAAACACAATCTGAACTTTATAAATAACAAACGAATGTCATCAATCAGCGCCTTGCAACCTTCCAACAAAAGACGAAGGAATGGAAAAAAAAACCTTCTAAATTTCTGTGCACAGTTTTCAGCCATATTATTGCCGTTGCTCTGGGCTGTAGAACACCAATTGGTGTTAGATGTCTGGCAAGAACTGCTGCTACCACCGTCTGCCTTGGAGTGAGATCAATGAAGACCTGTCTGCTACACTGCTAATTCTGCAGTTACGCTAGAGACGCGCATAGTTGAGCTCTGAAATTCCAGAGTATGCCTACAATTGCTCTGCCATATGATAAAAAAATCTATCCACGTGTTGGTATTTACTATCTCCCCTCCCTTGCCCTGTAATTTTCAATGAAAAGATTATGTATAGAAGACGATCTGTTTTATGCAAAATGCTTTTTTCATGTATTTTTCACATTCACGAAACTTTAATATTTGATTAGAAATTGTTATATTTCCTTCTCCTTTGTTTTCAAGATCTGTTTTTATTCCTCCATATTTTGTCAGATCACAGTTAGTAGAGTGTGAACAAAGAAAATGCATGCCTGTCTGAATTTCTGACAGGGATTCATGCGATTTGATTTAAAAAATAATCTGGCTCCTCTCTTTCTTATACTTGTCCGCTGTGCTATCGTGGGCATGGCGGGAAGAAAGAGCTGGCGATAGCAGCGAGCTGGAAGATCCCAAAAGGAAAAACACCGTGCTTCGTCAAGATCTCATTTACATCGTCCGTCCAGGTCTTCCTTGGTCTGTCTCTTAGCTTTGCATGTAATGGAGGTATGTCTTTGCTACATAGTGGATGAACCAACAGGTGGGGTTGCACTTTGGTCAATGGACGCACTTATTTTATTATCTGCTGAAGAATGTGATTGTTGCCTTCAATTTCAGTTTCAGTTTCTCAAGATGACGTCTCCGCGCTCGGAGTAAATACCATATGCATTAACGCCAGTAGTGCCATGTAATAGAGAAAATCCAAAATAATCGTGGCACAAGCCTTAAATATGTTTGCACATAAACCCATGGGCTGGCCAGGTCCTGTGGCCCTGTTTGCTCAGTTGACAGTGGATCAGTGTCACTGACATCATTCTCTGATTTTGTTGTTTTTGATCGTCACATCTGATCATGTTGACAGGTCTTAAGCAGCACATCTCACAGGTGGTAATTTTGTGCCCTGGGGGCTTGAGTAGGATCCAAATCTGGCACTGGTATGTCGTGGTGGGGATGGAAATGGCACTAATGGCCTTGGCTTTTGTTTCAGTAGGGATGTTGGGGTGCTTGAGGAATGGAGCAAGTTGACCTGGCATCAAATTCGGTGTTGGGGAAAAAGGAGATTAATTCACCGCACTCCAGGCTCCCCGAGGTGTCGCCAAATTTTATGGTTGGCAAGATCTTGAAATGGGCACAGAGAATGGATTCGAAGAACATGACCCATGAAACACTACGTTGACATGACCAGAATGATTGGATTATGAAGATGGAGAGCAAACATGCCAGTCGATATGTTACAAGCTGGGATTGGACTCAACACAACAGATCTTGAGTCCATCGCTATATCAACAAAGCCAGCCAGTAGGCATCAATGCACCCCCAGTGGGGATGTCAGGGGCTCTTTCGATACAATAGTATCCCACCTTCTGGAAATTCTGTGCTAGAAATTTTCTATTTTCTGTCACTCTCTTTGTTTCTGCCCTCTTCTTTTGCTTTCTGTCATTTCTTCCTATCATTTTCTGCCTTGTTGGTTCATTCACCCGTATGTGTTCGATAAAGTCTTACATACTTTCTGTTAGGATTGATAATTGGGTACATGTAGTAAGTGCATATTTGGCTCCAGGGAAATGGGATATGCGGAAGAAATTTTGGGTAATTTAGACCTGTTTTTATATATTTTTAGTGTTCTAAGTTGCATTTAAATTTGTAGCCAGGTACGTTTTTTGAATCCCCTGTGTGATAAATTGGACGGAGTGGTCAACGCCAGGGGCATCTCTTTAGATTATGTGCACGAATGCATTGATATGTGTATTTAATTTTCTTTTCTCTTTTTTGCCTGTTGAAGTATTGTGTATGTTTTGAAATAGGTTGTATCCCTGTTATGGCTCTACGCAGTCGGCTGGGCTTAAAAAAAAAAAATAACAGTAACAGGCATCAATGCAAATGAGATGGACACACACGAGCAACAAAATGTATTGGGTCAAGCCCCAACAGAGAGTCTCTTTTTCTAAACAATATCAACCTTCTTTTGAATATGTCTTGCATGAGTACGATTATGTCTCAACATCAGCATCTAACTCGAGTTGCACGTTTTTATTTTGATTTTGTTGAGGATGAGGTTTTATTTAGCAGCATCTAGAATCAAAACAGGTATATATCGATTCAAATTCACACAGTTATGGTTTCCCACATGGTCAAATAGATGACCAACATTTGGGTAAAGATTCAATGGTAAATATAAAAAAAGCTTGCTAACATTTATGTTGACAGATACGCATTCACACATGCTGACAGACAAACTGATACACATACGGACAGACAAACTGATAGACATACATGCAGGCTGACAGAAAGACAAACAGACAGACGATTGACGATTTCAATTTATCTTGTTTTTATAATCAATCTTGTTAGTTTAAAATGGGAGAGTTAAAAATATCAAACAAAATGGATTAATTCCAAGCTTCTCTTCCTATCCTCAATAATTTCAACAATCAAGCTCTTAAGAAAATAGGAGAGGAAGAGGGAAAGACAGAGAGAGAGAGAGAGAGAGAGAGAGAGAGAGAGAGAGAGACAGACAGACAGACAGACAGAGACAGAGACAGAGACAGAGAAACAGAGACAGAGACAGAGACATAGAGACAGAGAGAGACAGAAAGACAAATAGAGAAATAGAGAGAGAGGAGGGAGAGAGAGAGAGAGAGAGAGAAGAAGAAGAAGAAGAAGAAGAAGAAGAAGAAGAAGAAGAAGAAGAAGAAGAAGAAGAAGAAGAAGATCAACATCTAAAACCTCATTGTTATCATCGTCATCATCATCATCATCAACATCAACATCACCACCATCATCATACAACAACAACAACAACGACAACATCAACAACAACAGCAGCAACACCACCACTACCAACAATAACAACAACAACAACAGCGACGACGATAAACAAATGACAGGTTAAAGCAAACGAAAAAGGCAGTTCATCCGCAAACCTAAACGACAAAAGAAAAAAAGAAGGGGGTGGGGGTGGGGGGTGTGGGTGTGTGTGTTGGACTGACCTATTTAGCACTGATGATCCAATGCTAATATACTAATAATAACTCATTATCTATAAAAAAAAAATCAAGCAAGCAAGCAAACAAGCATCTAGCAACCAACCAACCAACCAACATACCAACCGACCAACCAATCAACCAACCAACCAGCAACCGACCAACCGACCAACCGACCAACCGACCAACCGACCAACCGACCAACCGACCAACCGACCAACCGACCAACCAGCCAACTGACCAGCCAACCATCCAACCAACCAACCAACCAACCAACCAACCAACCAACCAACCAACCAACCAACCAACCAACCATCCAACCAACCAACACAACCAACCAACAACAACCAATCAATCAACCAACCAACCAACCAACTAACCAACCAACCATTTAACTATCAACCAACCAACCAACCAACCAACCAACCAACCAACAACCAACCAACCAACCAACACATACACACACAAACACACACACAAACACAAACACACAAACACATACACAAACACACAGACAAACACACACAAACACAGAAAGAACTGAGGAAACAAACAAACAAACAAGCAAACAAACAAACAAGCAAACAAACAAATAAGCAAACAAACCAGCAAACAAATAAACAAACAAACAAACAAACAAATAAACAAACAAACATAAACAGCCAGCCTCTCGAATTCCTCCATGTACAGATTCACGACTGAAAAACGTGTTTATTCCATGCAGAAAGCTTTTAACCCCTGCTGCCCTTCCGCATAGCTTCATGCAGCCATTAGTGTAAGATGCTGGCAAGGCAGTGCCGCCTCCACCATCTGTCTTGGAGTGAGATCAGTGAAAAAGACCTGTCTGCTACACTGCCACTAGTTCCACACTACTGCGCCCACGGCTCGCATGGTTTAACTCTTGAGATTCCACTATACACGTGTCATTGCACTTATTTGAGTGAAAAGAGCTTCTATATTGGAAGGTACCGTTTCTCTCCTCTTCTGCTTTATAAGCACTGATGAAATGTGTAGAATAAATTATGTTCAAAGCAACATGTTCTTTTTCTCACGTAAGCTCTACCAGTCTTACCGTTTTTATGCTTGATTAGAAATGGTCATAATTTCCTCTACACGTTTCCAGTCTATTTTCGTCTGCCTGGCCATCAGGTTTAACATGCGTGACTATGATCAAAGAAAATACCTCCAGCTCTTGCTGAAACTCGTGTTATCTATGTTCCAGCTTTGGATCATGAAACTGTGCGTACTGATTTTATTGCACTAAGCTGTGAATTAGGACGTAACATCGTTTATGTCGTTGAAGGTTAAGCATCAAAGGAGAGGACTGACACAGCTCTGGTGAAGGAATGAAACTACAAACTGACCAGAGAAAAGTGAAATTTCTTGCATTCCATTCTTCCAGGTCTTAAGGAATATTGGTAAATCTGTTTACTTGTTTAACCTTTGGGATCCTATCACCCGTCAGCATCATCGACTTCAATGGTAGCGGCCGCAGCAGACGTCACAACAACTTTTCTCCATTTACTCCGGTCATAACTTTTCTGTGCTACTTCTTAAACCTTCAGACTACTGATGGTAGTGTTGTTATTGGTAAAAGGAGGTGGGTGGTCTGCCAGGATTTCTTTTGACCTCAGCTTTTCCTTGTAAAACTGTCATTTAGTTTGAGTGGGCGTTGCGCGTTGCATAGTCGATGTATTTCATTTTTCTTTTGTTGATCTCTGTCAGCAGTTGACGTTGGACTGTCAGTCAATTTAGAAACTTTCTTTTGTTCTTTTCGGTCTGTTTGATTCTGAGAAATTGCCTGGGGAACCACATCTCTGCAGCTTCGGTCTTCTTTTTCATCTGCTGTTCTGCTTGTCCAGAGTTCACGCCATATGGCATCACTGGCCTGATCAGATACTTTAGAATTTTGATATAAGGTTGTTATGCTTCTGTCTTTCTATAAGGTAGGTGAGGACTGGGTCTGAATGGGTCATGCAACGTATGGACAGCCCCCTTTTTGCTTGAAGGAATGGCTGTCGATTGGCACCGGGAGCTTGGGAGGTGAGTGTCCCGAGAGTGGCGAGGCATTAGTGCTCCGGGTCCCATCCGCACCCTCGGGGTGTTTCTTGTTAAGTTTACTGAGTTGGATCATTTTTTGTTTTGCCATTTATACTCTTGTTTTGATGTCTTTAGTATGGATGCCATCATGAGCTTTAACCGAGCCGAAATCTTTAACATCACTCACATTCTCTAATGCGGTCTTGTTGATTGAACATTTCGATGTGATTTGACTTTTTCCTCCTTCAAGATGCATTACTTTTGTCTTTCTGACATTTAAATCTGTACCTGCCTTCTGGCCCACTGCATCTATTTTGCACACAATTCTTTTCATGCTAGTGGTATTGTCCCACATCAGTCCAGTATCATCAACATACTGCAAATTTGTGATATTTCGATCGACAGTTTTTATTCTCATGTCTTTGGGCACATCGTGATGATTTAAGAGTGCTCTTTCAGAAAGCAAATACTGCTTTTTGGGCACCCTTTGCACATACTATAACAGCGGAGATGTCTACTTAACTGACTCAAAGCCACAGAAAAAATAATGTAAAAATGGAACTTGGGCAAAAAAGGGAATTATATCGAGTGGAATTTATTTAAACAACACACTTCCTCATGTGCTCCATACGAATTAAAGAAGACTGCTCAGGCCTGCGTCAAACGAATGTGTGGATAAACTACTGAAAGTATCAAACTTGTATATAGAACTTGGAATTTGTTCCAATGGAACTCATCACTTAGGGCAATTTTACGTGTCTTTGATCCAAAACAACGAATACTGCTGGGATCTGCGAAAAAGGAACGGGGCTTACAGATCATGGTCATATCATACACTAAGCTGATACGGACTAAGTCAACATATGTCAAAGTGGTTAGCGAAATAGACTACAGACTGAGAGCTTATGGGATCGAAACCCCACTGACCCACAATATCACTGTGAGAATCATTAGGTCTGGGGCTTATTTCAAGTGTCGAATTCGGTATGGAATTGTTCACAAGATTCGGACTCCACATTCCACTTTGCGATGCATAATTGAGGATACTGCTAACATTTCCTAACATCGCAAGTGTCCGTATCTCCCGGACGCGGTTGAAGCCAGGATGTATTATGAGACTAATCGTAGGCTACAGTCTTGTCACGCAGTGTCAGATAGAATTGGAATTCCGTAGCAACGTCACTATCATCCCTCTTATGACCCAGAAAAACACAAAAGTAGAAGTAGAATGCATATTGAAAATATAACAATACGA
>CM060306.1:70628011-70633011 GCA_030674185.1 Monoplex corrugatus | reverse complement strand
AAACAGACAGAGACAGACACACAGACAGAGAGTGTGTGTGTGTGTGTGTGAGAGAGATAGAGATAGAGAGAGAGAAGAGAGAAGAGAGAGAGAAAAAGAGAGAGAGAGTCTGTGCGTTTGTGTGTTTGTGTGTATGTGTGAATGTGTGTGTGTATGTCTATGTGCGTGTCTGCCCGCGTGTGTTTAGTTGTGTGTGTGGATTGTGTGTGAGTGTGGTGTATGTTTGAGTTTGTGTATGTACATGCATGTTGAGTGATTGTGTGTGTTTGTGTGTGGTGTGTGTGTGTGTGTGTGTGTTGTGGGTGTGCTTGGTATATATAATATGTACTATATGTATGTGTATTATGTATGTATGTTGTATGTATGTATGATGCATGTGTATGTAGTATGTATGTGCATGTATGTAAGTATGTATGTATGTATGTATGTATGTAGCATGCATGTACGTACGTAGTTAGTAGTATGTATGTTATGGTATGTATGTATGTATGTAGTATGTATGTATGTATGTATGTATGTATGTATGATGTATGTATGTATGTATGTATATGTAGTATGTATGTATGTATGTAGTATGTATGTATGTATATGTATGTATGCAGTATGTATGTATGTATGTATGTATGTATGTATGTATGTATGTAGTATGTATTAGTATGTATATGTTATGTATGTATGTATGTATTAGCTGTATGTATTATGTATGTATGTATGCATGTATGTAGTATGTATGTATGTATCAGTATGTATAGTATGTATGTATGTATTGTATGTAGTATGTATGATGTATGTATGTAGTATGCATGTATATGTATGTATGTATGTATGTATGTATGTATGTATGTATGTATGTATGTATGTATGTATGTATGTATGTAGCTGTATGTATATATGATATGTACTTATTTTTTCAGGTCTCAATTTGTCCTTTTTCATAGGTTTCCCGCGACCCCACTTTCCATTTTTTTCTGAAATCAAAAGAAGAGAGTGTGCAGCATATGTCGTCAATTTTCTCTAGGTCTTGTCTGCAACGTGTTCAGCTTGGCGTTTTCGTTGGTGTTTACTATAACGAATGAGAGTAGAAAGTTAATCAAACAGGTCGTGTTTTGACTGCGTAATTCAGTCTTCTTTAATGGATGATTTCACGGATAACTTCTTCTGACTTCTAAATCATATGACTGCCAGCGTTCAAGCTGCAGCAAAAAGGAATCAGAAACACACACACACACACACACACACACACACACACACACACACACACACACACACACACACACACACACACACACACACACACAACACAAAAACACATACACACACACACACACACACACACACACACACAAACAAACACACACACACACGCACGCACTCACGCACGCATACACACACCACGCACGTACGCCCGCACGCATGCGCAAACACACACACACACCCCAAATATCAGGAAATGTATATGTATATATATATAAGAATATAAATATATGTGTATGATATGTATGCATTTATACAAATATATATACAAATACATATATCTGTATATATATATATCAAAAACGCATTTTAATTCTATTTTTACGCGTTACTGGTTTCATTTAACTTGCTTGAACACAGACTACGAGGGACTTCAGTGGGTTTGGTTGTGGGAGGTGGGAAAGAAATGATGCATGGACTGCAAAGAAAAGAAAACAAAACAAAACAAAGAACCCGGAAATTGGAAAAGCCGTGAGGAAATGGGGGAAAAATGTCCTGTGTCTATAGTTCCAAAAACATGGCCATTTAGGTCAGCATTTGTGCTTGACCACACATGCTTTTAAATCGTCTGTCATCGATTTTCTCTGTTGGTGGCTTTAGCATTAACCAGGTTGGGTGCCATTTGTTTAGATTGACAACAAATCCACGGATGATTAATCGTGAAAGGAATTATATCTGTGGTTTAATGTCACACTTATGGCTCCGTCTGCACAACTGGTTAGAGCTCCATGTTGATCAACCAGGGATTGTGAGTTCGAAGCTTAGATGGGTGACATTTTATATTCGACCCAATAGCTCAGTTTATTTTGTTTTGTTGTTGTTGTTTATTGTTGTTGTTTGAATAAACTTGTAAAAAATCGTTTTCTGTTTTACAACAAACGGACATCAAATATGCACTATGGTAACGAAATATGATTTTATCTATATGGTCATTCAGCTCAGAATTCTGTTTCACCACGACCAATGCTTAAAAATCATTTGCTATTTATCGATTCTCTCTGTTGATGGCCAACACATTTACCATTTCAGTGTCATGTAACGAGACTCAGGAGACATCCACGGATGATTAGATCTGAATAGACATGGCTTGTGGTTTGAGGTCACTCTGACCCACACAAGTGGACCTGCATTATTATTCACTGGGAATTTTGTTTAAAGTGTTTGAGGCTTGTTCCGTTTCACAGCTGTGTGTGTGTGTGTGTGTGTGTTGTGTTGTGTTGTGTTGTGTTGTGTTGTTTGTGTTGTGTTGTGTTGTGTTGTGTTCAACTTCACTGGCTCCCTGTATCAAAGTGCATACAGTACAAACTAGACACCATGTGCTACAAAAGCCTCAATAACGCAGCCCCCGATTACCTGTCAAGCCTACTTGAGATCTATGTTCCCTCACGTGCCCTCCGCTCTGCCTCCGATCCTCTGACTTTTCGCTTTCCACGCACTAAGCTCAATACCTATGGTCCACGAGCCTTCTCTGTTTCTGGTCCACTTTCCTGGAACAAACTTCCTCTCTCAGTCCGTCAGCAACCTACTTTTGTCTCCTTCAAGTCCGCTCTCAAAACTCACCTTTTCTCCTCTGCATAAAATCCTGACCTCACTCAATCCCCTCTGCAGCCTGTCTCCACTCGGAGGGGAATCACATTGTAATATATAATTGTATATAATATGCTCTCTATAATTTTCCATTGCTTTTATTATTTCTCCCCATTTATAGCCGCGTGCGTGTGCGTGTGCTGTGTGTGTGTGTGTATGTGTGGTCTGTGTGTGTGTGTGTGTGTGTGCGTGCGTGCGTGCGTGTCGTGTGTGTGCGTGCGTGCGTGTGTGTCTGTTTTAGCGCTTAGATTGATTTTATCAAGATTTTGCGCTATATAAATAAAATATTGTATTGTATTATTGTATTGTGTTGTGTTGTGGTGTGGTGTGTGTGTGTGTGTGTGTGTGTGTGTGTGTGTGTGTGTGTGTGTGTGTGTGTGTGTGTGTGTGTGTGTGTGTGCGTGTGTTCTAATCTCCCTGCTTGTTTTAAAAACGAGACATTATTCCATATTGACCAGACAAAGGTGTGTGTGTATGTGTGTGTGTGTGTGTGTGTGTGTGTGTGTGTGTGTGTGTGTGGTGTGTGTGTGTGTATGTGTGTGTGTATGTATGTATGTGTGTGTGTGTGTGTGCATGTGTGTTTCTGTGTATGTGTATGTGTGTGAGTGTGTGTGCATGTGTGTTGTGTGTGCATGTGTGTTTGTGTGCGTGTGTGTATGCGTGTGTGTGTGTATGTGCACGTGCGCGCATGAGTGTGTGAACGTGTGTGTGACTGTGTGTGTGTGAGTATGTGTAAGCACGTGTGTGTTTGTGTGTGCGTATTTGTTTGTTGTGTGTGTTGTGTGTGCGTTTGTGTGTGTGTGTGTGTGTGTGTGTTGTGTTGTGTGTGGTGTGTGTTGTGTGTGTGTGTGTGTGTGTGTGTGTATGTGTGTGTGTGTGTGTGTGTGTGTGTGGTGTGTGTGTGTGTGTGTGTGTGTGTGTGTGGTGTGTGACTGATGTTGTCTTGTGAGTGTATGTTTGTGTGTGTGTCGTGTGTGTTCGTGTGTGTGTTGTGTGTGTTGTGTTGTGTTGTTGTTTGTGTGTGTGTGTGTGTGTGTGTGTTTGTTTGTTGTGTGTGTGTGTGTGTGTGTGTGTGTGTGTGTTTGTGTTGTGAACATGGACATCAGCTCTGTAATAAAAAAATTTCGTTTTTAGAAAGCATTGGTATTTTTGTTTGTGTTTGTGTTTTTTTTTCTTGCAACTTATGTGCTCATTTGGTGTGTATTTGTGTTTGTGTGTGTGTGTGTTTTGTTGTGTGTGTATGTGTGTGTTTGTTTGTGTGCGTATGCGTGTGTGTGTGTGTGCTTGTCCATGTGTATGAGTGTGTGTATATGTGCCTGTGTAAGTGTCAGTGTGTGTATGTTTGTGTCACAGTGTGTGTATGTTGTGTGTGTGTGTGTGTGTGTGTGTGTGTGTGTGTGTGTGTGTATGTGTGTGTGTGTGTGTGTGTGTGTGTGTGTTTGTTTTCAGAAAGCATTTGTTTTCCTTTTAAATGTTTAAGTGATCTGTAGAGCCTACTTTTGTGGGTGGCCACATGGAAGTAATCTAATATCGATATCATAATACATTTTGACTATAAGGGCAGTGAGTCTGGCTATGTGCTAGGTGATCAATAAAGCAGAAATTTACAGTGCACAAATTGTAGGAGAAAACAACAACAGAAAGTAGAAGATAAATGTGCGGAAATGGGGTAAAAGTGCGGAAATTGGGAAAACGTGTCTTCAGTCTACAGTGCAAACACAAAACAAAAATCAAAACATAAACAAATAAACACACACACACACACACATACACACACACACACACACACACACAAACCACACACACATATACTCCCCACACACACACACACACACACACACACACACACACACACACACACACACACACACACACACACACACACACACAAACAAACACAACTGGTCATTCAGTTCAGAATTCTGGTTCACCACCACCAATGCTTAAAAATCGTTTGTTATTTATCGATTCTCTCTGTTCATGGCCCACACATTTACCATTTCAGCGTCATGTAACCAGATTCACAAGAAATCCACGGATGATTAGATCTGAATGGACATGGCTTGTGGTTTGAGGTCACTCTGACCCACACACAAGTGGCCCTGCATTGTTATTACCTGGACATTTTGCTTTGATTTTTTGAGACTTGTTCCAGTTTC
>CM060306.1:70618011-70620511 GCA_030674185.1 Monoplex corrugatus | reverse complement strand
GAGGATCTCGCCGTCAGTGGCTGGAATAACTTGGCCTGACGTTGGACGTATCCCTCTCTCCATCCTGCAAGAAGAATCTTTATCATAATCAGCAGACAGGAGACAGGTACTCATGTATCGGCGCTAGCATCTCTGATAGTGAATGTGGATGATGAACAGTACCACGCTGGATTTAACCTACCTTTGTATCCAACACTTATTACCCGTCTTCATGAAATCCATAACGTAGAACGTGGGTATGATGTTCCTCTGATCTTCCAATAGAGGATTATATTTATGCTAGAGATTTCCAATTTCGTATCTCCAGCATTTTTGTGAAGGAAGGAAACTGAGACTTCAAATTGATTTCATGAAATATCCCATTTTAACATGTTCAGGGATAGGGAAATTACCACATAGAAATCCATCAAAGTGTTTATGATTCATCCCCTACACATATAGTTACCCTCTCTCATAAAATCCAGATAATAGAGTAGAGGTTTATATAGCGCTGCTGGAACCTCTGGTCGATATTTTAATTAATGACTATGATAACAATAGACGTTTCCCACGTCACCAAGAAATTTACAGAAACACACGACAAAAACTACCGAAGAAAGACAGAAAGCAGAAGGCAGTTATGCATTGCTTCTATTATATTTTACGGTGTCTGGTTTGAGGAGTGAAATACCGCTCGACGTTTCTTCTCTCAATCCCCAAGACATATTAGAGGCACCAGGCCCGGTTGGAACTAGAAAGTACGGAACAGATAAAGGTCGTATAGAGTCCACAGCATCGCTGGCTTTCTTTGGAATGGGGAATGAAATTACGTAGGAAGTTTTTTGCCTCCACACAAGAAAGCTTATTACATACAGCCAGCCTCGTAGAAAACAGAAAGCAGGGGAGACAGTGCACAGACCCTTGTAACTCAAGCAGTGTCTGAACTAGGAACCGAAATTACGCTGAGTGTCTCCCCACTCTATCACCAAGACTTACTGCATACATACAAACCTCGTAAAACACAGAAAGCAGGAGACAGTTATGTGGCATTCCTGGCACCTGTGGAATGGGATGGTTGGCCTGGCAGCAGCCATGTTTACCTGAAAAGTGAACGGGAAGTGAAAAGATTGCGGGACCTGTGTGTGTGTGTCTAGGCAGGAGAAGGTGAGGGAGGGGAGGGAGGGGAGTGTGTTATGAGTGTCTGGCTGTCCTCGCAGTCATCGCAGCTCATTAATTTCTGCTGTTTGTTTACTGGCAGCGGATGTCTACCTGCTGTGAAGGTGTTTGTGATGTGCCAGTCTGTAGGAGTGTTTTCAGAAGAAACAAGTAAACTCGGGAGTGTCGTGAAGGATGTTTGTTTCTTGGAGTAATGTTGGTTTTCTTTCTTTGAAACGTTGGTGTTCTTTTCGTAACTGATACTTACATTTACCTTGATCTTGTCGGACACTTGTCTAAGACTTGGATACCTGTGTGGACTGATTCAGCTGCAGCCATGTCGACGATACGCCGAGCTTACATGGAGATCTCTAACGGGATCCGGGGACTACGTCTTCACCGAGACCAGTCCCCACCTCCCAACAACGTCAGCAACAACACCACCACCAGCATCACTTTTTCCACCACAGGCACAACCACCACCACTACCGCCACCGGTACAACCACTATGTCCACTGCCTCCTCGTCCTCCTCATCCTCCACGACGCTGACCAACTCTAAGTCCAGCCTGTTGTCCATCAGAGAAGGAGGTTCCTTGACCTCACAGATGCAAGCCTCAGCCAGCGCCACCGCCGCGGCCATCAGGAAGACCATCCAGCGAGGGGCGGAGGGTTCTTCAGCCATGATGGCCACAAGGTTCTCCAGGTCGCCCAAAACCGGCATCGCTCGTAGAATCCGCCGTCTGAACCAGTCACTCAACGGTCGTGAGCAGAGGGTGTGCGCTGATAATATATCAGACCTGATGATGGACACCAAGTTCTTGTGTAATTTTTTCCTCTACTTCTCTCCAGGGGAACGTGGCGCTCTCTGCCAGGTGTGCAGAAAATGGCGCAAAATTCTGTACGCTCCTAAATACTGGGAAGACGCTATGCCCGTGATATCCT
Source organism: Monoplex corrugatus (assembly GCA_030674185.1). Taxonomy (NCBI): domain Eukaryota; kingdom Metazoa; phylum Mollusca; class Gastropoda; order Littorinimorpha; family Ranellidae; genus Monoplex; species Monoplex corrugatus. Next base: position 70,618,433 of record CM060306.1, on the reverse strand, counting down.
ACCGTCACTGGAAATACACTCGTGACTCTACGTCACGCAAACACGTCTATGACAGCATACAACAGCGCGGGTTCGATTCTGTCTGTCTCTTCGGAGCAACGGACGAAGATGCTAACGAGTTTGCCTGCCATTTTCAGACATGTAAAAGTCATCTACGATCTCTGTGCATCCGCTGCTCCAACATTAGCGACGCTGGTCTAGAAGTTCTATTCAGAAAGATCCCCTGCGTCAACCATCTAGAACTTTCCGGTTGCAACGAGATCACGGAGAATGGATTATGGTCGTCCCTCAACGCTAAGATCGTGTCTCTGTGTATCATGGACTGTATCAATGTAGCGGATGATACGTTAGGGGCCATAGCTCAGCTCCTACCGTCCCTTTACGAACTCAACCTTCAAGCTTACCACATCACGGACGCGGCC
>CM060306.1:70600511-70613011 GCA_030674185.1 Monoplex corrugatus | reverse complement strand
CACAAGCAAAACAAGTACGCTAAGTTCAGTTCTATGCCTAAGATTTTCCCTACAGCTCTGAGTTTTATATTTTGTTTATCTGTCCTAGCCCCTGCGTCATCTCAGTAGCACTGATTCCACGCTGGCTTCAGAACACACCACCAACCAACCCTTAATTTCTTCAGCCCAGTCCCAGTGTCGTAGAGCCCAGAGGAACCAGATCTGTCAAATTTCCAATAAGATTCTGAAGTACTGCTGGGTCACTTCGGTTGAGTTCGACAGCGCCTGTTCTAATCCATTTTGGTGAGAACACTGCCTACTAAGCCCCATGTTAACGATAGTAATAGTTCAGTCTGGGACCAGTCGCCATAGTGTAGTGGTTAATGAAACGGACTACCGAATGGAAGGTTGTGGGTTTGAATCCCCGTCAATCCCTTCAAAACTATATCATAGTGGGAATTTTCGGCTTTAACCAGCTCCTACTCAGAGTTGGGCGTGTTATGGGCTCATTGGGAAGACTGGGACCACACAGTCGAATCTCATCCACTTCACGGAGGCGTCATTGAGGGTGTTGCTCAAATCTTCTGACAGCACCGCGGGTGTCTATATCTCTCGGGCCCGGTTAACGCCATGATATATTATCGTAGTAAGCGTAGAATACAGCCCTGCCATGCAGTCTCAATCCTAGATGGAACTCCATAGCATCATAACTATCATCCTCATCCACATCATCATCATCGCATTGTAAAAACAAAGAAACAAAGAAACAAAGAAACAAACATAAATTGTGCCAGCTTTGCGGCCATTAACGATGGCATAGAAAATGGGACGAAAAGAAAAAGAGGTCATCACAAAGGTAACCTCCCTGAGTGCGATTATCCTAAAAAAGAAAAGTTCAATCTGGGAGCCAGACGGAATGATAGTCCCCACAGCAAGGAGATCACCATCACATCCCTCTAGCGACACCCTTCATGAACCACTGACGAACTTAAATTCCATTCAGGTGCCAACAGTTGTGTTGCTGTGTGATTATTAACCATTAGTGTTAGTTGAAAGGTATCTGTTGTGTGATTATTAATAATTAATGTCAGTTAAATGGTGTTTGGGGTTATTTTTCTGGTGACCGGGTCGCGACCATCACGATCAAGTTTTAAAGTCAGTTGATTCAGTAGTCAATCACTGGTTGAGCACTTTGTCCGTTAGTGGTGGACTACATAACCACTGACATGACCACTGCTTTTTAAGTTTTTTTGCCCTTTACTCAGTGTCTGCTAGTACGACTGACAAGCTTTCATTTTCATTTTCTCAAGATGGCGTATCCGTGCTAGAAATGACTTCCATGCCTTGTCGCACACATGCCAAGTGCTGAATGAGCTTTAAATGGTTATGGCGTAAGCATAAGCCGGTAGAGTGGCAATAATTGGTTGCGTAAGCTCTGAAGAAAGACACAGACTTAAGTGCAGCGTCTGAGATTTCTTTTTTTTAATTTCTACAACGATCTTCACAAAATACAACGTGACCAAAAATCACCAAAGGGATACAACTCTCAGTTCCTGGTTACAAAAAACAACAAAGGAAAAATAACTCTTAGATCATAGGAAGTCACTACAAGCCCTAGTAAAGTCTTGAGAAAACTGAACCCTGCGTGAGGTGCGAACCCACGAGCTCTGTGTTACTGGCATGCTGCTCTGAACTACTGTGTTAACGAGGCCATTGATTTTTGATGTTTTATGACAAGCATTGTGGAACAGCAAGCATAACTTCTAGCACGCTCAAAATCGTGTTCATTTCCACAGCTGCGTAATAGAGGATGGTAATCATAGCTAATCACAATACAAAAATGTACCATAACAAACGCAATAGTAAAAGAAGACCCATATCAACAATGGCACAAACTACTGCATTACCCACGTCACCTTTACATCGTTTTTGTTATTAGTTGTTTTTCATGGCTAGGCCTATGACAACACAAAACTATGTAAAATCTGCCATGACTAAAAGACGTACTATAAATGTACCTTATTACCACTACTACAAAACACGAAACATGAAACAATACAGTGCTACCAGAAACCTCTCAGCTGCTGTGACAAACGTCCCTTAAGCCCACTTTCTCTCAGCCACACAGCCATCAGTTCAGCAACATTGTTCACTACAACGACAGTCGTGTCCTTCACACCTGTTCTTGTTTTTCTTCTTGTTTTTTCTTCTTCTTGCTCTTGTTCTTGTTCTTATTCTTGTTTTTGTTGTTGTTCTTCTTGTTATTGATCTTCTTGCTCTTCTTGTTCTTTTCTTGTTCTTATTCTTCTTCCTCTTCTTCTTCCTCTTCTTCTTCTTCTTCTCGTCGTCTTCTTCTTTCTCCTCCTCCTTCTACTCCTCCTCCTCTCCTCCTTTTCTTCTTCTTGTTGTTATTCTTATTTTTGTTCTTGTTCTTCTTTTTCTTCTCCGATAACTCCATTAAGAGTCACAGTAGCGCTACACTAGAGAACTTGTTCACCATTATCAAAGCCTGGGTATCTGCAAATGGTTTCTCTGTCCAATCCGCAATGCTGTCAGTCCATTTTTACTCTCCGTCTCCCTCCATCAACAGTTTCCTATTGGATTCATTTAGTAAAGGCCATTGGATCTTATTACATGTCCATACCGAAGTACTTTTCTTTTCCTAACTGAAGTTATCGGGTCTTTATTTGGTCCAGTGTGCTGCCTGATAGTTTGGTGCATTTGTTCATAGGTGATATGACCAGTGTATCTGATGTTTAGTATCTTACGATAACACCTCATTCCCATGGCTTGGATTCGTCTTTCCAAATGGGCTGTAAGGGCCCCATGTCCCTCATGCATACTGAGAGCTGGAATAGACTATACCGGTGCACGTGAGAATCTGGTCTTGTGTTTTATGGAGATGTTGTTTTCCTTACCTACAGATTCAGTTTCAGTTTCAGTTTCAGTTTTAATTTCAGTTTCTCAAGAACGAATTCCATATGCACTAACGTCACAGGTGACATGTGTATGGAAAATTCCAGACTGGATAGTGCTATGTTGTCTTTGCTGCCCTTCGAAAGATGTTTGGTTCCGGTCCCTCATTGCTAATGATGGAACCCAAGTAAGTGAATCGTTGAACAATTCCTAACTTCATTCCATGTCAGTAGTGATGTGGTGTTGTGGCTGGCCATCAACGTATCCTCCCCACTAGCTATAAGTAAACCTGTGGTCATGCCGAAGTGCACCACACATACTTCTACATCATCACAGAAAGCCATGATTCGTGCCAGGTTAATCTGGACAGCTCCGTCATCGTTCATCCCATTCTAATTCTCCTACCATTCATACATCTTTATTTGTCTGCTTGTCATAGGTTTGCTCCTTATGTCTCTGGTCTCTTAAACCCATCCCTGCCTTTTTATTTCATCCTGCCCCCCCCCCTCCCCCAGCCTCTCTGAATCTTCAGAAAATCAAATCAGCATTATAGACCCCCCCCCAAAAAAAAAAAAAAAAAGAGAAAAGAAAAGAAAAAAACACACACACACACACCACACACACACATACACACACACACACACACACAACACACACACACACACACACACACACACACACACACACACACACACACACACACACACACACACACACGCAAAACCAACCAACCAAACAAACCAAAAAACACGTCTCACTCTATGTTATTGGGGATTGCGCAGCATTCCCATTGAGGCAGTTCCAATGTCTGTTTGATTATCAAAGACTCTCCTGTTCATCAGGGGGTTAGTTGGCTCAGTTGATGGACGCGCGGACTCGAAATCTGATATCTCAAGTTCAATATCAGACGGCAATATAAAACTGCTTTGTTTACTGCCCATCTGAATGCTTCAATCATTCTGCTGGTGTCAGCTTAATGCTGGGTGTGAAATCCAGCTCCCATTCTCCTCTTCTATTTTAAGACCTCTCTACTCCCCATGTAATATACTGTTCAGGCTGAAAGATTTGCCAGGTACTTACCGGGGGTTTAAGGGTGAATATTGCATGAAAGTGTCATGTTGCAATGGATCCTTCCGACACTGATTACACTCTCATAATCTGTGTGTTTGTGAATGTGTATTTCCGAGAGATCCCATCACTATACTCATTTCTTCCAGATAATTAGTGGTATGCTAACTTCCAAGCGGGGTTAAGGAGTTAGCATTCCAGATTCTTCCAGGGACTTAAACGTCTTGCTGTGGTTTGGCAAAGGATTCCTTGAGCACGTAAGTCATCTGACAGAAAATACAAAGACAAAATAATAGGTCTCAGACGCATCACACGTCGGTATGGAATGCTCATACCATACTGTACTGGAAAGCAGCACCGTGGATCATCAGAAGGCAAAGCCAATGAATAACTTTCATCGGTTATAAACATAAAAATCCAAACCGATGATGCACTTTATTTTAGCGTTTCAATTTTCTCGGATGCGTAATATTCATGTTGTTTGTTCAATCTGTGCAAGAAGTTAATATTATTGCACAGTTTGCATACTCTGTCTATGGTGAACGTGGATGCTGGCTGTTTTCATGTTTTCAAAAGGCATTGGACACTGACGTGGTTTATGAAATCTTTAACGTGCATATTCGGTGTTCTGCATGAGTATACATAGTAAGGGGATTTAGGCACTGCTAGGTTTGCACATGCGTTGACTTGGAAGGTCAGAAAAAATATACATGTATCTATCCTTTACCCAGCTGGAATTTCGACGTGAATCCCTTGACTACCACCCCATGGCACTGGCGGTTCAGTCACCGTGACAAACTTAAAAGAGGGAAAGCCTCGTATTACATTCAGAACTTTGTAGTAAACCAAACCAGCGAGTGGATTGGCTCTGTTGATAGAACATTGGACTAAGGATCTGATGTCTCATGTTCAATCCCAGTGTGCGGCATTGAAACTGGCCTCCTCGCTGCCCGTCTTAGTCATTCAAATAATATCAGCTTAGTATTGTATAGGTTTGTCTGACGCCCCCCCCCCCCTATCCATTCCACCCACTCCCCTGCATTTCAAGACCCAGAACATAGGGTCTATGCAGGCTCAAGGAATCTTATAGATAAGCGATGGCAAATTGGGTGGAGCGCAGATGGAATTATCCAAATGCAATGAATTTATCGTGAAAACAAACTCCCATCTCCAAACTACGACTTTAAAACTTAGCAACAGAAGTCGAAGTAAGTATACGGAATTATGCATCATGTATTATTATTGTTACATTCTCATGAGGCTCTCTTCCAGAAGTGACATGAGCTATAGTGATGTTATCAACCTTACTTCCCACGTTAAAATAGAGGTAAATTTGCAGAAGATAACTGCATCAGACTCGGACAGTTCCACCTGTGCTTCATCACAAAACAAACCTGACAGAGCAGGGATGGGATCTACGGACATTAACCTGACACCACCACAATGATTGAAGCATTAATGTGGGCATGAAGCAAGCCAGTTTTATTCATGGCTTTGGCAAAAAAATTGAACTGGAGACATCGGCCTCTGTGCAAACGGTAGCCTTTTCTCCCACTGGACGAAGCAGCAGGGAAGTTTGTCTTTTTCTCCTAATTTTTGTATTTGGTGTTTGTTTGTTTGTGATCTTACATTTGCGTTTGACAAACGCCAGTTGGCCGAAAATTTGCGTCTGTCTTGTCTGGTTGTGTTTAAATACGCGTTCTGATTCTATTTCCGTGTTTTTTCTGCTTCCATATTACTGCACAATTTGTATACTCTGTCTTTGATGAGCGTGGATGCTGGTGTTTTCATGTTTCAAAAAAAGCCACTGGACACTGACAAGGTTTTACAAGATCTTTAACGCGCATATTTAGTGTTCTGCGTGAGTTAACACACACACTCTATAAATTAAGTTAACCAGCCCCCCCCCCCCCCAAAAAAAAAAAAAAAAAAAGAAAAATAAAAGAGACAGAGACAGAGACAGAGAGAGACTTAATAATCAAAATTTATTCAAACAAAGAAACAGACAAATTAAGCAGTCGAAGCCAGAACTGCATATTCGCACAAGCGAGTGCAGAATTAACGCCAAATCCAAGAACAAACTCCCAAACCGCTCACCAAAACAAACACCAGAGGAGAAGAAAATCTATGAAAACAAAGTAGGAAAAATCAATGCACAGCAACTGGAAACAAAGAGAAAGCAGGGAGAGAGAGAGAGAGAGAGAGAGAGAGAGAGAGAGAGAGAGAGAGAGAGAGAGAGAGAGAGAGAGAGAGAGAGAGAAGAGAGAACTCAGAACTCAGAACTCAGAAAATGTTTATTGTACATCGGCCTTAGGCTACAATACATACATGGGGAAGGGGATGAGAGGGGCTCGGGTTTTCTTATACATCCATACAAGTTTACCTATCAAACTGCAGTGAACTCTGTCACATTGTCCCCTTCTATCATTTACCGTCACATAAGCTGGGATACATTCATCTTTGCATTCACAGTAGTCATTTCATTTGTATTCTAGTCCATATTCCTTACTGGCCAGCTAAACTATTTGTCATTAACCGCATCTACAACATTCATTTAACTGTCAATTTTACAACAATTGGCTATCAGACAAACAAATCATTGAATTAGTACACAGATCTGTCGTTTCTTGTATCCTTCAGTGATCATACCGTTGATTAATACATTCAACCACAGCTACTTAAAATAAACAGTCAATCGATCGATCAACCAACCAACCAATCAATCAACCAACCAATCAACCAACCAATCAATCAACTAATTTACCAAATGATCAATTAAATAATCAGCGATTCAGCCCATGGATCAACCAACTAATAAACCTTCAATTGACTGGCCAGATCATCATCCAACCGTACAATTGATATGAATTCAGTAACAATCACCTGACGTAATCACTCACTCACTCAATCAATCAATCGATCAACCATTTAACCAGTTAATCAGTCAACGAGTGACTTAATCAACCTGACAACCCTGAATTTAACTGAGTCCGACATATCGATTCTGCAATCACTATGCCAGATAATACTAATCAATCATCCATACATGTACATTCAATCTATAAATCAATCAGTCAGTGAGCCACCCATCAATAAAATTAGATAATCATTCCTTTGTCAGCTAATCATGCGTTCAGTTTATCAATTCATTCATCGGTGTATCTAAACCAATCAATGGAATCAATGTACAATGAAATAAACCAACAAGCATATTACATAAGAGCAATTTGTCCCTAAAACAGTCAGTTAATTGGCAAAAAGAGACACTCATAACGCCAATCAGTTAATCAGTTTAATCGCAGATCAGTCACTCATTTACCAAAACAACTGACATTGAGACAATATCAAATGATTAGTCAATGCATAGTTAGCACTTCATGCATCGTTTAGTTCAGAGATAACTCTGAATTCAATCTTCGGCAGTCAGTAATAGTTCAGGCCATAGACTGAATTGAAGGTTATGTACACACACACACACACACACACACACACCACACACACACACACACACACACACACACACACACACACACACACACACACACACACACACAATATTATATATATATATATATATACACACACAAACATAATCACTCATACATACGTACACACATAGACATACACAGATGTATGCACACACATACACGATGTAGATACTATCACCTGTGTATGCATATATGTACACCAACGTCAACATGTAAACACAGACACATGCGCGCATGACTGTGTACCTATATGTGCACCCCCTTCATATTCAAATAAACATTTGTTTATCTTTACAATTGTAATAAAATATTGTCTGAAATTCTAGTGCTAGTATCTAAAATAAGTATTTAGTTTTTTTTCTTCTTTTAACAATTTTTTCTCCTACTTATAGCGTGGAAAACGTATCTGGACACGCTGTGACTTCAGTGGCTACTTGTTGATTGGATCAGTATGCACATAGGCATACTGACTAAATTCTTAAAAAATTTCGCCCTTGCGGTCAATGTAAGTGGAACATCTAGATAATGTGTTCTTCACACACACACACACAAAATAAAACAAAAAAATGAAAGGACTGAAGAAAGAAAGAAAGAAAGAAATGAAAGAAAGATAGAGAGAAAGATAGAAAGAAAGAAAGAAAGAAATGAAAGAAAGATAGAGAGAAGAAAGGAAAGAAAGAACAACGAAAGAAATACAGACAGAAAGAACGAAATACGGAAAGACAGAGATACAGAAAGACAGACAGAAATGCAGAAAGAAGGAAAGAAAACAAGAGAAGAAAGAAACAAAAAAAATACAGAAAGAAAGAAATACGGAAAGAAAGAAATACAGAAGAAAGAAAAAAAAAAAGAAATACAAAGAAAGATAGAAAGAAAGACAACAAGAAAGAAAGAAAGTGAAAAAAGAAAGAAAGTTAAAGAAAAAGGGAAAAAACTCTGACGGTCGCTTATCTAATCATCTTTTCCACCACTTGCTGAATATCCAGTCATCCATAAAATATGGAATCACAGAAGGGCCATACGCTGTCAAGACCTTACCTGCACGTAGGGAATGTTTCAAAAAGGAGATAATAAATCAATACACATCAGTGGATCTTCATCAGCCGGAACAACAGTCGTCTTCTCACGAAGGCTTTATGATAGAACACAGTGAAAGCCTCCGAAGAGAGGAAGCTGATGTCCCTGGAACGTAAGTTCTGACTGCAAAATGTTTGATCCACTTTTGATACTGAAACATGAAGATCTGACTGAGCGGTTAAAGCTGATTCAAATAATTTGAAATAAATGAATGAATGAATGAATGAATGAATGAATGAATAATAAAATAAATAAATAATGAATGAATGAATGAATGAATGAATGAGTAAATAAGTGAAAATAAACATAAAAATATACAAATAAATAAATGCACGTTAAACAAACAAATAATAAATAAACGATAAATAAATAAATAAATAAATAGTGGATAAAATACACAAATAAATGGAAAAGAAATATATGAATCAATAAAGAAATCATCATCATCATCATGTCGAACTTGCTCGGCTATCCATGACACGTCTCTTCTATCCTTCTCTGTCTGACATTACAGAGGTAGTTCATCATACTGACAGCCCGTGTCATCCATCAGTTGGTCGATGAAGGTCTTCTTTGGACGTCCTGGTCTTTGTTTGCCATGGCTGGGTCTCCATAGTAGAACATCCCCCACCAGTTCTTCTTTGCTACGCCAGCAGTGTCCCGCGAAGCGCAGTCTTTGCTGACGTATTGATTTACTGATTGGTGGGATCTTACCATATAACTCTTTGTTAGCTGGATGTTTCTCCAGGATTTGTTCAGGGCTGCACGCAGCATTCTTGTATATGCTCCATCAATCTTCTTCTCCAATGTCGTTGTTAGGGTCCAAGAGATTGAGCCATATGTAAGAACGGACTCTACCTCTGCTCGGAAGAAGTTCCTTTTCAGGTTGTCTGGCAGATTAGATTTCCAGATTTTATCCAGTTGATTTAGAGTGCCCCAGGCATTTCCGAGTCTGGTGTTGACGTCTTGTTCTGTGGAGTCAATGTAGCTGCCCAGGTATTTAAAGTCTTGAACTTGTTTGATTGTATCTCCATTGAGACTTCTCATGCCTTCTGATGCATCTTGGTTCAGACAGATGAACTCTGTTTTGTTCGCATTGAGGTGGAGCCCGATCTCCATTGCTGTTCTTTCGACACTGAGAAGGAGAGATGTTGCATCCTTTAGAAGGATCTGCGAGAACAGCCAGATCGTCAGTGTAATCCGCATCTGTTATCTTTACCGCAGGGTAGCGTCTGCTCTTCTGTTCTGTGAGGGTAAAGCCGAGTTTTTTGTTCTTATCCACTGCTTTCCTCAGCACATAATCGAGACAGATGATGAAAATGTAGGGGGCAAGCGTATCTCCTTGAAGGACTCCAGCAGTGATGTTGAAGAAGTCTGTGTCTCCGTCGGGGGAGCGAACCATACAGCGGGTATTCTGATACAGCATTATGATGGCGTCTACTGTTTCCTTGGGTAGTCTATGCAGTTAGAATCTCCTTCATCTTTCCTCGGTGGATCGAATCAAAAGCTTTGGAAAAGTCGATAAATAGGAGAACAGCTGGGAGGCTTTTGGTTTTTATGCCTTCCAACATACGTCTGATGGTGAGTATTTGTCCTGATGTCGATCTGTTTTGGCAAAACCCATTTTGGTTTTTCCTCAGAACTGGATCTATCTCCAGCCTTATCCTATTTAGGAGTATTAGGTTGTAGATCTTTGCAGAAATTGCAGTTAATGTGATTCCGTGGTAGTTCTTTTTGATTCCGAGGTCACCTTTCTTGGGGAAAGAAGCAGGCATCCTTTTGTCCATTTGTCTATTGGGTCTTGGTTATAAACGTTGTTGCAGCATTCCAGCAGTATCTGATGAAATTCCTCTATTTTCCATACTTCGCTGGTATCTCATCGAGTCCGCAAGCTTTTCCACACTGAATGCTTTTCACTGCTACCAATAGTTCGTCCAACGCAAACGGCCCTTGCTTGATATTCAGCTCCTCCGTGAAGACTGGAGTTATTTCTTCTTCAGAGATGTCTGGAGGTTTCCCGAGTAGGTCTTGGAAGTGTTGTTGCCACAGTTTTCTCGCTCTTCTTGGCTAGATGCTTTTAGCTTAGCTCTGTTGCAGCTTTTTCTACCACTTATTTCGTTCACGGTCTTCCAGTCAACAGCAGACTTTTTGTTGCTGACAGCATTTGTGATCTGGTCGATCTTGCTTTGTAGGGTAGTTCGTTTGCTCTGTTTCGTAGGCCTCTATGAGAGCAGCACGAGCATTATTGAAGGTAAATGATGTTCTCAGGGAGAGTCTTTTAGTTGTGCAGCTTCTTTTAGTTGCTTGCGTTTTTGACAGATTTCCTCATTCACCCATGGAGTTTGTTTTTGTACTTTGGGTTTCAGCGGGATAGTGTCTGCAGCTGTGTCTTTACAAGCCATTTCAAAGTGGTTGTATGTCATATCAGCGGTCTTTGCTGAGACTGCATCTTGTAGGGCAGCAAATCTATTTCTCATCCTTGTAATGAAGATGTTACGAATTTCAGGGTTGTCGTTTAGATTTGACCTGTCATATGGGGTAGCATTGCAAGATTTCTTTTTATTTGCTCGAAGGCTCAATCGAAGTCGAGCAGAAACGATGCGGTGGTCTGATGCAACACTTACAAAAGAGTTGAATGCTCTGCATTTTTTGCACTATTTTTCCATTTCTTATTGATGATAATATAGTCGAGTTGTGTTTTGTTCCCATTTGGAGATTTGTGTGTCCATAGCTGACCTGGTCTTTTCTGGTATAGAGTGTTGTGGCATAAGCGATTGTTTTCATTGAGATAGTCTTTTAGCATTGAGCCGTTTCTGTTAGTCTGAGAGTGATATGCATATTTGAAGCCATCAAGGTTTCCAGGTTGTGCATTGAAGTTGCCACCAATAATGAGAATGTTGTGCTTCGGGACTTGTCTGGTGACTGATGTTAAGTCTGATAAATCTTTCGACACTTCCACTTCATCACTTACATTAGTGGGACTGTAACAGGAGACTATCAGGTTCGAGGATTTCCGTTGAAAGAAGCTATCATTACTCTGGGAGATATCATTTCTACATTGCTAAGTGCATTATAGGCCTGCTGGCTGAGAAGCATTCCAATTCCGCCAGTTGCAGCATTCGCGCTGTTTTTCCAGGCTGAACATGTAATCAGCTTCCAACTTCCGAAATTGTGTTCTTTTGTTGCAATGTCTTCATGTGAGAATCTATGTTCTTGCAGGCAAATGATGGTTTGGTTTGTAGATTCTGCTGACGCAATTAGTTCAGGTATCTGTCCTTCCTTCTGAAGTGTACGGGCGTTGAGAGTATCTATGAAGATGTCTTTCTTTCCTTTCATCAGTCCTGCATTAAAGCTTTTTGGTGTCTTGATTACTCTTGGTCTCAGTAGCTGAATTTTCGACAGCAGCCTGAGACACCGTTGCAGGACGCGCTCCTTGGTTGACCGCAAGACGAGCGATGCGTGATGAACTTCTTTGTTTTTGTGTCATTTCATTGCTTTCATTGGCTATATGAGCACTTGCGGTCGCCACTCCATACAAGTGTGAGCAGTAGTTCGCTAACTGAACTAGGTGACCCTGGGCGTCTCTGTCCAGCGTCTTGTGCACTTCACCGTTGACTAGACAAAGTTCCTCCGCTGATGTGCACATCCGCCATGCTGCTCACCATGGTTTCACTGTAACCCTAGCAAGGGTGGCTGATGGGTGCTTGGCCTTGCCAAAGGGCCTCCCATGATTTGGTCCGGTGCTGCTTATTGAATATTCGCAACTACCCCATTACAGGGCATTCCCCTATCCCCACCAGGGGACCCGCTGGGTTGGAGTGTTTGACTTCTCCTGGTGCTTGACAGCCTATCCTAGGACTGACAATGTTCCCCAGAATAAACAAATAAAGAAATAATAAGCAAACAAACAAACAAACAAATAATACATATAGAAAGAAAGAAAGAAAAGAAGAAAGAAAGAAAGGAAAAAAA
>CM060306.1:70590511-70593011 GCA_030674185.1 Monoplex corrugatus | reverse complement strand
AGGCTTGGAAAAGTTGCCTGTGTACAGTGAGTTTGATTTGCGCCAGCGGCGCTCTGCTCTGCGGCGGGCACGTTTGCACAGGCGATCTATGAGTGAGCCAGGGGTGTAGGGGGCGGTCAGGTAAAAGACGGGTTGTGGCTGGAGCATGAGTGTCCAGAAGATGGTGGTAGAGTAGTATAGAATTCATCGGCAAGGTATGTGACTTTTGCAGAAAGGAGACGGGAGGCATCAGATGAAATGTGGAGAGGTCGATAGATTTGGATTGCGTCGAGTCACTGTGCGCATGGTACGGGAAGGGGAAGAAATGTCGAGAGAACAGAGAATTGCAGAGGGTCGATGAGGGCTGAGTTAGACGGGTAGAAAGAACTAAGCAGTTGTCAGTAGCGGAATTGTGATGATCACGAGAATGATCCAGTCAGAATGTGACCTTTTTGATGGGTGGTTCAGAAATGTGTTGAGTCATATTATGATTGGACAGAGAGTTGATGATATGTCTTGTGTCATAACGGTGAGTGTTGTCATAGTGGACATTGATATCACCTAGAATGATGAGATTTCCAGGTAAGAGGCAGTAGTGGTCAAGCAATTGGTCAAGTCAGAGAGAAACTGGATGTGGTGAGTTTGTTGGCAGAGCTAGGTGGGGTCGATAGACACAGGAGAAGGTGATGGGGTGAGGGGTGGATGGAAGGATACTTCAACGTGCTCGAAAGAAGGATGGAGAAAGGCAGAGACTGCGAGAAAGATAGGCGGGAATGGAGTGAGTCGTTGTAGAGGATGGCGATACCGCCACTCGGATGAGCGATGGAAAGAAGCAAGCTGTAACCACTCGGAGTGAGGCTAGCAAGTATAGGTTCGTGACAAGGGGGTTAAGCCATGTCTCCGTGATAAAAGCAATGTCAACATGTCATCTGCGACAAAGTCAGCAATAACATCGGCTTTGTCACCAGTGCATGCCGACTGAGCATTAAAAAGGCATAGTTTCAGCTATCACAGTCATATGGTGGCGGCTGAGGTGGCGACGAAGGCGGCACCAACGGACAGAAGGCGAGAGCGGCACCGGCGGGACAGAAGGCGAAGGCGGCACCATCAGGACAGAAGGCGAAGGCGAAGACGGCAGAGGAGGAGACAAAGCTTGCAGCAGCGAGGTCAAGGGCAGGGGCAGTGGAGGAGAAGAAGAAGCAGGAGACGAAAAGTGGCGTCGGGCAGGAGGCAGGTTGTGCCAAAGACGGTGGAGACGTCCACCACGACAGGATCGCGCAGTGCGGGGCTTGCTACACAGCCCCAATGTACGTATGCGCTGGTAGACGCCTCCACCGAGGTAGCATTTGCTGTGTTTAAAAAGTGTCAGTCCAATTTGTTTTATAAAAGACGGGTCCATAATTGCGAGCCAGGCAGGAGAGGAAGACACTTGCAGGTTGGTGTGTGGGTTGGTCAGTTCACAACACTAAAATCCAGAGAACGCAGAACACAAAGGTTTGGAAGCTGTAGCGTTGGGCGAACACAGTAGGCTAAGGTGTAAACACAATTCACAGATAAAATGTCCGACTTGAGCGGCTGAATTAAAATGATGAAAAGTAGGTATAAAAACTTTAAAATCGGATTATCTGGTAAAATATTCAAAATTTTAAAAAAATATTTACATCACCGTGTGTCCGGATTTCAAAGCAACAAACATACAAAATTCAATGCATAAAACCAAATAGAACCACGATAAAATCACTGTAAAACACCACACACACTTTTTGCTGCCTGCTGGCGCGACATCTACTCACTCTATCATCTATCTATCTATTTAATCTAATCTTATCTATCTATCTATCTATCTATCTGCCTACCTACCCATCTATCTATCTATCTATCTATCTGTCTGTCTGTCTATCTATCCATCTATCTATCTATCTATCTATCTATCTATCTATCTATCTGTCTATCTCTCTGTCTATCTATCTATATATCTATCTATCTCTCTATCTATCTATCTATCTATCTATCTATCTATCTATCTATCTATCTATCTAACACAATCATTGTGAAAAAAGTCACCAGCACTTTTTTCTTCAAGATATGACCCATGTACGGGCCAAATAAGGAAATGCCAGCCGAGTGGAGAGGACAAGCTGAAAAGGCGGATGAAATTTTGTGAAATTCTCAACCGACCTTAAACCTGCTTACCCTGTTCCTCCCATGGACTGTGTACTCGCGCCATAAACACCAATGACCCAACAGGAAAGGACAGGAGTGAGGTCATTTACATGCTGTAAAACTCACCGGACATTGCCGAAGTGCAAATGCCGGTGGTGAGAAGACAGTTGGGTGCATGTCCCCGGCTAATAACTAGTTGTGGATATCTACAGTTGTCCCAGAGGACTGGAAACACAGCGATGTCCTCGATAGGAAACAACACTGTCACTGATAGGAAACAGCACTATCATTGATAGGAAACACAGCACTGCCATCGATTAGAAATACGTCATTGTCATTGACTTGAAACAGCACTGTC
>CM060306.1:70583011-70585511 GCA_030674185.1 Monoplex corrugatus | reverse complement strand
CTGAAAAATTATAGGCCAATTGCACTAATATCCCACGTCTGTAAACTGATGGAGAAAATTATTGTACACCGGTTGTTGCACTATTGTGAAAAGAATAACATTATACCTGTCAATCAGGCTGGTTTTCGAAAAGGCAGGTCAACAGTGGAACTCTTAACTAAATTAACCACTGACATAAAGCGACAATTTGCAAGACGTAAATGTGTATTGGCCACATTTTTTGATATAACCAAAGCATACGACCAAGTGTGGCACTCCCGATTATTATTTAAATTAAAAAGCATAGGACTAACAGGTCGCGTTTATAATTATGTGAAGTGTCTGTTGGAAAACCGAGTAATTCAAACCAGGATTGGAAACGTGTATTCAAAAAAACGAACCCTTCAAATGGGTATCCCACAGGAATCAGTTATAGCACCTCTCCTTTTTATGATACTAATGAATGATTTACCAATTAGAATATCTAAAGATGTCACATTAGTCCAGTATGCTGATGATCTATGCATGTGGATGCCGGTAAACATGAAGAGGAAAACTCCTTCTCGTAGTATCAACTATACACGCAAACTTTATCAATTAGAACTTGACAAAATAGCGCAATACATGGCAGAAAATGGGCTCCATCTATCTACGGAGAAGACAAAGATAATTTTATTTAATAGTGGGTCTAACCCGGACATAATGCCCACCTTTAAACTAGGAGATACCGTTCTTCAGTATGACCAAATCATTAAATTCTTAGGTGTTTTCTTTACAGCAAAATTATCATGGAATCTGCATGTCGACTACTTACTCACAAAAGCCCAAAAGAGTCTAAATTTTTTTAAAATAGTGTGCAAACAACCATGGGGACATAATCCATCAACACTTGTACATCTATGTAAATCTCTCATTAGATCTAAACTAACATATGCCCAAGAAATATTCTTTAGTGAACCTAGACACTTACTACAAAAACTACAAAGTATAGAATGCAAAAGTTTTAAACTTGCGCTTGGTCTTCCGATGCATGCTTCCAACCTCCGTACATACGGTGAAATTGATACGTTGCCGCTTGATGAACAAAGGAAACTCGTCTCTACCAAATTTCTGCTAAGAAATACCACCACTGAAAATGTTTTGAGACCTGATATAAATTTAAGATCAGACATTGATTTTCCAAAACGAGCTAAATCAATATCTTCACAAGCCACACTTGCAACGTATACATACGACATCATGAATGGCTCTGGAATTGATTTAGAAGTGGATCCTATATCTATAAGACCTTCTTTTTCTCCAGTACCCAGTTGGGAACTCTTAAGAGCAAACTTTGAATACACCACACTGATTTAAAGAAAGAAGATAATATCAACTTATTAGCGAGTCGATTAAATGTCATATTGAACACTTTTATCCCAATCATTTAAAAATCTACACAGATGGCTCATTAATTGAGAAAATAGCACGTTCTGCGTTTCTAATACCAGCTCTTAAAATAGAGAAATCTTTCCATATAAGATCCAACAAATCAATATTTACAGCTGAACTCTTTGCAATACTGATGGCTTTGAATTACTTAGTAAATTATCCTCGAAATATATCACAAATCCTTTTCTGCGTTGATTCTAAATCAGTGCTTCAGGCTCTTGAATTAATGAAATTAGACACTAGATCTGAAATGGTAATAGAAATTAGCCATTTAATTCGATTACTTATTCCTAAGAGGAACTGATCTTACTTTTTGTTGGATACCATCTCATTGTTCGTTTCATCATAACGATGTGGTTGACAGGGCTGCCAAACGAGGAGCTAAGGGTTCACCAGAATCAAACAACATAAAGCTTTCTCCCTCTTTAAATGAATCTTGTAATTTAGTAGACGCCTATGTTTGGAAACTGTTTCAAGATAATCAGAAAAAGTACAATACTAATAGCATGGATTTTAAAATCAGCAAAATCAGTAAACAGACTACTACAAACAGATATATACAGTCCCTTATGTATAGGTGGAAACTCGATGCATTCAAAACAAAAGTACACCAGAAATATTGCCTGTCTTTGTGGACAGAAAATAACGACCAGTCATTTACTTTCTTGCATTAGTATAAAGCGATACATTCCGATACTTTCTACTCACACAATTTCCGACATATTTGAATCATTATTGACATATGAATTTTTCGTCAGCCTATCTAAAAGTCCAATAGTTCAATATTTATAATTCGTTCATCTTCCTGTTCATAGTTACAGTTAGCTAGTTTATTGTAATATTTGTTGTAGTATGCTACTTCATTTGTCATGTTTATGCTTCCCTCCGACATTTGCATTGTCCTTGCTTCTTACTTGTTTTTCACATGGTTTCAGCCCGAATATGTTTTTGATGCTCGAGTGGGCTAAAATAATATGAATTTAAACTTGAACTTTAATTTTTTTTTTTTTTCATTTTTATTTTCTTATTTTTTATTTTATTTTATTTTATTATTTTATTATTTTGTTGTTGTTGTTGTTGTTCATTTATT
>CM060306.1:70575511-70578011 GCA_030674185.1 Monoplex corrugatus | reverse complement strand
ATACACACACACACATAGATACATACATACATACATACATACATACACAGGCTGACCAATCTTCAGAATCATAGCCGTTGGTACTTTCTAGTCCAGCTTCATTGAATGAATAGAGCTTAATTTAGATTTTCTTTCTTTCTTTCTTTCTTTCTTTCTTTCTTTCCTTCTCTCTCTCTCTTTCTTTTTCTCTCTTTCTTTCTTTCTTTCTTTCTTTTTCTCTCTTTCTTTCTTTCTTTCTTTTTGTCTTTCTTCCTTTTTTCTTTCTTTCTTCCTTTCTTTAATCTTTTTTATGCTTATTGAATATTTTCATCTAGCGAAAATACTATGAATAACATAGGGTGTGGAGATGCAACCATCAGGCAGTCCACATGTTGACGTGTTCTCTGGCTCTATTGACAGAGCTGTGAATTTAACATTTGATGTCTCGAGTTCAGTCTCCACATGTAACTTAAAATCAGGCCTGTTTGCTGCACATTTTAATGCTCCAATAATTCTGATGGTGTCACCTAGTCTTTTACAGGTTTCCCTAGACCATTTGCCTGCTTCCATTTCGAGCTTGTCAATGTGTAGAGTTTTGCACATGCTCAAGGAATCTGTCAGATTATTATTGGTAGATTTGTAAGGAGCGCATATCAAAATATCCGAGCATTATCAGTCCTTTACGGAAAAAAAACTCACAGTGAAACTCAAATTGAATTAAAAAGATTCCGCTGTCATATGCACGATCACAAACAGAATGGCAATCGCTTGGCATATGGCGTCGGGGGTCGTGATATGTTTGAGTGGTAGTGAGGCATTGTTGCTTTGCATCCCAATCAACACCCTCGGGGGTTTCTTCAGAAAAGAGCGCTTACTACTTTTGCTACTTTTTGGCGCGAATGCTCGGAGAGGACAAGCCTATTTAGCACAGTATGTGGCATGGTTAGGTAATTATTGGAAAATACATGTGAATGTTAACAGTTAACAAGAAACGCCACGAGGGTAAGAATGGGACCCGGAGCACCAATGCCTCGCCACTCTCGGGACACTTACCTCCCAAGGTCCCGATGCTTTAGCTGGTAATTGAAAGTGACCTTAGAACTATTTCTAAAATATTGTCACTTGACCGTGTTTAACATTTTAGTGACTTTTGACATTTTAGCTACAGTTAATTAGCATGTAAAAAGTAGCCATCAGTGATTTGATTTTGAATTTTCAAATTCAGAAGCAAGATTTCCCGTATTCCTGGCACTTAAAACTGATTTAGGAAAGACAACCGTGGAACCTGGCCAAGACCATGGATAATCAAAACGTAACACCCTTCATCATGTCTGTGTCGACCATCTCCATGAATGAGTCAACGCATGAGTCTACATCATCAGCAACTACTTTTGACGTTAATTCAACTCCACTGACGGACCTTTCCATCCGAATTTTATATTTCTGTTTGCCCATCATTTTTATCTTGGGTTTATTTGGCAACGTGATGACATCGTCATTCTTCTTCGACGTCAAACCAACCGTTCTGCCTTAGATGTTATTTCTTGTGTCTGGCTGCGTCTGATCTCTGTGTCACCATTATTGGACCCTTTAGGGACATGGTCCTGTACATGCTGAAATTCCGGCTGCTCGGGGTTCATGATGCTGTGTGCAAGATTGGGACTTTTATCGTCAACGCGGCCCTGGCCTGGTCTGCCTGGTTAGTGGTGGCCATGGTGACTCACAGGGCCATATCTGTGGTGTGGCCTCATCGTGTGAACACACTGTGTACAGCAAAAACATCATGGGCGATCATTATCTCCATCTTTATCATTATTGGAATGATTTACTCTCAGTTTCTTTACGGTATGCAAGTTGTGGGTGGGGTGTGTACATTCAAAGCAGACTACCTGGTGTTTCTGACAAATGTGTTCCTCAAAATCAACATTTTTTTATACTCCGTGCTACCTTTTATCTGTCTGATCATCAGCAACACTGTGCTTGTGGTCAAGTTACACTCGTCAGTGAGAAAGGCTGGTGATCAGTTTGCTGCCACAGACAGACAGCTAGATGAGAGAGAGAGAAAAGCAAATTCCATCACTCTCACAGCTCTGGTTGTGTCTGTGTTTTTCATTGTCCTCACCCTGCCCCTTGCTGTCAAGAACTTGAATGACTTCAGCTTCACAGGTCTGGAGAGTCCAGATTTTGACAGCATTTCTGCACAATATTTTTGTCACTATCATCTATCTGAATTTTGCCATAAACTTTTACTTGTACTGTTTGACTGGCCAGAGATTCCGAAGGGAATTTCTAAAAGTCTTGAGGGGATTGTGTTTCTGGAAGAGATCTGAAAAAGCGTGAGTTGTTCATGGTTTCTTGGCCAGTGGCGGTCAGCTGTTCACCTAGTCACTGGTCGTCCAACACGTGATAACACCAGCATACAGTGGTTCAGCTTCAGCCTCAGCTTCGCTCAAGTACCATCAGTATTTGTGGATGACAACTTTTCTGACGTGTATTACATGTTTCCCCTTCACACTGACAC
>CM060306.1:70565511-70568011 GCA_030674185.1 Monoplex corrugatus | reverse complement strand
CCACATGTAAGATGCTGTGATGTTGGAGGTGAACTGTCCTGTTTCTGTGATGTTGGAGGTGAACTGTCCAACAAGACCAACCACGACATGTTCACCACCACCACCACCACCACCACCATCATCATCATCATCATCATCATCAAGTGCCCTGACGCTTGGCGTAGGCGATCATAGTCATCCATATGCATCTGTCCCTTGTTGCCAAAGCACATCTCCGCCTCTCTGTCTTCAGCCACTCTGCAAGTCTGTCCAATATTTTTCCTGGGTCTACCTGGTGTTCTCTTTCCCTCCAGCTTTCCTGTTGTGACCAGATGCTCTAATTCCCCTTTCCTCATAAAATGGCCTATAAATGTTGGCTGTCTTTTCCTAATCTTTCTTATGAATGATCTTCTTGTGTCTGCCTCCATCAAGACTATCCCATGGAACTCTCAACATACTTCTTAGAAACCACATCTCGGCTGCCTCAATCTTGTTCTGGTTTTGCTTGTTGACTGTCCACGCCTCACAACCGTGTGACATTATCGTATGACACGATCACACAAACAAAAAGATCAAAGAAATGTCCACCATCATGACATTGATATAAAGAAAATAAAGTAGCTTGTTGATATGACCATAATGCAACACAAAGACCAAAGAAATTGTGTCAACAAGACCAGTTCACCACCATGGCTTGTTCATACAAAGAAAGTTAAGTAGTTTGTTTATATAACCTTAATACATGTACAACACAAAGAACAAAAAAAAATCAAAGAAATGGTGAAAACAACACCAGTCCACCATCATGACTTGTTCTACACAGAAATTAAAGAGGTTTGTTAATTTGACCAGAATACGACTCAACCAGTTGGCGCAATAAGCATAGAACAAAGACGAGAAGTGGAGGTAAAGTGAGAAGCAGACCAAGGAAGACGTGGATCGACAATGTGAATTAGAATTTGACGTTAAACATCATTTTTCCACTTCAGTCAGGATTTCCAGCCTGTTGCTGACTGTCAGCTCTTTCTCCTCGCAAGCGACACCTATGACGGAGCAGTGGGGCAGTAAAATGAAAGCAGAAAGAAGACATGGAAACAAAACAATATGTTTCCATTCTCAAATCTTCTGCAGTAAAACGACACAGAAGAAGAGGAAAGAGAACTCAGCAGAGCAGAGCAGGACGGAACGGGACGAAACAAAAGAGAACTAGAAAACAAAACAAAACAAAACAAACAAAACAAAACAAAACAAAAACCAAAACAACAAAAAACAAAAAAAAACACAACTCAAAAACAAAGCAAACGAAACAAACAAGCAAAGTGAAACAAAACAAAACGAAACGAAACAAAAAATAAACAGGATCAACACCAACAACAAAGCAGAACAAAATGAAGCAGGAATACACTCTTCAGCGCTTGCGTGTGTGTGTGTGTGTGTGTGTGTGTGTGTGTGTGTGTGTGTGTGTGTGTGTGTGTGTGTGTGTGTGTGTGTGTGTGTGTGTGTGTGTGTGTGTGTGTGTGTGTGTGTGTGTGTGTGTGTGTTGTGTGTGATATGTAATATAAAATCATCCCTTTCTGTCCCGTGGCTTAAAAATCATCTGATGATGTTCTCCTCGCGCCATAACTGACGCGGTTTTGGTTGATTTTCCTGACCTCCTCTTTCTGTCGGCTTATCCACGGTCTGGTTTCCTGGTATTCGACTATGAGCGGGAATCCATAGAGGACTACTCTTGTGGTTCTTCTGACTTGCTGGAAAGCCTATCCGACTGTGTGCGGGAATCCATAGAGGACTACTCTTGTGGTTCTTCTGACTTGCTGGAAAGCCTATCCGACTATGTGCGGGAATCCATAGGAGAACTACTCTTGTGGTTCTTCTGACTTGCTGGAAGGCCTCGCTCAGGTGGGCGAGCTTGTCATGCTCCAGGGTTTGGAGAACAAAGAAGGTTTATGAGAGGATAACCACTTGATAGCATGTGTCATCCGCAATAATAATGATAACAATGATAATAGTAATGATCATAAAGATAATGATAACAAAACAATGATAATCATGATAGTGTAACAAAACAACAACAACAGCAAAACTCTCAAATTAAACTAACAACCAAAAATGAATTATCAATCACTGTTTGTACATATCAATCGGTGACACAGGATCAACAACAATAAGGAGAAAAAGGAAAACAACAGTAAACGTACACAATCAACGAAAATCCACGCGCAACAGACATCATTGCAATTGTTTGCAACTATGAGTGCAGGCAGGTTTTTTTTAAAAGCCAGTTAACAATCACACAAATGAACAAAGAAGAAACAACAACAACAACAAACACACAAACAAACAGAGAAAAACAGGGGAAAAAATCCTCTTTCACACACAGAGTCTCCTCTCCTCCCTCCCTCTTTCCTTCAGTCTGGTTCCCTTTAGTATTTGTTTGTTTCCTTCTTCGTTTCGTTAATTTGATTTTTTTATATTTATTTGTGTGTGTGTTTGTGTATCTCTGTCCTCCTTTAAAAATCTG
>CM060306.1:70553011-70560511 GCA_030674185.1 Monoplex corrugatus | reverse complement strand
GTATGTGTGTGTGTGTGTGTGTGTGTGTGTGGCTGTATGTGGCTGTGTGAGTGCGTATGGACGCGTGTGAAAGCGAGAGAGAGAGACATGGGGAGAAAGAGAGAGAGAGAGAGAGAGAGAGAGAGAGAGAGAAAACAAAAGAAAGAGTCAGAGAAAGAATGTGTATTATGTATGTATGTATGTATGTATGTATGCATGTATGCATGCATGCATGCGTGTATGTATGTATGCATGTATGTATGTATGTATGTATGTATGCATGTGTATCTGTGTGCCTGTTTGTCAGTGTGTGTGAGTGTGTCTGTGTGCATGCGTGTGTGTCTGTGTGCGTGTGCGTGTGTGTCTGTGGACGCACATTCGGGACAGAAACAGACGGACAGAAAAACAGACAAGAGTTATCAACCACATTGTCCACTGTCACGCTTTGCCCTATCACGGTTCTCTCCAGCCCTGGCCTTCTACAGCCCATGATTGAAAGGCTTGATCACAGGTCTAATCCTCTGACAAATACTAGGAAATCCAGGATTGTATCATCTATTTTATTACCGCTTCGGCCACGTAACTGTTATCTGAGTGTGTGTGTGTATGTGTGTGTTGTGTGTGTGTGTGTGTGTGTGTGTGTATGTGTGTGTGTGTGTGTGTGTGTGTGTGTGTGTGTGTGTGTGTGTGTGTGTGTGTGTGTTGTGTTTGAGAGAGAGAGAGAAGGAAAATATGTGTGTGCATGTGAGAAAGTGAAAAAGAGAAAGAGAGAGAAAGGGAGGGAGGGAGAGAGAGAGAGAGAGAGGGGGGGGGGGATATGAGTGTGCATGCGAGAGAGAGAGAGAGAGAAAGAGGGAGGGAGGGAGAGAGGAAGGGAAACTGAAACTGAAACTGTTTATTGTCATTACCCGAAAAGGTCTTTTGACAAGGGGGATAACAATTTTCCAGTAGTGCGACACATAATCCACTCTTTGTATGTGCGCAAATTCTTCACACATAATCAAAAAAAATATCTAACATCCATTCCTTGAACAGTCAAACATATTCAAATCATATATAATGAACAATCATCCATTTTACCACTACTACATAATGCAAAGAAAACAACAACAAAAAATATCAGAACAGTGTTCCCACATTCAGGCCAATAATTTGTCTAGGTTTAGACAAACCAAAATCTTTTTCACACACCCACACCCACTCACACGCATCCATATACGCTCACACGCGGGCGCGCGCTCGTGCGCACACACACACACATCAAAACTGTAATATGATGAAACATCTGGGCTAGACCACCCAAACCTTACATTTAGTGATAATAATATAATCTTCACATAACTGCCCCAAAATACTCTGTTAACAAGGGACATCACTATGCCTTTTATTTATTTGTTTTTTGGTTTGTTTGTTTTTTTGTTTTTGTTAACATGTATAGTAGACCCTTAAGTGTCTATATATCCTTTCAATATCCACTTCTAACATATTCTACAAATATACCATTATTTTCATATTATTAGCTACTCTTAAATTATCGGCAAACAAAGCAAAATAAAGCAAATGAAAACAGCTCTTTACAAAACAGAGTCTATAATAAAGCGGCTTCTTTTGGAGTTAACGTGATATAGCCCACATCAGTCAAAAGAGATTAAATTAATCCCAGTATGATATTGTCTAGCACTATTGTCGGGCTTGTAAGTGTTTATGTCTTATTTTTTGTGCTTCCGCAATGTATAGTGCCACTGATTTGATTATGACTTCGTCATCAGATGACAAAATAGATACATCATCTTGTCTTTTGGCCATGTCGGATTCAAAAACTTTGCATTTTCCACGTATTGTGTCAAAAATTTGGCATTGGAATAAAAAGTGTTTTTCATTATCGACATTGTTTCCACATAAGGGGCAAGGATATACTGTGGGTGTCCCAGGTTGAAACCAATTTTTATTTGCATTGAAACCAAGTGTTCTTAATCTAAATCTTGCGTAATTAGTTCTTTGCCATTTATCCGTAACAACACTGAGATATTTTTCGGTTTGAAAAACATCTTTAAATGAGAAGAACCAACTATATTTTTCTTTGTTTTCCATATCTGAGTGCCAATTTTGTTTAAACGAACAAATAAGCCTGTCTTTAAATTCATTAATAAACTGACACTCATTTCCTACTCCCTGGGACAACCACACGATTCCAAACCCAAGTTCTGATAAAGCCTTTTTTACCTGATAGGCCCAGTTCTGTTTTCCTATTTCCATTTGAGTAACCATCATTTCATATGCCTGTTTACATAACCGAGATTGTGGAAGCCTTAACAATTTCAACCAGTATTTAATACTCTTCACAAAGGTTCTAATGTATAAAGGATATCTTCCAGTTTCTCCATATAAAACAGTATTAGAAGAGTGAATTGGTACAGCCAAAAAACGTTTTATAGCATATGTATGCACTTTTTCCATATGTGGATTTACAGTAAGACCCATACTTCAGCTGCATATGTAAGTAAAGGTTCTATCTGTGTATCAAACATTTTCCAATATAAATTACAATCAATAGAATTGAGCTTCCGTAAGGATTTTAGAATTTCAATAACACCTTTTTTCCCTTTATTACAAGATTCTTCCCATGCATAATTTAAACTTAATTTTGTCGAAAATATTATTCCTAAGTATTTATAAGAATTAACAACTTTAACCTCGTTAATTCCATAGAACCATTTTTCGTGTTTTGATAAATGTCCACCCTTCCTGAAAATCATAATATTAGTTTTATCCATGTTAACTGTTAAAGCTAGTCGATCCGATTCTTCCTTTAAGACATTTAACTGGTTTTGTAAGCCTTTGACTGTACCAGAGAGAAGAACAACATCGTCTGCAAACAGCAATAGGAATATCTCAATAACCCCAGGGATAATTTGAATGCCATGCCTGCCTTTTCTTGACAGTTCCACTGCTAATTCATTAATGAAAAATGAAAACAATTGAGGACTCAATTGACACCCCTGTTTCACTCCTTTAGGGCATTCAAAATAATCTGAATATACACACTTCTCACGCACGCATGCAAACACTGAGTTATAAACTCCTCTTAGGGCCATATATAATTTTCCATTCACACCACTTTTACGTAATATATTCCAAAGATTATTACGATTCACAGAATCGAATGCCTTCCTAAAATCCACAAATGCAACATAAAGTTTCTTATTTAAAAGTAAATGCTTCTGCACAAGGGAGTAAAGTGTGAAAATATGATCAATTGTACTGTATTTTGCTCTAAATCCAGCTTGTTCTTCAACTATTTTCTCTTCTTTTTCTGCCCACTTTGTTAATCTCTTATTCAAAATATATGTATAAACTTTACTCACTATACTTGTTAGAGCGACTCCTCTATAATTATCTGGATTATTCACATCTCCTTTTTTATGAATTGGGATTATTATGGACTTTGCCCATTCTGACGGAAAAATGCCATTATCAAAAAGCTTGTTACATAAATGGACAAGGAAATCAATTACATTAGCATTTGCATGTTTTAACGTTTCGCTGATTATTTGATCTGGTCCTGCGCTCTTTCCTGCTTTCAAATGCCTGATACTCGCAGTCACTTCTTCTTTAGTTATAGGCTCATTGAAAAGGGGCTCAAAATTATTTTCTTCCTCTACTATATTACGAGAGAGGAAGGGAGAGAACGAGAGAGAGGGGAGAGAATGAAAGATAGAGAGAGAAAGAAGACAGAGAGACAGAGGCAGGGACAGTCACCAGAATCAGACAGGGACAGAGACACTGAGACAGAGACAGAGAGGGACACACGCGCGCACCACACACACACACACACACACACACACACACACACACACACACACACACACACACACACACACACACACACACACACACACACACACACACACACACACACAGGGTGGAAGAGAGAGCGAGAGAGAGAGAGGGAGAGAGGGAGAGAGAAAACGAAAGAGAGAGAAAGAGAGAGAGAGACAGAAAGAGAGAGACAGACAGAATAGACCTTTTACTCTACGGGATAAACTATCTGATCTGAAGAAAAAAATACTAACCAAATCAAAAACTTCTGAGGAAGACAACACGAAAAAGGAGAAAGCAATTAAGAAAGACAGAAAGACTGTTGATGACTGAATAGCAGTTAGGTAGACTGTGTAGTTTTGTTTTGTTGTAAGAATTCGGCTTCTTGAAGCTTCTATTGTAGCACTTGCACACACTCATTCACCGCTTTTCTTTTACTACTTCATAGTCAACATGTGTTCTAGATCGACGCGGTAAATGAAACCATGTTCCTCCACTTTACCGACCTAAAAACTTAGTGACAACATCATTATTATGAGGATGTGTTCCCCTGTAAAGAATGTAGGCAAGATTTTACGCAGAAGAGCTATTTACCTACCAGATACAAAGAGGATAGTCAAGTGCTGAATACCATCCTCGAGTTTTGTAGAAAATAAAGGCAATAACAGCTCAAATGTGATTATTTTGTAGGCTCCGTTACAACTTCATTACATTACACGATTTATTACAAATCCATTAAATTACTGACTTCTTTATAGCTTTATTACATTACATAATTCTTTACAGCTTTATTACATTACAGGCTTCCTTACAACTTCATTACAGGCTTCCTTACAACGTCATTAAATTACAGGCTTCCTTACAACTTCAGTACAGGCTTCCTTACAACGTCATTACGTTAAGGTTTCCTTACAACTTCACTTCAGTATATTACAGGCTTCCTTACAACTTCACTTCAGTATATTACAGGCTTCCTTACAACTTCATTATAGCTTCCTTACAACGTCATTACGTTAAGGTTTTCTTACAACTTCAATACATTACAGGCTTTCTTACAACTTCATTACATTACAGGTTTCCTAACAACGCCATTACATTAGAGGTTTCACTACAAGTTCATTACATTACATATTTCTTTACAACTTCATTACATTATATGTTTTCTTAAAACGTCATTACACGACAGTTCTCATTGCAACTGTACTACATTACAGTCTTCATATTACAGTCTTGATTATGCAACACGACTCATTAGGACTTCATAACATCTCAAACTCCATCAATAGCATTACAACTGTATTGCATTACAGTCTTCATTGTGTAAGATATCTCACAACATTTTTACACCACAAGGTTTCATTACAGCTTCATTACAAGCTTCATTGATGTTTCATCACATTACACATTTCATTGCAACTTTATTTCATTACAGGTCACATTACAACTTCATTGATTACAGACGTCATAACAACGTCATCATTTCAGACTTTGTTACAATTTCATTACACTGCAGACCTCATTACAGCGTCATTACATTACAGACCTCTTTCCAACTTCATTGCATTACAGGCCTCTTTAAAGCTTCTTAACAATTTCACAACATTACAGGTGTCATTACACTTTTATTACATCACATGCTTCTTAAGCGCTTCATAACATAACAGCTGTCATTCAACCTCATTACACTACAGACTTTGTAACAACTTCATTACAACTTCATTACACTACAGACTTTGTAACAACTTCATTACAACTTCATTACACTACAGACTTTGTAACAACTTCATTACAACTTCATTACACTACAGACTTTGTTACAACTTCATTACAACTTCATTACACTACAGACTTTGTTACAACTTCATTACAACTTCATTACACTACAAACTTTGTAACAACTTCATTACAACTTCATTACACTACAGACTTTGTAACAACTTCATTACAACTTCATTACACTACAGACTTTGTTACAACTTCATTACAACTTCATTACACTACAGACTTTGTTACAACTTCATTACAACTTCATTACACTACAGACTTTGTTACAACTTCATTACAACTTCATTACACTACAGACTTTGTTACAAGTTCATTACATTACAAACGCCAGTATAGCTTCATTACATCACAGGCTTCTTTACAACTTCATCACAGTACACATTTCATTAAGATCTTAGGACCTGGCCAGCTCTTGGGTTCATGTGCAGGCTTAAGGCATATGCCATGATCACCATACACGTGGCATCTGTGACGTAAATGCATATAGAGTTCGTTCCGAGCGCGAAGACGTCGTCTTGAGAAACAGAAACTGAAAATGGCGTCATTACGACCTCATTACATTACGGGTGTCGTTACAAATTCTTTACATCAGAAATTCATAATGTGCATCCTGTTGATGCCTTAGCATCACATACGCATATTAAAGATACTGGAAGCAATGTTAATGCTCAGGTGGACTTATGGAAACACGAAAATATCTAGCAAACAAACAAACAAACCTACCGCCCTGAAGAAGAGAATAACTACCTATGTAGCTGGCGTATTCTACAGAAGACGAATAAACTATGCAGACCGTGCTGCAATATTGCATTGAGAATGCCAAAGGACCACATTATCATGCCCACGTACATTGGAGAAAACGCTGCACAGAATGAAAAGCAAAACAACGAAACAAAACAAACAAAAACCAAACAAAAATAGACCCAAAACCAGAACAAAACGAAAACAAATCAATAGTCTATCCAAAACAGTAACAACAACGACAACGAAACAATAACAAAAGAGAGAGAGAGAGAGAGAGAGAGAGAGAGAAAGAGAGAGAGAGAGAGGAAGAGAGAGAGAGAGAGAGAGAGAGGAAGAGAGAGAGAGAGAGAGAGAGAGAGAGAGAGAGAGAGAGAGAGAGAGAAATACACACACACAAACACACACACACACACACAAACACACACACACACAACACAACACAAACACAACACAAACACAAACACACACACGCACACACACACACACACACACACACACACACACACAACACACACACACACACACACACACACACACACACACACACTCACTCACAAACACAACACAACACAACACACACACAACACAAACACAACACAAACACATACACACACACACACACATACATGCACACACATACACACACACATACACAACACACACACACACACACACACACACACACACACACACACACACACACACACACACACACACATACACACACACACACACACTCACACACACACACACACAAAGTTTTTAACCCGCTAATTAAGGCAACGCACGCACTCGTTTTACGCTTAATTACTTCATAGTCTTGCACCGAGCAAAGGTTAAACGATAATTGAGACCACTTTCCGCGCATTCATTAGCAGACATGCCGCTTGTGTTTGTCTATGATGTAGGCACCAGAGCTTTTGAACAGTCCTTACAAACACGCTGGATAGGCTTCGTGTTGTAACAGAATAGTCCTCATCATGCGATAAGCTATGCTTTGTGGACCTCTCCTATTTTTTTTTCCTTTAATTAATTAATGTTACAAGCTGAACCTGACTCCATGGCGAAGTGGTTAGCGCGACAGAGTGACGATTTCGGGAGATTCAGAATTCGAATCCCCGTCAGTTTTTATCATTGTGGGATGTTCTATCTTTATGCAGCTCCTACCCAAAA
>CM060306.1:70545511-70548011 GCA_030674185.1 Monoplex corrugatus | reverse complement strand
ACTTCTTTACTCTGTTGTACTTCTTTACTCTGTTGTATTTCTTTACTCTGTTGTACTTCTTTACTCTGTTGTACTTCTTTACTCTGTTGTACTTCTTTACTCTGTTGTACTTCTTTATTCTGTTGTACTTCTTTACTCTGTTGTACTTCTTTATTCTGTTGTACTTCTTTACTCTGTTGTACTTCTTTACTCTGTTGTACTTCTTTACTCTGTTGTACTTCTTTACTCTGTTGTACTTCTTTACTCTGTTGTACTTCTTTATTCTGTTGTATTTCTTTACTCTGTTGTACTTCTTTACTCTGTTGTACTTCTTTATTCTGTTGTACTTCTTTATTCTGTTGTACTTCTTTATTCTGTTGTACTTCTTTACTCTGTTGTACTTCTTTACTCTGTTGTACTTCTTTACTCTGTTGTACTTCTTTACTCTGTTGTACTTCTTTATTCTGTTGTACTTCTTTACTCTTTGTTTGCTTGGTTTTGTCTGCATGCATGTTTGATTTCTTGCTTAGACTGTTCTTTGGATAATTAGTTGGCTGGTTCTTCGATTTGTTGGTTGGTTGGTTGGTTGGTTGGCTGGTTGGTGGGTTGGTGGATTGGTTGGTTGGTTGGTTGATTGATTGGTTGGTTGGTTGGTTGGTTGAATGGTTGGATAGTTCGTTTTCTTGTTTCAGGTCAATGTGTTACTGGCAGAAAGTATACGACTCGTATAACCATGAGGATGATGTACGGTGTAGATTTATGTCCATCAATTACACTATAGACCTAACTATGTGATAAACTCAGATAGGGTGTTCTTTGTGTTACCCTTTCCTCGCCCTCGTAAACCCACAAACACACACACACACACACACAACACACACACACACACACACACACACACACACACACACACACACACACACACACCACACACACAAACACACACACACACACAAAATAAACACACACACACAAACAACACACACACAACAAAAATAAACACACACACACACAACAACACACCACACAAACACACACACACACAAACACACAAACACACACACAACACACAACAACACACACATACACACACACATCCACGATACACATACACACACACATGCACGCACAACCACAACACACACACACACACACACACACACACATACACACTAGCATGCACGGTGGCACATAGATCCATCATACTCAAGCTTCGTGATGAAAAATATGTTTTAAATTCATTAGTGTATGAGAGAGTCCGCGCATGTGTCCGTACGCGCGTGTGCGTTCGCCAGTACGCATAGAGCATACGTGTGTGTATATATATGTGTATGTATGTATGTATGTATTATGTATTGTATGTATGTGTATGTATGTATGTATGTATGTTATGTATGTATTATGCATGTGTGTGTTTACATATATGTATGTATGTATGTATGTATACATGTATTGTGTATATTATTAGTATGTATGTATGTATGTATGTATGAACATATGCACGTATGTACATATGTGTGTACGTATATATGTGTGATGCATGTATGCATTGGATGCATTTATGTATAAATTGTATGATACTTGTGTGTAAGTGTATGCGAATGTGTGTATGTGTGCATATACATTTGTACATATAATATGTGCATGTGTCTATCTGTCTTTCTTTGTGTTCTAGTGTGCATGTGTTTGGATATGGATTCAAGCACGCGCGTAACTTTTGATGCATGGGCACGTGCGAATTTTTTTAAATGTATGGGAACACTTTTTTTTTCAATTTTGTATACAGAATTTTTTTCTGAACTCTTCATGGAATACCGATAATATGATTCTGATTATAATTATGATCATGATGATGATTATGACTGTGATTGTGATTATGATTATGATATGATTATGACTGTTTACGATTTTGATTATGATTATGGTTATTTTTACAGTTATCATCATCATCATCATCATCATCATCATCATCGTCTCGTCATCGACGTCATCATCACTATTATTATTATTATTATCATTATTATCATTATTATTATTATTATTATTATTATTATTATTATTATTATTATTATTATTCATTATTATTATTATTATATTTATTATTATTATTATCATTATTATTATTATATTATTATTATTATTGTTATCATTATTATTATCAATATCATTGTTATTATTATTACTATTATCATTATCGTTATTATTATGATGATGATGATCATCATCATATTCATATAATTATACATGAACACACTCATACACACACACACATACACACACAAATACACACAGCACAACACACACACACACACACACACACACACACACACACACACACACAACACAACAAACACAACACAACACACAACACAACACACACACACACAACAACACACATACACACACATACCACACACACACACACACACACACACACACACACACACACACACACACACACACACCACGTGCACACACATATGTGTATCTGTACATATTCCTTTTGTTTAGAGAGGTGAAA
>CM060306.1:70535511-70540511 GCA_030674185.1 Monoplex corrugatus | reverse complement strand
ATGTGCTGTAACACAATACATTTCCATGATGTGCTGTAACACGATATATCCTTGTTGACTTATCATCCATTCTGCTGAATATTAGAGGAAAGCAGAGGCAAAATAATGAGAGAGAGAGGGAGAGAGAGAGAGAGGGGGGGGGAGAAGGGAAGGGGGAGAGCGGTAGACAGACAAAAAGACAGGCATATAGAGGCAGATAGACAGAGACAACCAGAGTGAGACAGACAGACAGAACAGACAGACAGAGACAGAAGAGACAGAGAGAGACAGAGAGAGACAGAGACACAGAGAGAGACTCAGACTCAGACTCAGACAGTTTAATGTACATCGGCCTTGGGCCACAATGCAACCATGGGATGGGTGGGGATGGGACTGGCATTTTGTTCATTTCCAGCTATTTTACAATTCTATGTAATCCACAGTCTGGAGTAATCCCGAAAGTAATTCATCCATGATACATAATAATACATTTACAACACCTGTCTGACTATATCAACATCATAATAATTTCCTATAATACGATTTTCGTCAATAGATAGTTGATCAACATGTCTGTAAATCCATTGCTCAGCCCATGACTATGCATATATTTTTCATGTCACTGAATAATCTGACAACAGATCAATCAGTATGCCAGTCATTAAACATAACCAATCATACAATCAATTAATGAACCAATCTATCCATCCATCAATCTATATATGAATCATTTATCCATATGACTGTTCCCCAAGTCCATGTAGTCTACTTATCAATCAGCAGTTTATCGAACAGTCTGTCAAATTTGCCAACCTGTTAATTACTCATCAGTCAATCAGAACGTCATCAAGTTGACAATCCCTTATTCAATCAACCGATCAATTATCTCAGCAGTAGGTCCACCAATTCTCTAATTCAATACATCTCCAATCAACGGTTTATCAAAAGGGTAACAATAATTTGACCAAGTATCGAATAAATCACCAAATTAACAAACATTTGAGCATTATCAACAATCAATCACACCACCAATCGTTTAATTGAACGAATCAGTCAACTAATGATTCACTTACTCAACAGTCACTTGCTCAATCGGTCGATCGATCAATAAATAACAATCAATCAATCAATCAATCAATCAATCAATCAATTTAATCAATCAATCAATCAATCAATTACCACCTTGTTGCATTCTTCAAAGATATGGGGGATGATCAAAATGGAACATATCAAGAAAGTACACATGTTAACGTGTAAAAGATTTTTGAGTATACAACAAAAAACACTTAACAAAATGGCGTATGGTGATTGATTTAGGAAGATTCCCTCTGTTTGTTAATTCCTCTATAAATTGTCTGAGATACTGGTTTAAAGTATTGCATATGGATCTGGACAGATTACCTTTCAAAGCTTACCAAACGTTAATTGAATTAGATAGATCTGAGAAAGAATGCTGGGTTTACAAAATAAGGAAAATTTTATGTGAGACTGGATTTAATGTTGTATGGATGCAACAAGGTGTGGGAAATGAGAAAGCATTCTTGTATGAGTTTAAACAGAGACTTTTAGATGTATTCATCCAAGAATGGTCCAGCACCCTTAGAGATCGAGATAGATATAACAGTTACAGATCATTTAAGACCATTTTTGAAAAGGAAAAATATGTGTACCGTATGGATGCTTACTGTTTCAGAGTTGCTGTTTCATAGGCACGATTCAATGTTCTCCCAATTAACAATAACATACACAGGTACAGTGAGTCTGATCAAGAAAAAGCATGCCCATTTGCGGTTCACAATACGAAAATGAACAGCACTTGATATTTCAGTGTTTCATGTAAACAGATCTTAGAAACAGATTTTTAGGCAATTTAGTTGATGTGCCCTTGCACATTCTGTTTAAAACAACAAATGACCAGCATAGACACGGTCTGTCAAGATCTATTTTCCGTGCCATCAATAGAAGGAAAGGTTCATAGAGGACATGGGCACTGAAGTGTTCGAGAAAGTTACTCATAGCGCTTAGAGTCAACCTGGCATCCTACTCAATTTACAACTTTAAAAAAAGATCACAACATAATTATTTGTTGGGTTTCAGCCATTTGATTGTTAGTAAACTGATTATTTTGTTGATTGCATTTTGTGATTTGAGTCATTTGTTTTCTTGTTAACTGATATCTGTATGAACTGTTGACGCAAGCGACGGTTTAATTGATTTATAATTGTTGAGTGGGTTGTATATACAATGAGAGAGAGAGAGAGAGAGAGAGAGAGAGAGAGAGAGAGAGAGAGAGATGAAGAGAATAGAGAAAGAGAGACAGACGGAGACAGACAGACAGATAGACAGAGACGACAGACAGACAGACAGACAGAGAGAGAGTGAGTGAGAGAGAGAGAGAGAGAGAGATAGACAGAGTGATACAGAAAGAGAGAACCAGAGAGGGAGAAGAAGATAGATAGATAGATAGATAGAAGACAGAGACAGAGAATAAAGACGAGAGAGAGAGAAGACAGAGACAGACAGACAGACAGAGACAGACAGACAGACAGACAGAGACAGAGACAAAGAGAGAGGGAGAGAGTGACGGAAGACAGCTTCTATTTTCCTTCAATTTCAACAACAGACCCTGACCGAGTGAAAAAACACCAAGTGAATGAGAACAAAACAGTCCTCCAGACCACACGGTGTTGTTCTTGCTCACTACAGGCTGGAGAAAAAATAACAAAAAGCAAACTGCACACATAAGGATACATTCTATAATCAAGCAACACCTTGCCCACACGCACACCGCACGCACATGCACTGCGCAAATGCAGGAAAACCATGCGATGGAAGGTTGAACACTTGTGAGGTACAGAAATATTGAAAGCCTGATAAGTTAACAAGAAACAGCACGAGAGTGCGGTTGAGACCCGGAGCACCAATTCCTCGCTACTCTCCGAACAACCACCTCTCAGCTCCCGACGCCCATCGACATTTTCTTCAAACAAAAGGGGAGGTGGGGGGCTGTCTATGAGCTGCATGACCCATTCGGACCCAGACATCAGTAACCTTGTTTACAAACCGAATGGGGAGATGATGAACACCGGGACATAGCCACACAACGCGAACCAACAAGGTCCAGCCCAGCTTCCTGACAAAGAGAATGGAAGACCCCTCTCTCGCCCCACTCTGGTCTTCATCTCTCTTTCAGGCAGCCCGCCTTATACATGTACAGTGATACAAACACACAAGCAGATTAATAAAGACAGATGACATACTTTGGCAAGAAAAAAGAGAGAGAGAGAGACGAGAGTGAGAGAGGGGAGAGAGAGAGAGAGAGAGAGAGAGAGAGAGAAGAGAGAGAGAGAGAGAGAGAGAGAGAGAGAGAGAGATGCGAGGATGCACACACACACACGCATTCACGCATGCATGCAAACATACACTCTCGACTTACACATTTACACACAAACACATGCAACATTAATGCATATTCTTTCCTACACAAAAGAACATGCACGAGCATACACATGCCAACACGCACACAAACAAACACAAAGACAGATTGGCTAAGAGAGGAGAGAGAGAGAGAGACAGACAGACAGACAGACAGACAGATAGATAGATAGACAGACAGACAGACAGAGACAGATTGAAAGAGAAATACATGGATGTATGCAAGCATAAACACACGCATTCATGTATGCATGAAATAAACACACACACTCACACTTACATACTAAAACAACGCAACATTAATACATATTCTCTTTCATAAAAATCCGCGCACGTGCACGCACGCACATGACCATCATCACAACTGCATCATCATCATAACTACCATCACCACCACGAAAGACAAAAGAACTCATTGACTCAGAAAAATCTGTTTTAATACACTTTAATCAGATAACGATTACATGGAGGTCACATTTTTATCAATGAGCTATTTTCAGCAAAATGCAATTTCATTCAACTTTCATTAAACACACACACACAACACACACACACACACACACACACACACACACACACACACACACACACACACACACCCACCACCGTCTAATATCACTTATAGTGAAAAAGACGTTAAATCAAGCAACGAACGAACACACACACACACACACACACACACACACACACACAACACACAAACACAACAAGTGAAACACAAACAGTGTCTTATGAATTATTTTAAATTCGTTTATGAATCACTTCACCGCCACTCAACATTTCCGAAGTGGTTTATGTATATATTCATCTGTTTATTCAAAAATTTGTGGATAGGCGCATTGCATCTGCCTTGTACCTTTGACAACAGTACACACCACACCATATCTACACCCACACAACACCACACCACATACATAGCACCCACATCACAGTTTTGTAGTCAACGTATGCGAACGACTATGAGCAGAGATCTGGTTGGAGTCCGGAGTAAATCCATCATTTTCCATTCCTTTCCGTAACTCGGGTGGGGGAGCCTCTGAAGGTGTCTCCTCCCGGAAGCAGCGGAACACGTCGCAAGATGGCGGCAGGATGTGACGTAGGAAGAGGAAGCGGGCGAGGAGGGAGAAGGCGAGGATGGAGAGGACGGAGATGAGCATGGACAAGGTACGGAAGGGAAACTGCTGCCCTGCGTCAGCATCCAGCCAGGGATACTCTGAAAATAGGTCGTAATGCATCTGTAGTATGTATGTATGTATGTATGTATGTATGTATGTATGTATGTATGTATGTATGTATGTATGTATGTATGTAGTATGTATGTATGTATTATGTATGTACGTATGTATGTATGTATGTATGTATGTATGTAGTATGTATGTATGTATGTATGTATGTATGTATGTATGTATGTATGTATTTATTTATGTATCTATCTGTCTATCTGCCTCTCTATCTATCTATTCTTCTATATAATTAATTACCAATTCATCTATTATTTATTTAGATAATTTATTCACTTTTTTAATTTATTCGTTCATCTATTTATTCATTCATTGCCGTTTGCGGGCTGTAAATCCCAGTGCACA
>CM060306.1:70523011-70530511 GCA_030674185.1 Monoplex corrugatus | reverse complement strand
ACTAAAACATGTATAGAAACAGGCCTAAATTACCTAAAATTGTTTCCACATATCTCATTTCCCTAGACCCAAAGATGCACTTAATACATGTACCCAATTTTCAAATCCTAAGAGAAAATACGTAAGACTTTATCGAACACAATCATTCAAGGAATGGAGCAGCGAGGCAGACAATGACAGGAAGAAATGACAGAAACCCGAGGAACAAGGCAGAAACAGTGAGAGTGACAGAGAAGAGGAAATTTCTAGCACAGAATTTCCAGAAGGTGGGGATACTATCTATGCTGAAAGAGCCCCCTGGACCCCAACGGGGGTAGCCTTGAACACAACATCAGAAGACAGACAAACACCTTAACACTCCACTTCTCGCTTACCTGTACGCCCTTGAAGGCGTGGTAAATAACCGTGAAGACGTTGCAGGCGAACATGGTAGAAGCGGAGAGGATGGAGGAATCAGTGGAGGACATAACAGCAGCGGACACTGCCCCCAACCCTATGAAGGACACGGCCACAGGCGTCATGTGGAAGTAGACCAGTGGTAGAGTCAGGCTCAGATCCGCCTTCTGCAGAGTTTCGTTCCCGTACGACGTCTGGTTCCAGTCTAGAACGTAAATGTTTACTTTTTGCATTAAGTTTCACTGTGTTTGACATCGTTTCATCTTATTTAGTTCGGTCTTTTAGTTAGGCCCCATTTTTTAAGGGGTATGACACTATCTAAGCCATTCAAAATATCAGCCTGACGCTGGGGTAAATTTAGCCTAAACACACACGTTTCGGGGGGTAAATTTATCCTAAACACACACGTTTCGGGGGGTAAATTTAGCCTAAACATACACGTTTCAGGGGCAAATTTAGTCTTAACACACAAGTTTCAGTCAATCATTATTCAAACTATGTGGCGACCAACTGACTCGCATAAAATGATGGGATGGGGGCAAGGGGGTGGGGGTTGATCCTAAGTTGTAGTGGCGCATAGAAGCATGAAAGATCACACGCAAACACGCGCCCGCACGAACGAAGCACGCACGCACGCACACTTACACACAGGCAAACACACACACACACACAGCATACCCACAACAACACACACACACAACACACACACACACACACACACACACACACACACACACACACACACACACACACACACACGCGCGCGCATATAAATACACACACACACTCATGCACACAACACACACACACACACACACAACACACACACACACCAACACACACACACACAGAACGCACACAAACACACACACACATACACGCATATAAACACACACACACACACACACACACACACACACACACACACACACACACACACACACACACACCACACACACACACACACTCACACACAGAACGTCAATGTGTTTTAGCTACATTTTTGATATCACTAAAGCATACAACCAAGTATGGCACTCCAGATTTATTACTCAAATTGAAAAGTATTGGGCTGACAGATCACATTTTTGATTATGTCAAATGCTTCTTAGAAAACACGAGTATTTCAAACGAGGATTGAAAATGTGTATTCCACAGAACGACTTATTCAAAATGGGTATCCCTCAGGGATCCGTTATTGTTCCCTTCTCTTCATGATATTATTGTATGACTTACCCAGTAAAATTTCTAAACATGTAGTTTTAGTTCAATATGCTGACGATTTATGCATGTGGACGCAGTTAAATATGAAAAGAAAAACTCCTTTGCGCTGTCTTATTATACGCGTAAATGTTATCAATTAGAGCTTGATACAATAGCACGATATATGGTAGAAAATGGACTGCATCTATTAGTGGAAAAAACAAAGATAGTTTTGTTTAACAGTGGAGCTAACCCAGCAAATATTCCCACGTTCAAACTGGGAGATACTCTTCTTCAATATAACGAGTCGATTAAATTCTTAGGAGTCAAAAGCTCAAAAAAGTTTAAATTTCTTGAAAATAGTTCGCAAACAGACATGGGGACAAGATATATCAACACTTGTTCATCTTTGTAAATCGCTTATTAGATCTAAATTAACTATGCCCAAGAAATCTTTTTCAGTGCATCGAAACACTTATTAACAAAACTGCAGAGCTTAGATTGTAAAGGTTTCAAACTTGCGCTGGGTCTTCC
Source organism: Monoplex corrugatus (assembly GCA_030674185.1). NCBI lineage: Eukaryota > Metazoa > Mollusca > Gastropoda > Littorinimorpha > Ranellidae > Monoplex > Monoplex corrugatus. The sequence goes on along the minus strand of CM060306.1, from coordinate 70,528,378 downwards.
AATGCATGCCTTCGCACCTACAGCGCGATCAAATTGTTCCCGTTTGATGAACAAAGGAAAGTCGCTTCCACTAAATTTCTGTTAAGAAACACCACCATAGAAAACAGCATCGAAACAGAGACAAAAATAAGATCAGACCCCGACTTTCCAAAAAGAGCTAAATCAATATCCTCACAGGTCACACTAGCAACATATACAACTGATGTTATGAAAGGCTCTGGAATTGATCTAGAAGCAGATCCTGTCACTTCAAGACCTTCCTTTTCACCTGTACCCAGTTAGGAACTTCAAAGAGCACGATTTGACATACGTCACACTGACTTAAAAAAGAAGATGATATCAACTTACTGGCAAGTCAAGTTAAATGACATATAGAAGATTTTTATTCCGATCACTTGAAAGTTTACACTGATGGATCAATAATTCAAAGACAAGCAGGTTCAGCGTTTTAAATACCTGCTCTCAAAATTGAGAAATCCTTCTATATAGGAATTAAAAAATCTGTCTTTACCGCTGAACTCTTTGCAATCTTAATGGCTTTGAATTATATGATAAATTTTCCTAGGACACTTCCCAAGATACTTTTTTGCGTTGATTCAAAATATGTACTTCAAGCTCTTGAATTATCAAAATTACAAACAAGATCTGAAAAGATATTGGAAATTACTCACTTGATTAATAGTTTATCCTTAAGAGGCACTGATATTACTTTCTGCTGGATACCATCTCATAGTTCTTTTCATTATAACGATATGGTTGATAGGGCTGCCAAACGGGGGACAAAGAGCTCACCAGATTCAAATAATGTACAACTTTCCCTCTCATTGCATGAGTGTTATACCTTAGTGGACTCCTATGTATGGAAGCAGTTTCAAGATAACCAGAAAAAGTATGAAAACTGTTATATGAACTTTGAAATTAGCAAAACACTTAAGCAGTTTCCTGCCAGCAGAAGTACTCAATCCCTTATGTATAGGTGGAAACTTGATGCATTTAAAACAAAATACACCAGGAATATAGTATGTCTGTGTGGAAAAAAATAACACATAGTCATATTCTTTCATGCGTTCGGGTGAAACGACATATTCCTACACTATCTAAGACAGTTTCTGATATATTTGCCTCACCATCCTTAACATATGAATTTTTTGTTAGCCTGTCAAAAAGTCCTATAGCAAATTATCTTGAACACGCCGTTATTTCACATGTTCAATGTTATGGTTAGCCAATTTTACTGTTTCAATCGTTAATTATGATAACGTCTTGTGATTTTGTTCCTTCTCGTCTTCGGCACAGTTGTTTTCTGGTTCATTTCTTTTTCCTGAAGATTAACTATTTCCAAGTATACTCTTCACTCCTCATGGATTTTTTTTGTCTAAAATCACTTAAGTGAAGAGCAGGGCATTCGCTCGACTGCCGTGGTGTAGAACGTTGGACAGATAGGTTCATTTTCCAGGTCCTTCTGGAGAGACAGCTTTATTTTCCAGGTCCTTCTGGAGAGATAGCTTCATTTTCCAGTCCTTCTGGAGAGATAGGTTCATTTTCCCGGTCCTTCTGGAGAAATGGGTTCATTTTCCAGGACCTTCTGTAGAGATAGGTTCATTTTCCCGGTCCCTCTGGAGAGATAGGTTCATTTTCCCGGTCCCTCTGGAGAGGTAGCTTCATTTTCCAGGTCCTTCTAGAGAGAGAGAGAGGTTCATTTTCCAGGTCCGTCTGGAGAGATAGGTTCATTTTCCAGGTCCCTCTGGAGAGATAGGTACATTTTCCAGGTCCCTCTGGAGAGATAGCTTTATTTTCCAGGTCCCTCTGGAGAGATAGGTACATTTTCCAGGTCCCTCTGGAGAGATAGCTTTATTTTCCAGGTCCCTCTCCTTGAAGGCCAATTAGCCTTTTTGCCTTTCTGAAAGCTTGGTAAAAAAAAATAAAAAGGTGGCTCTAATCAGAGAGAACCATCTGATTTTTAGTGGTAAATCCGTCGTGACAAAAAGAAATGAATATGAACATTGATTTCAGTGAGTTTGTAAGGGAGTGAGTTGATAAATGCCTCAACATTTTCTCTGGGTCAGCATTGTGAAAGTAGGAAGGTTCTGTGTGGTGGTCTTTCATTTAATGTCTGTTCACGAGATCTTCAGCATGCAGAGGCCAGAAGACGCTCTGATCACACATTTGTCGTCCCCTTTAACCCTTTGACTCCCGCACCCTGTCCACCAGCATCCTGCCTTATAAACCATGCTAGCAAACCAAAAAGTTCACCCTTTGACACCCTTACCCTATCCACCAGCTTCCTGCAGAAAGCTGGTGGATAGGGTGAGGGTGTCAAAGGGTGATTTTTTTTGGAGTTGGGGGTTAGGGTGCGGGAGTCAAAGGGTTAAAAAAAAAACTCATGGTTATTGGACACACTTTTCCATATTGGTGACACGGACGAGGACTCACCAGCGGTATAGGCAATGGCACCAAAGAGAGCAGCAGGGATGGCCATAATGATACAGCCAACAGCACCAATAAAGGACAGACCTTTGGCCACGGCCACCGTTCGTGCTGACAGAGCTCTCTGCCAGTACACCTGTGTGGGGAAGAATAAGCAATTAATAGATGAATATAAGGGATCAGTAATGATTATGGTTAATGATGATAACAATATCAATATTTATTACAAAAGAGAGAGAAAAAAAGATTGGTTACAGCAACATCAACAGCAGCAGCAGCAGCAGCAGCAGCAGCAGCAGCAGCAGCAGCAGCAGCAGCAGCAGCAACAACAACAACAACAACAACAACAACAACAACAACAACAACAACAACAACAACAATAAAATAATGATATGGTAACAGTGACTGTGTGGTGTTGACGACAACGACGATGACGACGATGATGGTGATGATAGTAGAAATTAAAAAAATTGATAAATAGAAACGATGATGATGATGATGATGATGATGATGTAAGTTGTAGTAGTAGAAGCAGTAGAAACAGTGGTAGCAGCAGCAGGAGTAGTAGTGGTAGTAGCAGTAATGGTAGTGATAATAATAATAATAACAATAATAATAATTAAATGATGATGATAATAATATAATAATAATAATAATAATAGTAATAATAATAATAATAATAATGATAATGATAATGATAATAATAATATAATAATAATAATAATATAATAATAACAATATAATAATAATAATAATAATAATAATAATAATAATAATAATAATAATAATAAATAATAATAATAATAAAATAAATACACATAATCTCCACCACCACCACCACCACTACCACCACCATCATCATCATCATCATCATCATCATTACCACCACCATCATCATAATCATCATCATCATCAAAATCTCTCGTGTGATGATGAGAAACGCTTCAGAAAACAGACATTCACTGACCTGCCAGGGTATTCCACCAAACGCCAACAGCAGGTAGAAGTCGATGAAACTGCCGATGTAAGGGGTACCCAACTCCCCAACCCACCCCGTGTTGTTGGTGATAGGTCTGGCCGCTTCGTCCGTCATGGCGAATGGCACTCCCACCCACTGCAATCAGTGTAGAGAAACATCCTCGTTAACCCTTTGACTCCCCCTCCCCCCTCCCCCCACCCTTATCCACCAACTTCAAAAACAAACTTGACCATCATGGCGAAGGGAACACTTACCACTGCAATCAGTACCAAGAAGTATCTACGTCAAACCTGTGATTCACCTCCCTCTATCCTATCCACCAACTGCAAAAATTTAACTCTTTGACTTTCTCAAACGGTTGTTTTTGCAGTTGTGAGGGTGTCAAAGGGTTACGTTTTTGCTTAAGAAGCTGGCTGATAGAGTTAGGGAGTTTAAGGGTTAAGTTTTTGCTTCCTTCCGGAAATAGGTGGATAGGGTGAGGGAATCAAAGGGTTAAGTTTTGCTTCCTGCAGGAAACTGGAGAATAGGGTGAGAGAGTCAAAGAATTAAGTATTTGCTTTGCTAACATGGCTGACAATGTAGGATGCTGGTAGACAGGGTTCGGGAGTCATATGGTTAAAGACATAATTATTGTGGCCACGTTGCTCAATGCACACACATTGTTTCTGAGCTGCCATTTCTTCCAGCTCAATGCTCAATGAAACATTAAGTCCAAAACAAGTGCGACCGCCCTCGTTCAAGCAAACAGAAACCAGAAAAAAAAACATGAACATAGAATCAGAACGCGTATTAAATACAACCAGACATGACAGGTGTAAATTTTCGGCCAACTGGCCTTTGTCAAACGTAAACGTATGATAACAAAAGAACAAACAACAAATACAAAAATTAGGAGAAAAGGTTTTGGTTTTTAAGTAGTTACGGCTTTAGAGAACACACACAGATGAGTAGACCAGTAAGGCAGAAAGTGATAGGAATACATGAGAGATAGCAAAGGATAAAGGCAGAAAAAGAGAGAGACAGACAGACAGACAGAGAGAGAGAGAGAGAGAGACAGACAGACAGAGAGAGAGAGAGAGACAGACAGAGAGACAGAGACAGAGAGACAGAGACAGAGGGAGAGACAGAGACAGAGAGAGAGACAGAACGAGTGAGAGAGAGAGACAGAGAAACAGAGACAGAGACAGACAGAGATAGAGAGAGAGACAGAGAGATGGAACGAGAAAGAGACAGAGACAGACAGACAGAGAAACAGAGACAGAATCAGAGAGGGAGAGAGACACACAGACAGACTGAGATAGAGAGACAGAGACAGAGAGAGAGAGAAACAGAGACAGACAGAGAGACAGAGACAGAGAGGGACAGAGACAGAGACAGACAGACAGAGAAAGAAACAGAAAGAGAGGTGAAGAAGAAAGAAGAAGAAGAAGAAGAAGAAGAAGAAGAAGAAGAAGAAGAAGAGAAGAAGAAGAAGAGAAGAAGAAATTTCTAGCACAGAATTTCCAATACTGTTTTTATTGGAAGATCCCCCGGCATTCACGTAGGGGATATCGATCATAATGCATATGTGGCATCAGAGCATATAGAATTTATTGCAAGAGCGAAGGCGCTATCTTGAGAAACTGAAACTGAGGCTGAGATTGAAACCGAAACTGAGACCGAAACTGAAACTGAAACCGAATCACAGATGACACATGAAAAAGATGAATCCAGTGCCTGTTGCTGACTGCAAAGAGCCGTATCAGGGCGATAATCATTTTGAAAACATACTACTTCAACAAGGAAAAAGTAAGGAAAAGAAAATTAAGTACACATATCAATGCATTCGCGCACATAATCTAAGGAAATGCCCTGGCGTTGACCACTCTATCCAATTTATTACACAATGGATTTAAAAAAAATCAAATACAAATACAACTTAAGTCATTAAAACATATATATAAACGGCCTGAATTACCTGA
>CM060306.1:70505511-70520511 GCA_030674185.1 Monoplex corrugatus | reverse complement strand
GTGAAAAGACGTTAAATCAAAGAACGAACGAACGAACGAATGAACACACACACACACAAAAGCACACACACACACACACACACACACACACACACACACACACACACACACACACACACACACACATGTATACCAAGAGCATTGAGGATGGCAGCGGACCAGAAGACCTCTCCGGAGAGAGCAGGAATGTACAGCAGACATCCCATCAGACGACCAAACTTGCGATGAAAGGGATCCAATAGGGTACTAAATCCGCTCCTGCGCATTCTTTCTGCGAAGAACAGACCCCCTGGACAGCAGGAAAGAAAACGGATTGAATTATTTTTTCTTAATATCTTTTCTTGCACTTCTTTTCTTCACAATGGGCAATGTCATTAACAATAAAACATCGAACACATTCCGGCCCAAGGGCAAGCAAAAATCTGCAAAACCTGAAACAAAGAAACACAAAATAAAACAGACGAAGGGGCGAAATAGAGACAACTGGTTAGCTGCAACATTTCAAAAGCCAACAACATAATAAGTCCAAAGGAACCAGAAAAAAAAAAACGAAAAAAATGAGAACGCGTATTTAATACAACCAGACAAGACAGGCCCAAATTTTCGGCCAAGTAGCCTTTGTCAAGCGTAAGATCACAAGCGTAAGAATGTTCTGAGCTTACAACTTTATGCTTTGTGGCAGCGTCTATGCTAGCTGAATGGGTAGCGCAAACTGTTGGAGTTGAGAAATTCTACATGGGAGATAACTCCGTGACTCTCAAGAATTATGTTACTTAGTTAAACGAACACCAGATACAAACATTAGGAGAAAAAGACTGATACTCCCCTACTGCTCCGTCCAGTGTGAGAAAACGAATATTACGTTACTAGATACATTTCAGTGACAAAGGCCAGTTGGGTGAAAATTTGCGCCTGTCTTGTCTGGTTGTATTAAATACGCGTTCCTAGTCTTTTTTCTTGGTTTTCTTTTTTCTTCTGGTTCCTGTTTGCGTGAACGCCGGCAGTCACACTTGTTTTGGATTTCATGATAGGCCTAAGATGTCAGAGTGAGGCATACTCTACAACTGGATACCTTACATCATCATAGCTTCTAACAAATTGGACATAACATGATACGAAGACTCATAATTGATACATTTTGCTCTGGAGGAATTCACAATTGAAGAATAAACAACCATTTTGCCTGAAATTTGATATAGTTACCTATAAATTGTGCACTATACTATTCAGTCTTGTGTCTGTATTTCTTTCAACTGTTTTTTTACAAGAGAAATGTTAGGTACAATATCAACCGTCTAGCATTTATCAATATACATTTCAGCAAACAATGCCATGAACTACGTCTCTCTAGATCTGAAATCCGACGTCTGCCACAAATAAAACAATGTTTTCATATAGTTTCATGTTTCACGCTAGAGGACATCTTTCATTCAACAATATTTCAAAGTTTTGCCAAAATTGTCATGTATGATGACATCTCCATAAAAAAAATGTTGAACGATGTCTTCAAATTCTACAGAGAAAGTGTTTTAAAGTTTTGTTTTTGTTCTGTCTGTTTGTTTGTTTGTTGTTTGTTTGTTTGTTATTTCATTGATCCTATCCATCACCTTGAGCGGCAGCAACAAACGACAATCTTCCGCCTGAGGACTGGAACACTGTTACCTATTCTAACATTATGTGCCTAATAGGCTCTGCCTCACACAGATGGCTGTCCATGGCCGATCGGACCACAGTCACGAGAGCACGTTCTACGGTTTTGTCCATTGTTCAGAAATAAAAGAAATGGCAGAACTGTTGCTTTTCCTTAAACTACATTTTTTTTTTTTTAACTAGCTACTAAATACAAACAATGATTATCACCAAAGAAGAATCAAATTTATCAAACACGAATTCGTTGTCTTTTTCTCCTACTGGACGAAACAGCGGATAAGTTTTCATCTTTTTCTCCTAATTGTTGTATTTGTTGTTTATTTCTTTTGTGATCTTACGTCTACATACATATATATATACATACATACATAGACAGTCAGACAGACTGACAGACAGACAGATAGACAGACAGGCAGACGGACAAATGGATGAATTCATGGATGGATGGATGGATGGATGGATGAATTGATGGATGGACGGATAGATAAATAGACAGACAGACAGATAGATAGATAGATAGATAGACAGATAGATAGATAGATAGATAGAAGATAGATAGATAGATAGATAGATAGATAGATAGATAGATAAATAGATAGACAGATAGATAGATAGACAAACAGACAGATAGATAGATAGGTAGATAGATAGATAGATAGACAGATAAATAGATAGATAGATAGATAGATAGATAGATAGATAGATAGACAGATAGACAGACAGACACATAGAGAAATATATAGATAGACAGATAGATTCAATCCAAAGTGGTTAGTGACGGTGACAGCAAAACATAAGTTCACTCACCTAGAACCAAACTCATGGCATATCCTATGGGGGCTTGACACCACACCAGGCCTGATCCTTCCGTGGCCAACACTTCAGATGTACCGTTGATGTAACCTCCTCCAACCCAGGTAGCTGAAAACAATCATGATCATACGTGTTTTTCTCTTATCCTCCTCCTTCTTCTTTGAACGCAGGCCATATTTCCTGCTAGCACTCCCTACTGGAGCTAAATAGCAAGAAGACTGAAGTCATGGTAATCAGTAAAAAACATGAAATCCCCTCATGCAAACTAACAGCAAATGACACAACCTTGAGACATGTTGATAAGTTTAAATATCTGGGAACGATCATCTCACCACACGGCAGATGCGCATCAGAAATAGCCAGCAGAATTGGCCAATCCAAAACAGCATTCAATGACATGAAAAGCATTCTAGCCAAAAAATGCCTATCAATTAACATCAGGAAGAGAGTTCTTGAATGTTATATAGAACCGATAATGTTATACGGTTGTGAGGCGTGGACAGTCAACAAGCAAGGCCAGAACAAGGTTGTGGCAGCCGAGATGTAGTTTCTAAGAAGAACGTCGAGAGTTCCATGGGCAGCAAAGAAAACAAACGAGACAGTCTTGGTGGAGGCAGACACAAGAAGATCGTTCATAAGGAAGATTAGGAAAAGACAGGCAATATTCATAGGTTATTTTATGAGGAAAGGGGAATTAGAGCACTTGGTCACAACAGGAAAGCTGGAGGGAAAGAGAGCACCAGGTAGACCCAGTGAAAAAATATTGGACGGACTTGCAGAGTGGCTGAAGACAGAGAGGGTGGAAGATGTACTTGCGGCAACAAGGGATAGATACATATGTCTTGACAAAGGGCCTGGGCTCGAAACGTTGTGTTTTACACTCCCAAGGATCTTTTACAATCAAGGTATTTTTTAATATTTTGTTTTTACCCTCAAGATCCAGCAGTCACATTTTGTTTTACCTTCAGTTAGATCTTGAGTCCATGGCTCTATCCAAATAACCAACCAGCCCACTATTGGCATGGCGGTCTAACCGAACGAACTATGAAAATGAAAACAGAAGACAAAACAAGGGAAAGAAACACACAGACCTAATTGCGGATCGAACCCAAGAGCCTTGCGTATGCAAGCATAGTGTTATAATCTACCTGGCGGGACCACTTTTTTCGTTATTCATAAATCGTATGTGTGCTTTCTTACATGAACAAACAGCAAGAATGAGTGTGCAAATCCGCATGTATGCACGTTACTATAAGACATACACGATTTTGTTATAGATGTTGGTATAGTTTGTTCTTAACGATACTGCTGCTGCTGCTGCTGCTGCTGCTGCTGCTGCTGCTGCTGCTGATGATGATGATGATGATAATGATGATGATGATGCGTAGAACCATATCAGTGCTACAGCCATTTTAAAACATACACCATATTTCAACAGGAAAAAAGGAAAAGAAAACCAAGAACACATATAATTTTCTATTGCTTTTATTCTTGCTTTTATTGCTTTTATTCTTTCTCCCCATTTATAGCCATGCGTGTGCGTGTGTGTGTGTGTGTGTGTGGTGTGTGTGGTGTGTGCGTGTGTGTGTGCGTGCGTGCGTGCGTGCGTGTGTGTCTGTTTTAGCGCTTAGATTTGATTTTGTCGAGATTTTGCGCTATATAAATATTGTAATTATTATTATTATTATTATATTAATGCTTTCGCACACATAATCTAAAGACACGCCCCTGGCGCTGACCACTCCGTCCAAATTATCGCAGAGGGTATTTACAAAACAAACATGAACACAAATTTAAACAAAGCTAAGGACACCAAAACATATATAAAAACGGGCCTAAATTACCTAAAATTGCTTCTGCATATCTCACCTCCCTAGAGCCAAAAATGCACTTGATACATGTACCCATTTTTCAGTCTTAAGAGAAAATATGTAAGACTTTATCGAACACATACAGGAAATGGACCAACAAAGCAGAAAATTATAAGAAGAAATGACAGAAAGCAAAGGAAGAAGGCAGACACAAGGAGAGTAACGGAAAAGATGAAACTTCTTGCACAGAATTTCCAGAAGGTGGGGATACTGTTTATACTGAAAGAGCCCCCGGCATTCCTACGGAGGAGTCACAAGTCTTAATTAAGTCTGCACATAAACCCATGAGCTATAAAGATTAGGAATCGAACCAAAGCATCCTGCCACCCCATGAACATGCTTCTCACAAATCAACATGAAAAACCACATCGCCGTTATACAGGTTCGGGACGCACTCGATGTTAAACAATATTCACGAAGACGTGACATGCATACAGTACATACTACAAGGACAATGACCTTGTCTCCATATTTCAAACCTTCTGTTGTAAGTGTTTACATACTAGTCCTCGTGCAGATTAAAATGAAACTTTCAGATCTGAATATTTACATGCTGGGTTAGTTCATGCCAAAATATTGAAGTTCTTCCTTGAATTTTTCTTCATGTGCCACGTTGAAAATACCCCAAATTTTGTGGTCAGGATCACCGTACAGTCACACACTTTGATCAGCTCCATGAACACACAGTCAAAGGTGAGAAGTCTTTGTATGCACAAAACAACATGAATAAAGTAGACTTCGCTCAAAGTAAAAAAAAAAGATTATTAGTGATATTATATGAATAAATGTTACAAATTGTTACACAGGGGAGTTATGGGGGCGTGGCACTCAAATGAGACATGCAGGCCACAAGAGCCAGAGAAGGAGGCAAAGTGGGAGAAAAACTAAAATCGTGTCAGTCATGCATAGGAAAGTGAATGAAATCTCCATCAGACATGCGACTCACTGTACTTGGCACGCTGACTGCTCGCCTCTCGTGACGTGTACGCCCACCTCCCTCCCACTTCACTGTCGTCTGAAACTGGGTCACTTTCAGTACCTTCTTGCTGGCAGCTTCCATCACTTGATACACTTTCATCATTATCTTCAGCATACTCCTCGATGTCCAATCCTTCAGTATGAAGCACTTCAATCACTTCAGCAGCCGTCGCGATCTACTTTGTTCGAAAACTCGTACTCGCCTGCGACGCCATTTTCGACACGAATGCAGATTTCCAGTCGTCGTGGGGTGCCGAAGTCAATCGTTTCCGACGAGTGTATGGCTACGGAATCTCACGAAGCAACTTTCCCCTGACCCTTGACACGTTTGCAGTGACCAGTGTGGCTATGGTAGGCGTGCAAGGTCGAAAAATGTTTAATTATCGAAACCGCTATAGCGTTCCGTCGTACGCAACCGTGCCTTTCATCACGACTGCTATAGCGTTCCGTCGTACCGAGTGAGTTAAATGTGGAAGGACTTTAAGATTTAAGATAGGGTGACGGAGTCAAAGGGTTAAGGTTTTGCTTTGCTAGTTTTGATTGACAATGCAGGATGCTATTGGACAGGGTGCAGGAGTCAAACGGTTAATCATATATTATTCGGTACTGGAAATTTACTGTAGAGATTGGGGGTAATGGTTATGTTAATTTTATGCAATATTTGATTATTACTGCAGGTTGTGGGAAAGCGCATTATCTCTTAGAGATGTAAATTCGGTGTTTGTTTCTATGTTTGTTTGTTGCTGTCGTTTTTTTTTTTTCCTTTGGTTTTTCGTAATACGCACCTGTACTGAATGTATTTGAAACTGAGTGTACTTTTCTATGTTTGGTTTTCTTTAATAAAAATAAGCGGAAGATGGTGTGTGTGTGTGTGGCGTATATGTCTGCATGTATATGCGTATGATGTGTGTGTTGTGTGTGTGTGTGTGTGCGCGCGCGCGCGCGCGCGTGGTGTGTGTGTGTGTGTGTGTATGTGTGTATGTGTATTTGTGTGTATGTGTGAGTGTGTGTGTTTATGTTCTTGTTTAAGCGTATGCATGTGTGTGTGTGCGGTGTGTATGTGTACTGCGTGTATATGTGCATCTGTATATATGTGCGTACGTGCATCTTGCCAGCGTGAATGCGTGCATGCATTCATGTATGGGTCTGTGCGTTTGTATGTTGCCTGCCTGTGGGTATACGTACGTGAAAGTTGTTCGTGGCCTCCTCGCTCTTCTGTCTGTCTGTCTGTCTGTCTTGTCTGTCTATCTGTCTCTCTCTTCCCCCCTCTCTCTCTCTCTTCCCCCTCTCTCTTTATATCCCTTTCTCTCTCTCTCCCTGCCCCCTCTCTCTCCCCCTCTTTCTCTCTCTCTCTCTCCTACCCCCCTCTCTCTCTTTTTCTTCCACTCACACTCTCTCTACCTCTTTGTCTCTGTCTCTCTGTCTCAGTCTCTCTCTGCATCTCGCTCACTCTCTCTCTACCTCCCTCTTACTTTCTCCTCATTTTGTCTCTCTCTTTCTCTGTCACTCTCTCTCTGTCTGTCTCTCTGTGTCACTCTTTCTCTCCCTCTCTCTCTCTCTCCCTCTCTCTCTCACTCGCTCATATTCTTTCTGTTCTCTCTGTCTGTCTGCCTGTCTGTCTCTCTTTGTCTCTTTCTCTCTGTCTCTCTCTCTTTCTGTCACTCCCTCCCTTTCTCTCCCTCCCTTTCTCCTTCTCTTTCCCTCCCTCCATCCCTTTGTCCCCCTCCATCCCCCTTCTCTCTCCCTCTCTTTATTCTATTTTTGTTCACGTCGCTCTACTGGTGTCGTTCCCACCTAAGCAGCTCATAACGGCTCTTCACCACGCCGCTAACGCCAGGCTTGATTGTTCTGTCGAAATATTAGCCCTGATATGGGCAGTCGGCTGGGGTATAAGCTGTAAGAACTTGATTCAGTCGAAATCACAGTGCCAGGAATCCCACTGGAGCCAGCGATGCCAAGCCACTACGCGGGGGGGGGGGGGGGGGGGGGGAGCGGGTGGCACCTACCTAGAGAAGACTCTGCATTTGTTGTTGTTGTTGTTGTTTTGTTGTTGTTGTGTAAAGCCCAGCCGGCTGGGCAGAGCCATATCAGAGCTGTAATTGCTTCAAAACATACAAAACTTCAGCACGAAAAACAGACAAGAAAATTAAGTACACATATCAATGCATTCGCGCACATAATCTGAGGACGTGCCCCTGGCAGTTAACTAATCTGTCCAATTTATCGCACAGAGGATTTAAAAAAACACACCTGAATACAAATTTAAACAAACGTAAGGACACCAAAACATATATAAAAACAGTATAAATTACCTAAAATTGATTCCGCATATCTCACCTCCCTAGAGCCAAAAATGCACTTAATACATCATCATCATCATCAGGTGCCCTGCTACATGGCGTTGGCGATCATGGACTTCCATCTGTCTCTATCTCTCGTTGCCCCAAGCATCTCCTCCACCCTCCTCGTCTTCAGCCACTCTGCAAGTCCGTCCAGCATTTTCTCCCTGGGTCTACCTGGTGCTCTCTTTCCCTCCAGCTTTCCCGTTGTGAGAGAGACGACGTCAGCACTTTAAAAGTGTCCGTTACTTCTTGGAGAAGGATTATGATCAACTTTCCCGTTTACTGAGCAGAACGATGTCACTTTTCCGTCACCATATCCACAGGAGAAGTTACTGCGAGCAAAAAGGCTTCGAAGCCTTTGTGTACTGCACAGTTAGTTACACCTTTATGTCCCCTTCATAGATCACCGAGTACTTAGTATTATGTACCCGGACTTTGCTATGTACTCGAAGAGGGCATAAATATTTATGCACTGCACAAGCTATGCCCTCTTTATAGATCCGGCCACAGGTGTTCCAAATCCCCCTTCCTCATAAAATGGCCTATAAATGTTGCCTGTCTTTTCCTAATCTTCCTTATGAATGATCTAATTGTGTCTACCTCCATCAAGACTGTCTCGTTTGTTTTCTTTGCTGTCCATGGACTTAATACATGTACCCAATTATCAATCCTAAGAAAAAGTATGTAAGACTTTATCGAACACATACAGATGAATGGACCAGCAAGACAGAGACAATTATAGGAAGAAATGACAGAAAGCAAAAGAACAAGGCAGAAACAAAGAGAGTGACGGAAAAGAGGAAATTTCTATCAGAGATTTTCTAGAAGGTGGGGATATTGTTTACACCGAAAGAGCCACTGGCATACCCAGGGGGCAGATTCTGCATTTATACCAGGAAATTTCAATAGAGTTCTACCAAGTAGACTGGTGGCTCAACTGCACCTGTCGTGAGCTAGCTCAGCAAGGACAGTGCTAAGTCTCCTTCTAACACAGGACGAGCGAACAGCCCCCTCTTACTATTAATATATGCATACACACGATCACATGAGAAGCCACATGTAATCTAGCTGTTCGTGACTTTCATGTAATCTGTTGAATTCGCTGTTGAGTTGAGGCGTGAGAATATGGAAATTGGAGTAGAAACACACAATCGGTGTAAAAAACAAACAATGAAAAAGCAATACAACACAGACACACAGACGTAGATACAGACACACAGACGCAGACACTCACCCACACGCTTGCACGCACCCACCCTCCACACACACACAACACACACACACACACACACACACACACACACACACACACACACACATTTCTCCTACATGCATACATACACATACATACATACATACATACATACATACATACACACACACACCCCACACACACATATATATATGTGATATATAAATAGATAGACACAGACAGATAGACAGATAGACAGACAGACAGACAGACAGACAGACAGATAGATAGATAGATAGATAGATAGATAGATAGATAGATAGATAGATAGATAGATAGATAGATAGATAGATAGATAGATAGATAGATAGATAGATAGATGGATAGATAGACAGACAGACAGATACGTGCGTACATACATACACATACATTCATACATACACACAAATACATATATACATACATGCATACACAGATACATACATACATACATACATACATACATACATACATACATACATAATATATACATACATACATACATACATACATACGCATACATACGTACGTACGTACGCACATAACCACTCGAATATCTATCCTTGTCACATACAACAATAATTCTTACAGAATATTCAGACATTGAAGTTACTTGTCAAGATCCTTGTTGAGTGTGGCTTTGGTTGAAGAGAAAACTGGATGTGCATTGAGGACAAATGATAGTTCATATCAACAGTGAAAAAATAGTCTAAATATTATCAAAAATTACTAAGAATTTGCAGTTCATACAAGAATTGTTGATTTCTGGCACCTTTCTTTTTTAACCCGTGTGACCTCACCTTGCCAACCAATCAACTAAGTAACAATAAACAACCAATCGATCAACCAGCCAAGCAACTAATCACCCAGCTAATTTAACAGCCCTAGTTATGGTAACAAAAGCAGCACTAATAGTGATGTTGATAGTAGAGGCAATAATAGTAATTGTAGTAATAGTGGTAGTAGTAGTAGCAGCAGCAGCATCAGTAGAAGTAGTGGTGGTAGTAGTGGTAGTGGTAGTAACACAACAGCAGCAGTAGAAGTAGTGGTAGTTGTAGTAGTATTGATGATGGTAGCAGCAGGAGAGCAGCCGCATTATTAATAATAGTAGAGGAAGAGGACGAGGAGACGGAGGAGCAGGAGGAGGAGTAATAGTAGTAACAGTAGCAGTACCAGAAGCGTCAGTAGTAGTATAGTAGTAGTAGTATTCTCAGCAGAAGGAGCAGTAACTCCAGCGCAGCAGCAGTAGTAGTAGTAGCAGCAGCAGCAGCAGCAGTAGTAGTAGTAGTAGTAGCAGCAGTAGTAGTGGCAGTAGTAGTGGCGGTAGTAGTAGCAGTAGTGGTGGTGGTGGTAGTAGTGGTTGTATCAACAGCAGCAGCAGTAGCAGCAGCAATAATAGTAGTAGTGGCTGTATAGTAGTAGTATAAATAGTAATAGTGGTAGTAGTAGTAGTAGCAGTAGTAGTAGTAGTAAAAGTAGTAGTACAACAACAACAATAACAAGAACAGCAAAACAACAACAACGAAGACAAGTAAAAAGCTTATACTGTTCTTTCATAAACTGTAAATAGAAATAGACATAAGAAAAACAACTGAACATAAGGCACTCTGTGGTGTTAAAGCGACTGGTTCTTTCATCAACTACAAACAGATATACAAACACATATAAACGAACAACAAACAAAACCACAACCACATGTTACCTGTCATAGTAAACATGCCAACAAACAGGCCAATGTTCCTGCCGGCCAGCATGACCTCCTGACGAGAGATGTTCTTGACCTTGAGACCCGTTTTACGGGCGGCAAAAATTCCTACCACTAAGATCAACAGGTAGAAGACGACGATGCCCACCAGGCCCGGGATATTCACAGACATGCTGGGTTCTTTGGTTGGTTGGTCGGTCGATGCTTGGTAGATATTTTGTAAAGACACAACGTGATGGTGACTGAAGATTCGTCGTCAAAGCTCTTTGAGTTTCACTTCTCTGTGTCAGTGTTAGGAAAATCTGAAAGAAAGAAAGAAAGAAAGGGGCCCAGAAATTCTGAAAGTTTATTTTATATAAGAAATGAGTCGTTGTGATTGTCTAGTGTGATTGTGTGTATTAACACGTTAGTGTGTGTGGAGAGAGAGAGAATGATGAGAGAGAGAGAGAGGGAGAGAGAGAGAGAAAGAGAGAGAGACAGACAGACAGACAGAAAGAGGGACAGAGATAGAGACAGAGACAGAGAGACAGTGTTGTGTATATGTGGTGTGTGTGTGCGTGCGCGCGTGCGCGTGCGGGTGTGTGTGTGTGTGTGTGTGTGTGTGTGTGTGTGTGTGTGAGTGTGTGCATATGTGTGTGAGAGAGAGAAGAAGCCAGCCAGCCAGACAGACAACAGACAAGAGAGGGGGGGCAGACAGACAGACAGACAGACAGGGACAGAGATGGAAAGAGAAAGAGAGAGTGTGCGTGTGGTGGTGTGGTGTGGTGTGTGTGTGGTGTGTGTGTGTGTTGTGTGTGTGTGTGTGATGTGTATGTGTGTGAGTGTGTGTGTGATGTGTGTGTATACGTGCGCACGCGCACGCGCGAACTTTGCACAAAAACCCAATAAAAATGTAATTGCCTCTACTACCAAACACACACAGAGGCAATGTTATACCCCAGTACAGTTGAATATGTTTTATGTGAAAATATTTTTATGGTGATGAAGAAGATGGACGTCCTCATCCCTCAGCACGACCGATGAGTAGGTATACTGGTTTTTAGTCTCGATCTCCGGTGTGGGGTTTCATGTAGCATAGGACATCAGTTCTGCCGACATATTCTTCTTCTGGCACCACATGGGCGGGAGTTCTGTGACCGTGGGTTTTGCTTCTACGCTGCCTGAAGTTCGTTCTTTGCTGATTAGCAGCCTATCTGTCTTGTTCCAACTTGGTTGGTTGGTTGGTTGGTTGGTTGTTGGGTTTGGTTGGTTGGTTGGTTTGGTTTGGTTGTGGTTGGTTGTGTTGGTTTGGTTAGATGGCTGCTTGTTTGTTGTTTGTTTGTATAGTTTGTTCAAACTTTTTAAAATTCATTTTCAACAAGCGATATCCTGTTCCAGTTTGAGTGTAATCCGCATGCACTGCGGTCCCCAGCATGCCCCTTTACCGGCAGTGTTTTCCAGTTGGTGGTGGTGCTGCTGCAGATGAGGAAGCTGGTCTTCACAGTGTCTCTGTATCGCTTTGTTGATGTTCCCTGATCACGATGTCCATGTATAAGCAAGTTCTCCGTACAGGATTATCTCTTGTATGTGGTTGTCTTGTATACGAACAACGTGTACTGTACAATGAAGTTGCTACTTGGTTGATAGGCCGTTCTTTGCTTGGCAAGCCACGCTTCTTCAGAATCTGAAAGTTGGACATTCGTGGTTTTTTTTCCTGGCTCGTGACGTTGCGTATCTTGAGCAGACTGACATCTTTGGTGGAACTGTTAGACCTGATGTATGTGTCCTAAGTAGGTAGTCCGAAACTGACAGGAATGTAGGAAGGCGCATAAGCCTTTGACTCCGCACCCTGTCCACCAACATCCTGCAAATGTCAACCATGTTAGCAAAGCAAAATCTTAAACCCTTTGACTTCTTCACCCTATCCACCAGCATATTGCAGGAAGTTGGTGGATGGGGTGAGGAAGTCAAAGGATTAATTTGTTGCAGTTGGTAGATAGGTTGCAGGAGTCAAAGGTTTAAGACTATTGCTCTGCACACAGCAAACTTCGTGGCGAGTCTTGCCTCAAATTCTTGGCTCAGCCTTCCAAAGGCAAAGGCAGCCTTGGAGATACGATGCTCCACTTCAGAATGATGAACTCCATTGCTGTTCACTATGTTGACCAAGGAGTACAACTTGTCAATAAATCTCATGGTTGTTATTGTTAGTGTTATCGTTATTTTTGTTCAAAACCCAGCCAACTGCGTAGAGCCATATCAGGGCTATAACCGTTTCAAAATACACAATACTTCAACAGGAAAAAAAAGAAAGACAATTAAGTACACATATCAATGCATTTACGAACATAATCTAAGGAGACATCTCTGGCGTTGACCACTCCGTCCAAATTAGGTAAACATATCGATGCATTTATGCACATGATTTAAGGAGATGCCCCTGGTGTTGACCACTCCGTTCAACTTTTCGCACAGGGGATTTAAAAACATATCTGAATACAAAGTTAAACATAACTAAGGACTCTAAATCATCTATAAAAACAGGCCTAAATTACCTAAAACTGCTTCCGCATATCTCATTTCCCTAACCCCCAAAATGCACGTAATACATGTACCCAATTATCAGTCCTAAGAGAAAGTACGTAAGACTTTATCGAACACATACAGGTGAATGGACCAGCAAGGCAGAAAATGATAGGAAAAAATGACAAAAAGCAAAGGAGAAGAAAGAAACAAAGACAGTGACAGAAAAGAGGAAATTTCTAGCACAGAATTTCCAGAAGGTGAGGCATACCATTTATACTGAAAGAGCCCCAGGCATCCCCACGGGGGAGCGGAACTGGATACACAGCCCCTTCCCCCATCCATAAAAGTGTCCAAATACAATAATCAGCATTGCTGCATAAAGGATGCACAGAGCGTAGGCGCTAGAGCGTACCCCTTTTCAACTTCGTTCTGCACAACTAGTTGAAGTGGTGTAGTGGTTAGTGCAACGGACTACCGACTGGAAGGTTGTGGGTTCGAATCCACATCAATCCCTTTAAAAGTCATTGTGGGATTTTTTTCGGCTCTAATCGGCTCCTACCCAGAGTTGGGCGTGCAATGGGCTCACTGGGAAGACTGGGACCACACGGTCGAGTCTCATCCACTTCACATATTTGTCATTGAGGTTGTTGCTCAAATCTTCTGACCAGCACCGCAGGTGTCTGTATCTCTCAGGCCTGGTTGACGCCAGGATATCTTATGATAGTAAGAATAGAGTACAGCTCTGTCACGCAGTGTCAATCCTAGATGGAACATGAGTATCATCCTCATCGACATCATCATCATAGCATTGTAATAGCTGTGCCAGCTTCTATGGCTATTAAGGTGACATAGAAAAAGGAACGGAGAAATAAAAAAAACAAAAAAAAACAACAACAACAGAGAAATAAAAGCAGGTGAGCGCAAAGGTGACCTCCCTGAGTGCGATGATCCAAATAAATAAACAAATAAATAAAATAAAACAGAGAAAAAAGAGTAGGTCAGCACAAAGGTAACCTCGCTGGGTGCGATGATCTTGAAAAAAAAAGTAAGTCAGCACAAAGGTAACTCCCTGGAGTGCATGATCCTAAAAAAAAAGAGAAAAAAAAGTAGGTCAGCACAAAGGTAACCTCCCAGGGTGAGATGATCCTAAAGAAAAAAACAAAACAAACAAAAAAACCCACTTCATTCTGCACTTGCAAAAGTTCAGATATTTTCCCACTCTCTTCCACCTTGTCCAGCATGCGAGTGTGAATGGAAGCATGAGAGCAATCAAATTGTTTCGGTTTGCCTGTATGCATTAACCAGCCTAAACCAGCACAAGAAATTCTTAACCCTTTGACTCCCGCACCTGCCCCACTTCATCCTGCATTGTCAACCATGCTAGCAAAGCAAAAACTGAACCTTTTGACTCCCTCACCCTATCCACTAGCTTCCTGCAGGAAGCTGGTGGATAGGGTGAGGGAGTCAAAAGGTTCAGTTTTTTGCAGCTGTGGATAGGGTGTGGGAGTCAAATGGTTAAAGTGTGGAGGGGTATACAATCCTCTCCTAGTACCATCGTCGAGTGTCGCCCTATATTTTAAGGGTAAAATGAATAATACAAATCTAGGACAAATCAGACTCAGGTCAATCTGGCATTGGCCTAGAGAGCAAGGAAACCGTATATATTCAGATGTAGACTATTCTCATGTCAAGAAAGTTATGGTTTGTTTTCCTTGCACAGGATGGGGGTGGGGTGGGGGTGGGGTGGGCGCTCGTCCAGTGATAACCGATTTTTATGTTCCCATCAGTTTTGATGTAACACTTTAACATTTTATTTCCAAGCTGTTGTTTATATACATACCCCCCCCCCCACACACACACATATAACACACACACACACACACACACACACACACAACAATAATATAT
>CM060306.1:70498011-70500511 GCA_030674185.1 Monoplex corrugatus | reverse complement strand
CACCAACCTCTTGTATCATACTACAGCATTAAATTAACCACCAAACTTTGTATCATTCCCACAGCATTTTAAAATTAACCACCAACCTTTGTATCATGTCTACACATTAAATTAACCACCAACCTTTGTATCATACCTACAGCATTAAATTAACCACCAACCTTTGTATCATGTCTACAGCATTAAATTAACCACCAACCTTTGTATCATGTCTACAGCATAATTAACCAACCTTTGTATCATGTCTACTAGCATTAAATTAACCACCAACCCTTGTATCATACCTACAGCATTAAATTAACCACCAACCTTTGTATCATGTCTACAGCATTAAATTAACCACCAACCTTTGTATCATGTCTACAGCATTAAATTAACCACCAACCTTTGTATCATGTCTACAGCATTAAATTAACCACAACCTTGTATCAATGTCTACAGCATTAAATTAACCACCAACCTTTGTATCATGTCTACAGCATTAAATTAACCACCAACCTTTGTATCATGTCTACAGCATTAAATTAACCACCAACCTTTGTATCATGTCTACAGCATTAAATTAACCACCAACCTTTGTATCATTCTACAGCATTAAATTAACCACAACCTTTGTATCATGTCTACAGCATTAAATTAACCACCAACCTTTGTATCATACCTACAGCATTAAATTAACCACCAACCTTTGTATCATGTCTACAGCATTAAATTAACCACCAACCTTGTATCATACCTACAGCATTAAATTAACACCAACCCTTGTATCATACCTACAGCATTAAATTAACCACCAAACTTTGTATCATGTCTACAGCATTAAATTAACCACCAAACCTTGTATCATGACTACAGCATTAAATTAACCACCAAACTTTGTATCATGACTACAGATTAAATTAACCACCAAACTTTGTATCATGTCTACAGCATTAAATTAACCACCAACTTTGTATCATGACTACAGCATTAAATTAACCACCAACCCTTGTATCATTACCTACAGCATTAAATCTAACCACCCAACCCTTGTATCATACCTACAGCATTAAATTAACCACCAACCTTTGTATCATGTCTACAGCATTAAATTAACCACCAACCTTGTATCATACCTATAGCATTAAATTAACCACCAACCTGTTGTATCATACTACAACATTAAATTAACCACCAACCTTTGTATCATACCTACAGCATTAAATTAACTACCAACCTTTGTATCATGTCTACAGCATTAAATTAACCACCAACCTTTGTATCATGTGAACAGCATTAAATTAACCACCAACCTTTGTATCATGTCTATAGCATTAAATTAACCACCAACCCTTGTATCATACCTATAGCATTAAATTAACCACCAACCTTTGTATCATGTCTACAGCATTAAACTAACCACCAACCTTGTATCATGTCTACAGCATTAAATTAACCACCAACCCTTGTATCATACAGGCGTGGACAGTCAACAAGCAAAGCCGGAAGAAGAATGAGGTAGCCGAGATGTGGTTTCTGAGAAGAATGTTGAGATTTCCATGGACAGCAAAGAAAACAAACGAGACAGACTTGATGGAGGCAGACACAAAAAGATCATTCATAAGGAAGATTAGGAAAAGATAGGCAACATTTCTAGGCCAATTTATGAGGAAAGGGGAATTGGAGCACCTGGTCACAACGGGAAAGCTGGAGGTAAATAGAGCACCAGGTGACCCAGGGAGAATATTCTAGACGGACTTGCAGAGTGGCTGTAGACAAAGAGGGTGGAAGAGATGCTTGAGGCAACAAGAGATAGAGACAGATGGAAGTCCATGATCGCCAACGCCATGCAGCAAGGCACCTGATGATGACGATGAAGGGGAATCCAAATCCACATCCTTCTGGTCGGTAATCCGTTGTGCTAACAAGTACATCACAGTGACTGGCTGCTAATAGGATAATTGCCTGCTTCCCAGACAAAAGTTGATGTCTCTGCTACTTCACGCCTCTTTCGAGCTCAGCATAATGAAATAACCTTAACTTCTTCTTCTTCTTCTACTTCTTCTTCTTCTTCTTCTTCTTCTTCTTTTTCGTGGACAAACCATGGAAAGAAGGCAACGTCCCGATTCGCTTTTTCCTATTTCGCCTTTTCAATTAAAATGCCTGATTTTGGGGCTGTACACTTTGGACTGAGTGACGGTACCGTTATGCCTCATGTACTTGTGCAAGTTTGCCTTATTTACGTCCTAAGCTCAGGAAAAACAAACAAAACAAAAACAAAACAACAACAGCAACAACGGAATGATTTTGAAAAAGGAAGATATAAGCAGAATTATCTAAAAAAAATTACTTGCATTTATTTCATAATTTTGTGTTTATTTCATGTAGGTATCTACGTGTGAATGAGCAAGTACATGAGTCAATGCGTTTAAGAAAAAATGGAACTAAATGTAAAAAAAAAAAGAAAGGTGACGTATCAAAAGGCGAAATGGGAAAAGTAATGTAGGAAAAGGGAAATGGG
>CM060306.1:70428011-70483011 GCA_030674185.1 Monoplex corrugatus | reverse complement strand
CAGAGTGTCTGAAGACGAGGAGAGTGGAGGAGATGCTTGAGGCAACAAGAGATAGAAACAGATGGAAGTCCATGATCGCCAACGTCATGCGGCAGGGCACCTGATGATGATGATGAAGGCTCCAGAGAGTCAATGACGAAAATGATGTGTGCGTGCGTGCGTGCTGCGTGCGTGCATGCGTGCGTGTGTGTGTGTATGTGTGTGTGTGTGTGTGTGTGTGTGTTTTATGTGTGTTTATGTGTGTGTGTGAGAGACAGAGGCAGGGCAGAGACAGAGACAGGGAGAGAATGAGTGAGTGAGAGAGAGAGAGACGGAGACAGAGACAGACAGACAGAGAGAGAGGGAGAGAGAGAGAGAGAGAGAGAGAGAGAGAGAGAGAGAGAGAGAGAGAGAAAGGGAGAGAGAGGGGAAGGAAAAGAAGGAGGGAGAGAGTAAGAGAGGCAGCAATAAAGATATAGGAAGAAAGAGAGAGAGAGAGAGAGAGAGAGAGAGAGAGAGACAGAGACAGAGAGAGACAGAGACAGACACATAGACAGAGACAGAGACAGAGAAAGTGACAGAGACAGAGACAGATGTGTACTGAAGGGGACGGCAAGACTGCTTTAGCAACTACATTTATACTGCTCACATCGTTGGCCTGGTGTTTTTCACGTTTCAGTCAAGAGCCCCTCTATGTACAAAAGTAAAGTTATTCAGCTGTTGCAAAGGAAGCATAAAAGCCGTCGTCACCTGCTTCATTTCACCTCAAGTAGTATATGTACGTCCCAGTACACTGTTTGATTGACACTTAAGTGTGTCAAGGATCTCACCATTAAATCGTAAATAGGAAGAAGTGCTGTGGCAAACCTTTATCTCATGCAGGCTTGGAGATTTGTGTGTGTGTGTGTGTGTGTGTGTTCCTTAACGCATAAATATTATCACTTTTTGAAAGCTTTTCAAGCAAAGAAATAAAATGTAAGTGGGAAAAGCATGGGCAAGAAAAAGCTTTTCAAACACAGGAGTAGTAAGTTTACACTCAACTTGAACAAATCTGAAGGTGGAGAATGCATTGGATTGGTTGTTGTGGTTGTTATTTATGTGTTGTTGCTGCCGTTGTTGTTGTTGTTGCTGCATGTTGTTTTGTTGTTGTTGTTGTTGTTGTTGTTGTTGTTGCTGTTGTTGTTCTTGTTATTGCTGTTGTTGTTGTTGTTGCTGTTGTTTTGTTGTTGTCTGTTGTTGTTCTTGTTATTGCTGTTGTTGTTCTTGTTATTGCTGTTGTTGTTGTTGTTGTGCTGTTGCAGTTGCAGTTGCTGCTGTTGTTGTTGTTGTTGCTGTTGTGTTGCTTGTTGTTGTTGCTGCTGTTGCAGTTGTTGTTGTTGCTGTTGCTGCTGCCGCTGTGTTGTTGTTGTTGTTGTTGTGTGTAAAAACAAACCACCGCATTTATTACAAATATATGTGTCGATTCGTTTCCTTGACTCCCCCTATGCATATGCATCTAACAGAAAACGACAATAAACAATATGAATATGTAGACACGCTTGATTGACTAATATTGTTCAGTATGTCCATCCATAACCCAGACAGTCTGGAACTCTGATTGTGGAATAATTTTCATGATAGGCATACCTGAAAAAATCAGTCTCAAATTAACTGTGGCACCGATACATTGTACAAAGAACAATAGGTGTGAACTGAGCTTCTGGCTGTTGGATTATTATCAAATAACTAGTTGTACTCGAGTTACCAATGCAACATCATAGTTGTGACCATGAGCACACTCATACAGAGAAAAATCTATATCTTCAGAGCTTATGATTGTTGATTTTTTTTTCAATAACCATATGTTCACCCGGGTTATGTCCTGGGTTTTGTCATCTCCCCACCTTTCCATTTTTTATGTAAACCCTCAGGACCTGGCCAGCTATGAGTTTATCCGCAGGCTTAAGGCTTGTGCATGATCACCGTACATATAGCACCTGTGACGTTAACGCATATGGAATTCATTCCGACCGCTGAGACGTCATCTTGAGAAACTGAAACTGATTTGTAAACAATGTAATTGATGACTGGATCCGAATGGGTCATTCAACGCATGGACAGCCCTCTTTGCATGATGAAATGACTATCGAGTAACATCGGGAGCTTGGGAAGTGATGTCCTGAAATGCGGGCTGTGTCGGTTCATCCGCAACTCGTGCGTTCTCGTTAACTTAAATATTTGCAAGTGCAACGTCAAGGTTCTAATTGTGATGTATTTGTAAAAGAGAAAATGTATCTCTATAGTTTGTGCCCTTTGGACAATTTTCTCAATAAACATGTACTGAATTATCAGCGCAATAAGATTATAGTGGCACTGGTATGCTCTTACAAGGGAAAAAAAACATAGCTTGAGTTTATGACCGTTGAACACTCCTCTCAATAATGACAGTTGAATCACCGATGCAACAATGAGGTGATGGCTTTGGCATATTGTCACAAGGGAAAGTATATCACCATAGTCTACGCCTATCGAATAGCTCAATAATCACAAACTGAGTTATTCCTTTCCCCTCCTCCCCACATGCACACCTATATTGCACAAAACGACAATAACCAATATGCCGATGTTGTTTGGTCCACACTGCGCATGTGTTATGTTGCTACAAAGTCTGCATATTCCGTCTTTGGCGAACATGTGTGCTTACATGTTTTAATGTTACTATAAACCACTGAACGTAGACACCGTTTGTGGGATCTTCAGCGTTAATACTTGTGGTTCTAAAAGAATCAGTGAAACTGAAAGCAACCTGTCTTCGTTTCCCCTGGGCGCGATTGCACAGCCGATCTTAGATCGTAAGTTTGCTTTGAACCTAAGAAGAAAAACACATGTTGAGAATACTTGATTCATATCATGGGATTTTAGAAAAATGTTCATTGTGTCAGCTATGGTGATTACAGGTGTGTTCACAGCTCTCCCACAATCCCGGGTCAGGCAATCTCTGGCATCCCAGCCAGCACGTCAAAGGTAGGTAATCGTCATCATACAGAACAAATAGCACATCACGTCCACATTTTGAATGGGAAACCCTACAGCTGTAACACCTACACCTGCTTACGAATTTGTACATGGGTGACTGATCGTTTAAACATAACACAACGAGCCCAGGTTGAATTAAACCACATCGACTGAGAAATTCCTCAAGGCTCCACGTATGTCAGACTTAATAGTCGTAACCGACCACACGTTTTATACACACACACACACACACACACACACACACACACACACACACACACACACACACACACACACACACACACACACACACACGCACACACACACACACGCACACTCACACACATACATATCTATATCCATCTATATATGTATGTACATATATATATATATATATATATATACATATATATATACATCTATATATATATACTATATTATATATATATATATATATATAAGTCTCTCTCTGTGTGTGTGTGTGTGTGTGTGTGTGTGTGTGTGTGTGTGTGTGTGTGTGTATACATACATGTATATATATGTATGTACGTATGTATGTATGTATGTATAACGAAATACATTGTGGCACAATACATTAATGTCATGATATATTTAACTCACTACGAAACATAAGGATGTGCACGGCTCCCAGGGCTGTGGACTTTTATCTTTTGTGACAGAAGTATCTAAATCCTGGTTAGGAGAGGATACATGCTTAAACTCCTTCTTAACCATACATACGCCTTCTATGCCCCTAAACCACCATATCGATTAAGATGAAACCACACTAGAGAACTTTTCACAACAATCTCATCATCATCATGTGCTTTGATGCATGACATTGGCGATCATGACCCTCCATATGAATATATTCTTTTTCGCTGAAAGTACTTCTTCTATACTATCTGTCTTCATCCACTGCGCAAGTCCGTCTAATATTTTTCTCTCTGGGTCTATCTGGTTATCTTTTTCCCTTCAGGTTTCCTGTTCTGACCAGGTGCTCTAATTTCTCTTGCCTCATTAATGTCATATGACAACAATCTACAGTTCACGATTATACCCCCTTTTTTTTTTTAGAAAATGATACATATCTGTCTTCCCCACAACAATTGTTTCATCAGCTTTCAATAAAACATCCACCCTTATGGGTATCAAAACTGGAAAAACGCTACTCTCAACAATTTTGGCACGTACAATTCCAGAACGCTAGCACAAACAAATTAATTCTTCCCATAGTTAAGCGCAAATAAACACGACTAATTTCATCTCACATGACATTCATGCCACAATGTTACTAACATAAATAAGGTTAATATTGCCAAAAATAACCGGAACGCCCCATTAAGATGTACATGTCTTCAGCCTTCCTTCAACACATCTGTCGTATAACGAGCATACATGGTTCACTAACGGTCCAAGGGGTGCCACCGTTGCTTTCTGGTCACATTATAGTCAATCATGTTACCTCCCCTCAGTTCGGTAACTGACAGTGCATACGTACAGAATAACGACCTCGTTCCGATCCCCGAATAAAACTTGGCTGCCTCGCCTGTTTGGTACAACAGTATAGTCTCTGCCCACACCCACGCGTTCATGCTAGCACGACAATAATTATCATCAATCAAATAACTTATTACTAATATCATAAGTATAATCTACAGGTGTAAATGGAGAGCATTACACACTCACCGAATGAAATGGTTTCCACACTCAAATTATACGTAAAAGACATTGAAATCTGACTGCCATCAGACTCAATCAGAACAAAGATAAGACCCAGGCACTGTTATTTTCGCGCATCATCAAAGTTGTACTTCTTCCAAGTTTAATCTCCCTCGGTGTGTGTGTGTGTGTGTGTGTGTGTGTGTGTGTGTGTGTGTGTGTGTGTGTGTGTGTGTGTGTGTGTGTGTGTGTGTGTGTGTGTGTGTGTGTGTGTGAGAGTGTGTGTGTGTGTGGTGTGTGTGTGTGTGTGTGTGTGTGTGTGTGTGTGTGTGTGTGTGTGTGTGTGTGTATGTATGTCTGCCTCTCACGCACACATACACATCTCTAGTCGATATGAAATAATCTCCTTTCTTTAAAAAAAAAAAGGTAGGAAAACAAAAGAGGGCACGCGGCATTTCAGCGACGTGCTCTTTTCAATAAAAGACAAATCAAATATGCGAGAGGAAAGACTGTGCAGGTAGAGTACGCAATACAATAGAATTCAATACAATCTCAGTAAGCAGATTATGTAGGTCAGCAGGCTAAGTAACCACGAGGGTTAATAGGGAACCGAATACAGGTCAAAACCATATCCATGGACAAAGACATAGGCTACGCGCTGTGCTATCATCAGGCTTTCTGAGCACACAGAGAACTAAAATAACCTGTTCTTATTGTTATTTTTGTTTAAAACCCACCCGACTGCGTAGAGCCATATCAGGGCTATAACGTTTCAAAACATGCACCATACTTCAACAGGAAAAAAGGAAAAGAAAATTAAGTAAACATATCCATGCATTCGCGCACATAATCTAAAGAAATGCCCCTGGCGCTGACCACTCTGTCCCATTCATCAGACAGGGATTAAAAAAAAAACTGAGTACAAATTTAAACATAACTAAGGACACTAAAACATACATAAAAACAGGCCTAAATTTCCTGAAATTGCTTCGCATATCTCATTTCCCTAGAACCATAAATGCACTTAATGCATGTACCAAATCATCACTCCTAAGAGAAAATACACAAGACTTTATCGAACACATACAGGTGAATGGACCAGCAAGACAGAGGATGATAGGAAGAAATAATAGAAAGCAAAGGAACAAGGCAGAAACAAAGAGAGTGACAGAAAAGATGAAATTTCTAGCACAGAATTTCCTGAAGGTGGGGATACTATTTATGCTGAAGAGCCCCCCCCCCCCTCCCTCGACCCCCCCCCCCCATCCCGGAATCCCCACGGGTGGAAGCTTATATAAGGTTGCTGTATCATACACCGAATTTCATTACAGAATATGAAATCAGCTCACAGATCATTTGGAATGGAGAAGCTTACTATTGAAAGACTGTCCACGACTGGGAAAAACAAACAAACAAACAAACAAAAAAACGAAAGAGATTTGTGACAGAGCGACTACGTTGGTCAATATAAAGGCACTCTGGTTAAGCAGACAAATATTTGTTCCTATACTCAAGACTAAAAAGTATTTAACAGATGTTACACATAAAGCATGACCATATTGAATACTTGCTCGAAGGGTAATGTGAAGAAATTTAGAATGTGTTGCTGTCTCTTATTCTGCTGCTGTAAATTAAAAATATTTCAGCGTAAAAACAGTAATAACTCCACTCAGCTGCTCCTGTGTGCTAAAGTAAGACTTGGTAATATGTAAAGAACATTGTGTATGTGCCATGGCCTAACATCGATGTGTATTATCGTGTGTCATAAGTAAAAACAAAATCACCCACTGCAATTTTCTAAGATTAAGACTACTCACCTATGGTAGTTATTCATTCTATGTATGTAACTGCGTATTGAACACTGAATTGTTGTTGCATGTTTTTTCATTTTTTTTCATTTCTACATTTCAAAGAAATGAACTTCCTGAGCAAGGGTGAAAAAAGAAATAAAAAATACTGGAAGCTGGTGGATGGGGTGAAGGAATCAAGGGGTTTTCTTTCTTTCTTTATTTATTTCATTTCATTTTTTTTCAGTTGGTGGATAGAGTGCGGGACTTTGTGGGGAAGGGGGCAGGTATATTCTCCAATCATCCTGGTGATGTCAATGTTTCATAGATCGGACCGTTCCATTCCTCCATTTCAAGACCAGCACATGGGGTTTTGAGCCAGATAACAAGGAGTCAGCCAGATAGTTGCTGGTATTTGTGGGTGCGGAGCATATGGAATTGTCCGACTGTCAAGAATCCTTGAACGACCACCAAGAATTCTTCTTGAACACCCCCCCCGCAAAAAAACCCTCAAAAAATCTAGATAAGAGTGCCTTGTACCAATGATCTTTTGAAAACACAACATTTTACCGGACTTGCTGCTGGGAAGTTTAGATTTTCAAAACCTTTTCTGCGTGTTCTGCTAAAGGACTTCCATGTTTTAGATCTGTTTTTGTCTTGTTTTAAAAATCCCTCATGAGAATATTTCCTCGGGCCGAAGGTATGATAATATGAGAAATATATAACTACAAAAATGAAAATGTCTCACGACTTAATAAAAAAAAATTTAAAAAAACCCTATCACAACTTGAAAAAGGCGAAGATTGCTCACATATGGCACGGACAAAAAAGAGAGGCTGATCTTGGCTCGCCATTGTTAATGAAAGGGATGTGGGGGGAAGCGTAAAGGCGAGGCATGGTTTGCTAATAAAATATGGCAAAAACATTTATAGAAAAGTAGACAAACATCACAGTTTTATTGGGAAAGTCATCGGCTGGATTTACCTTGACACCTCTGCCAGGCAGGTAATAGGCGGTGAGGTGGGTGGAAAGTAACCTCAAAGACTAGTTATTTTAGACTGTGATACAACCTTCAGCAAATCTGCAGTGAATCTTGGGTTGCTTTTTCTTAATGAATCCATGTCCATGGAAATGCTCATGCTCACTACCTGAACAAAATCCTATATCTCCAACTTCGTAGAATAAGCAAAACCCACCCGTTTCTTTCTAAAGTAAGACACATACACACTGAATCTGTCTTCCATTCTATCCGGGCTAGACTATGGTAACTCTCTTTGCTGGACCTTCTGATAATAAACTATCCAAACGTCAATGAATCCAAAACGGTGCAGCTGTATTCGCCCTACGTAAGAGCAAACAATGCAGTGCTAAAGTACTCTCTTGAAAACAACTGTGGCTCCCACTCATAGCAAGAATTGAGTACACAAATTGCTACTCTCTGCTTTCAGTGTCTACTTTTGAATTTCGTGCCAATATATACTTCAGAACTCCTCCCGTATTACAAACATCTCAAAACTCTCAAGTCTAAAGAAACTTGTATTATAACCATACCTTGACTGTTTCTAACTATTTGCGAAAAAATCTTGGACAAACTAAATGGAAACCTACACATTGTCTTTAAGACAATTGTTTCTTTACTTTGAAAAAAAGAAACGCTTTAAATATATCTCTTTCAGAAATATCTCCAAAATTCATGGACTCTCTTTCTTCTCTCTCTCTCTCCTCTCTCTCTCTCTCTCTCTCTCTCTCTCTCCTCTCTCTCTCTCTCTCTCTCTCTCTTCTGTATATATGTAGGCTATATGGAGTGCATGCAAAAAAAAAAACCCAACAAAAAACAAAAAACAAACAAACAAAGAAAAAATACATAAAACTTAACGGAAAGAACAGCAAATTGAATTCGTATCTGCAATTTTTATCTGCGCAAGAAAATATCAAAGAAGTCTTTTTACAGTTTGTTCTTTCTTTCTCCTTTTATGTCTACTAAGATGTATGTATTTATTCTTTGTTGTCTCTTGTATAAGTTTGACAAAGGCCAGTTGGTGAAAATTTGTACCTGCCTTTTTGTGGATCAAACTTCGGGTCCTCATTTTATTTGTGTGTGTTTGTGTGTGTGTGTGTGGTGGTCTTTGATTTAATGTCTATTCACTAAAGTGATTTTAGACAAAAAAAAAAAAAAAAAAAAAAAAAAAGGAGAGGAGGAGTGAAGAGGATGTTTGAAAATTGTCAATTTTGGTTTTGAGAAAAGATGATCCAGAAAACAACTGTTTCGAGGAGGGGAAGGTAAAACTAACAAATAACGTTACCATAATTAACGATTTAAATAAACTAAATAAGTAACAAACAAAATTGATAAATTTCTAGAAGAAATGAATAAAAAATAAAACCAAGAATTGACTAACTATAACAGTGAACAAGTGAAATAGCATTTTAAAGGTAATTCGCTATAGGACTTTTTGACAGGCTAACAAAAAAATCATATAGTATTGATAATGAGGCAAATATGTCAGAAACTGTACTCATAGATAGTGTAGGAATATGTCGTTTTACCCTAACGCAAGAAAGAATATGACTATGTGTTATCTTCTTCCCACACAAACACACTATGTTCTTGGTGTATTTTGTTTTGAATGCATCAAGTTTCCATCTGTACATAAGAGATTGTATAAGTCTGTTGGCAGGAAGCTGCTTAAGTGTTTTGCTGACTTCAAAGTTCATGTGACATTTATCATACTTTTTCTGTTTTAATTGGAACTGCTTCCAGACATAGTTGTCCACTAAAGTGTAAGTCTCGTGCAATGAGAGAGAAAGCTGGATATTGTTTGAATCTGGTGAGTTATTAGCTCCCCGTTTGGCAGCCCTATCAACTTTATCATTATAATAAAAAGAACTATGAGAAGGTATCCAGCAGAAAGTAATATCTGTGCCTCTTGAAGATAAACCATGAATCAAGTGACTAATTTCCAGAATCATTTCAGGTCTTGTTTGTAATTTTGATAATTTAAGAGCCTGAATACTGA
This sequence comes from Monoplex corrugatus, assembly GCA_030674185.1. Classification (NCBI taxonomy): domain Eukaryota; kingdom Metazoa; phylum Mollusca; class Gastropoda; order Littorinimorpha; family Ranellidae; genus Monoplex; species Monoplex corrugatus. The sequence continues at coordinate 70,473,572 of CM060306.1, read as the reverse complement.
TTTTGAATCGACGCAAAAAAGTATCTGAAAAATTGTCCTAGGAAGACTTATCATAAATTTTAAAGCCATTAATATTGCAAAGAGTTCAGCTGTAAAGACAGATTTATCAAGTCCTATATTGAAAGATTTTTCAATTTTGAGAGCAGGTATTAAAAACGCTGAGCCTGCTTTTCTTTCAATTACTGATCCATCAGTGTAAATTTTCAAGTGATTGGGATATAAGTCGTCTATATGACATTTAACCTGACTTGCCAGTAAGTTTATATTGTCTTCTTTTTTTAAATTAGTGTGGTGTACGTCAAATTGTGCTCTATGGAGTTCCCAACTGGGTACTGGCGAAAAGGAAGGTCTTATAAGATACAGGATCTACGTCTAGATCAATTCCTGAGCCTTTCATGACGTCAGATGTGTATGTTGCAAGTGTGACCTGTGAAGATATTGATTTAGCTCTTTTTGGAAAGTCGGTATCTGATCTCAGTTTAGTTTCTGTTTCTGAGATGTTTTCTACGGTGGTATTTCTTAACAAAAATTTAGTAGAAGCGACTTTCCTTTGCTCTTCAAGTGGTAACAGATCGATTTCATTATATGTACGAAGACAGGAAGCATGCATTGGAAGACCCAGCGCAAGTTTGAAACCTTTACAATCTATGCTCTGTAGTTTTTTTAGTAAGTGTTTCGGTGCACTGAAGAAGATTTCTTGGGCATAGGTTAATTTAGATCTAACAAGCGATTTACAAAGATGAACAAGTATTGATGAATCTTGACCCCATGTCTGTTTGCGAACTATTTTTAAGAAATTTAAACTTTTCTGAGCTTTGGTTAACAAGTATTCAATATGCTGATTCCAAGATAATTTTGCTGTAAGGAAAACTCCTAAGAATTTAATTGATTCGTTAAACTGAAGAAGAGTGTCTCCCAGTTTGAAAGTGGGAATATTTGCTGGGTTTGCTCCACTATTAAATAAAACTATTTTTGTTTTTTCCAGGGATAGATGTAACCCATTTTCTACCATGTATCGTGCTATTTTATCAAGTTCTAATTGGTAACATTTGCGTGTATAATTAATACAGCGCAAAGGAGTTTTCCTTTTCATATTTACCTGTATCCACATGCACAAATCGTCAGCATATTGAGCTAAAACTACATGTTTAGATAATTTACTGGGTAATCATGCATTAATATCATGAAAAGAAGGGGAGCTATAACGGATCCCTGAGGGATACCCATTTGAAGAATTCGTTTTGTGGAATATACATTTTCAATCCTCGTTTGAAATACTCTGTTTTCTAGGAAACACTTCACATAGTCAAAGACGTGACCTGTCAGCCCAATACTTTTAAATTTAAATAACAATCGGGAATGCCACACTTGATCGTATGCTTTAGTTATATCAAAAAAGGTAGCTAAAACGCATTGACGTCTTGCAAATTGTTGTTTTATGTTAGTAGTTAGCTTTGTTAGGATTTCTACTGGTGACCTACCTTTCCGAAATCCTGCCTGATTTACTGGTATTATTTTATTCTTTTCACAATAGTGCATCAATCTCTTTAAGATTATCTTCTCCATTAGTTTACATACGTGTGATGTTAATGCAATTGGCCTGTAGTTTTTCAAATCATTATTACATTTACCTGGTTTTAGTACAGGAACCACTATTGTTTCTTTCCAGTTGTAAGGCATTTTCCCACTATTCCAGCATATTTTAAATATGTTATGTAGTAAGATTATAAAATTTTCTGGTAAATTTTTCAGCATCTCATTGGAAATTGCATCTGGTCCAACTGATGTCTTTTTACTTGGAATTGACTGAATGGCATCTTTTAATTCTTGAAGTGTGAGTGATGCATTTTTGTAGTGATTATTGTCAGAGGCAGGATCTTTTCTTCTCGTTCCCTATAATTTCTATCAGAGACAGGAAGTCCTTCTACACGACAGGCCTCAGCAAACACGTCTGCAAAAGCTTCTGCTTTCTCTAATGAGCTAGGAAAAGGGTTATTTTCTAGCTTTACTGGAATTGACGGCAACTTGATCCCGTTTTTCATTAATTTTAGTTTTTCCCAAATCTTTATCATGTCTTTGTGGTCATTTACTTCATATTTACAAAAAGATGTCCAGTGTTGTTCTTTGGCTTGCTCTATGATTCTGTTGCACTTAATGTTGGCACTTTTCATCACTGTATGATTTTCAGGTGACCTGTTTGCTAAATAGATTTTGTATTTTTCTTTCTTTTCGTTCACTGCCTTTTGACAATCCTCATTCCACCAGACATTTCCATGATGTTTTCCTTTTTTCGACACTGTAAGTTTTGGAATTGAAATGGTAACAGCCCTTAAGAGTGAGTTACAGAAAACTGCGTACATTTCGTTTATATTCATTGTTTCAGATAGATCTGTTCTTGTCTTTTCAAGGATTGTCTTAAAACTGGCCCAGTCTGCATTTTTATAATTAAACTTGGGTAAACTATCTTCTGGTATGGCGTCTATTTCAGTAGTATGGTTTAGGGTAAGACGTATGGGGATGTGATCTGATCCCAACAAGTCATCCTCTGTTTGCCATGTGGCGGTTGGGGCTAGGGATGGTGAGATTAAAGTGAGGTCGATAGCTGTGGGTCTGTGCGTTGGTATATCGGGGATACGGGTAACGTGTCTGTTGTTTAGTAAATATAAATTGGAATCTACAATATTGTTAATCAACCTGTTGCTTGTTATGTTTGTACAATACTTTTCCCAAAATGGGGCATGCGCATTAAAATCACCTCCAATTATCCACTTGTCGTCCTGATCTTGAAATTGTCTTAGCCATTCAGTGTTCACAGAGTCTGGGCCTCTTGGTAAGTATACAGAGGCCATATTCACAACTAACGATGAGGAAAATTTTATAATGATTGCACATGATGAAATAAATGCGGTAGATTTTGGTACTGGCGATGATCTTTCACAGTAGGATAGTCCTTCACGAATATATATAGCAGTTTGTATACGGCCACCGTCATTTACAGAGTCACATATGGGTGGATAATAATAACCGGATATTTTAGGTAATTTGGTTTTGACGGTGTTCAACGACTGTAGAAGCATGACATGGATGTTTTTAAGATAGAGATAGTTACTCAAATATGAGATGTTTTTTAACAATGGAACGTGTGTTCCACTGAAAAATGTTGATATCACTTACTACACACGTCTTCATGAGGAACGGTTGAATAAGTTTGGAGCAATATGCTACGTTTAGATAATTAGATATTCTTTTAACTTGGAATCAAAAGGAACAAATAGCATAAAAACGAAGTATGTAAACAAGTAAATAATTAGGTAAAACAATATAGCTGAGAACTGAACGAAGAGGAACTGAATCTGAGCTGAATCTAAAATGACCAAGGAGGGAAGAAAAACGGAGAGTGAAAGCCCGGTCTTTGTTGATGGTGTTGTCGGGTTGGTCTCCTCGGTTTTTCCCAGAAGATCTGGTGGATTTGCCTCCCTAAGTTTCTGGCCAGAACGCTCGCCCCTCTGGTGGTTGGATGGACGTCGTCCTGGCTGACTTGAGTGTGACTGATGGTTTGAAGATTTTCATTGTTGACGTAGTCGACACTCACTGCTTTTAGGAGTCGCGCTTTGGTCAGGGCATTAAGGAGCTCTCTTTTAACGTTTAGGTGTTGGTTTCTCACAGGAGCGACCTGGCTTAACATTACCCTGGCTTTTGGAAATTGGGTTTTAAAAGTGTTCACACAGATTTCTAGATTTTTGCTGCATTCAATGGGCTCCTTTGTTTTCAAATCTGAGATCCCCACATGTAGAACAACACAGTCAGGTTCAGGAGTCAGCTCTTCTTTTGATTTTTCAATGGCTGTCTTACTGTCGTCGATGGTACGGATCTTCCTCGTCGCCATCTGAAAACCGTAGGAAGAGCCCAGTCTCTTTCCATCCACTTTATTTAGGACGGAGTCGTGAATGATGAGGACACGAGGAAGAGCATTTGACTTTGATTTGGAAGATACCGCAGTTTTGACGTCACATTTAGGTTTTGTTGAAACGTCTGGTCTATGTTTGATGTCATTTTTCTTTCCATTTTGTGTTTTTGCCCGATCTTCTAGTTTGGGGGGTTGAGCCGCGCATTCCGCATAGGTGGAGAATTTGTCCATCGGTGACATGGTGGTAAGGTCACCGTGGACCACAGAACACTAAAACAACAGAAGGGACAAGCCCTCTTAGCGCGATCGAAAAACGCGTGCTGGTTGGCTCGGCTGGCCGCCATCTTGTTAATGCTGAGATTCGCTGTCGCGGCGAGCGATACACACACGCAGTGCGCTGCTCTCACATGGCTTGCCTCTGTTTACGTTTGTAACCTGACAGACTGTTTACGTATGTGTGTGTAAAAGGAGAGAGAGAGAGAGAAGAGAGGGGGGGGGGACAGGGGTGGGGGGGGGGGGGGGAATTGCCGATGCATGGGTAGAAAACTATTGCATGATACTCATAGTCATACCCCCCAAAAAAAATTCTTACTTCTTTGAAAAGTGAAACTCTTCATTAGCCGTCGCACTATTATTTTCACCCTGTCACTGCTTCAGAAACATTGACCTGTCACTTAGTCAGTTAGTGTGTGTACTGGGACTGAGGGGGAGGATGTGTGTGTGTGTCTTACACTTCATACCATTAGTTTTTCTCTTTGTTATGTGTTGAGTCATCATTTTGTGTGTGCTTACTTCTGAATTTATGTTAGTATTGTTACACAAGCAATCAGTCGATCTTTTCAGGTTTAATGTCATTGTCAACAGCGAGGATTATTTAAAAGATGGTACCTTTAGACATTTGATTATAACATGCGCCACACACATGAGACAGAAGTCGTACACGACAAGTAAGAATGATTGAGTTTCACAATTTTTTTCTGTGAAATTACAAGTGTTCATCACTTCAGAGTTTTTGCCTGTCGTATACAACAACATAAAAATGAAGAACTCAGAATAAAAAAAAACAACAATAAAGTAATATAATACAGAATTCACACATGTAAAATTCATGATTTAAAATGTACTCACATGACTTGACAAAGACATGCCTGGACATCTTCCCAAAATGATCAGCCACAGCGGTGTATAATTCACAGTTAATCCAGCTCCAACAGCACTCATTCCAGGAATGTTCACATCTCAAGTGTCTTGTCAGCCACAGCGGTTTATAATACACAGTTAGTCTTCACACGTTAAGTTTCTCGTCATCCACAGAAATGTAGTAAAATATTCACTGTTGCATTAATGGCCCATGAGTGTTCACAGGTGTGTAATACACAATCAAATCTAAAATCCACAGATGAACTACATAATTGTTCACAAGTTCAGTTCCTTATCACAATATCAGCTACAGCAGTGTGTTATGTTCACAGTTAAATCCAGCTGAAATAGAGGTCTGTAAATGTTCACATGTTAAGTTTCTTGTCCTTGTTCAGTTCTGCACCTCTGACTTTTGACTTCAGTTGCTGATTGAACAGTTTCACTTCGTGGTAAATCCTGATGTTGCAATAAGCAGCAATAAGGCTTGCCAAACATTCACACTCACAATTCAGATCATCTGTTTGTGACTTGACAAAGCTGTTCAGAATAGTTTGCCTTGGGTTGGCTCTTGGCAATCCCTTTGATGTAGCTACTCTGAAGTGAAGTTCAAAGCATCTGAAAACCTGCAGCAGTGGCTCACTGACACGAACCAGGCATCCAAGTTTAAACTCTTTGAGTGACACAAGTGACACAAGTGAGGGAGTTTCTCCAGTTGCCTCATTTGCACTGATGGTGAACTTTTCCACACAGAGAGGACAGTCGTTTTTCTGCTTGAACTTCCTCACGACAGCACCAGCAATGTACTGAACAATGTCTGACTCGACGGGTGGCAGTTCCATCTCCAAGTCTGTGAAGGAAGAGGAAACCAAGTTGTTCTCACAACTGAAGGAGTTGGTTTCGATGGGGTCTGCATGATCAGCATTCTCTGCATCACATTCAACGTCTGCTGTGCATGGGTTGACAATGGGATGGTGTCCATGCTCACCATCAGGCTGGCAGTTGGCACCAGCACTGATTGTCTTGTCCAAGAGCTCTGATGTTGCAGAAGAACAAGACAGGCAACGGAGTGCATCGACATATGCTGGCAACGTCGGGTGGTCGTTGAAGCCATTGTAGCCACGTATTTGACTGTGAAGGTTCTCAACGTGATCCTGGTTACACTTTCTCAGGCACAAGTGTGTCAAGACCTCCTCCTCCATGATTAGCTTTTGGCTCAATCCCTTCATTGCTGAAAGCACTAGGAGCCACCCTTTGTGACTTGGAATGTTGCTGGCCAGTTTGTCATTCTTTGGGTTTGTGAAACACCAGCTTTCCACAAAGTTGGAAAAGGAAGCAAATCGAACCTGGTCACCCTCAAAATCACTCCTTGTGACCGGCTTCTTCCCGACTGGGGCGGAGAGGGAATGAGAGTCGACAAAATCCCACATGCTGTTCACCGTCTCCACAAAGCATGCTGTTTGAAGAGCAGCCTCGGACATCAACGACTTTGACACATACAATTTCAAGGCAGCAGCGACTGAGTGGGAAAATATCTGGCATGCCAAGATGACTTTCATCTTTTTCCCTCTGGGCAGGGTGAAGTGACACTCCTTCAGCTTGGGAGCAGCGCGAATTGACCCGCCAGATGTTTCAAGGGAGAAGAGTTCTTGGAGGTGACACCACTTTGCAATCATTCTTTCTCCATCCCAGCTGAAGGAGATGTATTTCGTCATGAAATTGTTCCTCAAGTTTTTGATGAGGTGTGGCGGATCTGGCATGACAAAGGACTGTGTAGTGCCATGAAACACATACGGTCGTTCCACACACACACCCATGTCTTTCATCCATTTCCATTGGCAGGATTCTTGGTCCATCACAATGGCATCAACATACAAACCAATCCCTGTGACGGCTCTGACGATTTCGGAAATGATGGCTGTCAAAGTAGGTGTTGCCAGGTTGTGCTTGGCAACAAAATACCCCAACACCTGCTTCCACTTCAGGGTCAGTCCCCTGATCATGACCAAAATTGCTTGGTCAGCGATTTCGTCACTCTGGTGATGCTCGCCGCAGTTGACAAAGCCGACCAGCTCGTCACGATGATGACTGTAGGTCAGGGCTTTGGTCACAGTCATTCCATCCAAGGAGAGTGTCACTCTTTTCTCATGTTCTTCAAGTGCTAATGTTCTCAAGCGCATCATTTCCACCAGACTCTGACACAGACCGACCCCAGTCAACACAGTTGAAAAGCGCCTCCTGAGTGTTCTTGGATGTGGAAGCATAAACCCAACGGAGCGGAGAACGGCATAAGCAGAAGTGCTCCTAAAGTACACAGCGAGACACAACTCCATAGCCTCTTTCTCGGTGTCCCAGTTGATCCACTTTTTCTTCCGCATCATGATCTTGAATAAAGCTGCTGGAACAACTGGCAGGTCTTTGAGGAAATTCTCCAGGATTGCTTCTTTCTTTGCACGAAGAGACGCTACTTGTACAGCATGGCGCTTTATAAGTCTGACCTTGGCTGCTTGTGCTGTTTTGCATTTCCTTTCAAGTTGTTTGTTTTGTTTCTTGAGGTCTTCTAAAGCACGTTTGGCCTGCTTCAGCTCTCGGGCCAACTTCTCAGGATCTGGTTCGGACGCTTTCACCACGGGTCTAGTACTGTCTCTGTCACCATCACAATCATCACCATCACCTTCATGATATACAGAGCTGGAGGCAGTATCTTGTCGTCTCCTCTTTGGTACAGGCTCTCTGATCTTGGGCGGAGGTCGTCGACATTCCATGGATGGAGGAGGATTTGGGCAGCTGACAATGGTAGGCATGGCAGTCGGTAGCAGTCGAGAATGCTGAATGTCTGTAGGGCAGTTGAAAACTTTCTCATGAAAATGTACAGAGCACACCCTCTTCGACTTGATGTCAGCAATCTTGACGTCATCTCTCCTGATGTTGATGATCCACTTCTGGCACCTGAAACAAAATCAAAGTAAACATGAAATACATCCACAGTTGCCTCATAGCTCAGCTTGCCAACCACCACCAAGTATGTAGAATTTGTGATTAACCAAGCTCACCTAATCACAGTCAGTCTCAGTCTCAAAGTCACTCTTACCACACACAGACACACACACACACACGCACACACACACACACACACACAAAACACACACACACACACACACACGCACGCACACACACGCACGCACGCACACACACACACACACACACACACACACACACACACATATATATATTATATGCAAGGGATTATGTAGGTCAGGTTATCTAATGAAATATTGATAAAAAAAATATAAAGTTTCCATGCACATTTGCCTCCACATACATAACATAGGGTCTTACATGTGCAGTTCATGCACTGCATTTGTAAACAATGGGGCAGGCCGGTGTCGGTTGGCGGTGGCCTACACGTTGTCGGCGCACACTTTGTTTTGACAAGTCACACGTGTACACACACACTGGCACTCAACACAAGAAGACTGAAAATAATACCAACTTACCTCTCTCTGTCTGTCTCCGTATTTGGAAAATAGAAGAAGCGCACTGGCTTGCCTGTTCTTGGGTCAATACTTGTACGATTGTTGTTGCTGCAGTTGATCACACAACAGTAACACGCTCCGCGTTTGGTTACAGTACTGGTACTCGCCATGCTGCTTCAGTCAGCATTTTAAAAATGGCGCCCCGAACGTTTACGGAAATTGCCGGAACATACCGAGGAGGCGCTTGTCCCTTCTGTCTTATTTGTCTTCTGTGCCGTGGACTGCGGAATCAGTCTGGCACGCAATGGTAGTCGTAAGTATTGTGCACTTATTGACGTCGCGCAGCTCCTTTAACGTTGTGTTGTTTTCGAATAAGATTTTTCTGTCTGACTGTAGTATGGTTGTGAGGTTATTGATTTGTTTTGAAATTTCTTGGATGGTACTTTTTAAAATGTCAATTTCCCTTACCGCCTCATGTGTGTGTGTGTGTGTGTGTGTGTGTGTGTGTGTGTGTGTGTGTGTGTGTGTGTGTGTGTGTGTGAGTGTGTGTGTGTGTATGTTTGTGTGTGTGTGTGTGTTTGTGTGTGTTTATGCGTGTCTCTGTGTGTGTACATGCGCGTGCGCGTGTACGTGTGTATGTGTTTTTGTGAGTGTGTGTGTGTTTGTCTGCATGTGTGTATATATGTGTGTACGTCTATGTGTGCTTTTATATGTGTGTATTTTGTGTATTTTGTTCAAGAAAAAAAAGAAGAAAAAAAACAAGCAACGATATTTGATTTGTCTCAACCTCGTTTTGATGCGTAACTTCATTAACCTGAGAAAATTAGCGGGACCGGATGCTTGGGCATACATGATCTTCAAGTTTTGCTGAGAGGTAGTCTATCCTATTACAAGCAATGTACGTAGGGTTAAATTGACCTTTATCAAGCTGATTGTATCTCATAACAGAGCTGTAGACGTCGTGACTTTAACTTCAACAACAACAACAACAACAACAACAACAACAACCAAACAAACAAAAACTACAATTAAAAAAAACCTGGCCTGTTTGCTGCCCAGCTTGACTCTTCTTGGTTATTCTGATGATATCACAATATCAAAAGAGGGGTCAGACAGGATTGTGTTTTGTCAACAGATCTCTTCTCCCTTTACAGTGAAACCATCATGAGAAACATAGAAGAATGCCCTGAAATAAATGTTGGAGGAAAATTGGTTTAAACAACATTTGTTTAGCAGATGTCAGCGTGGTAATTGCAGGAAATGAAAGGGACCTACAAAACCTGGTGAATATAATAGAAATCAAAATTAAAATTAACGGGTTGGAGCTAAATAGCAAAAGACAAGTTTTGGTAATCAGTAAAAAACGTGAAATTCCCTCATGCCAAAAAGAAAAAGAAAAACAAAACAAAATACAGCAAACGGCACAACCTTGAGACAGGTTGATAGGTTTAAATATCTCGGAACAGTCATCTCACCAGATGGCAAATGTAAACGAGAAATAGCCAGCAGAATCGGCCACGCCCAAACAGCATTCAAGAAGGTGAAAAGCATTTTTACCAACAAATGCCTCTCAATTAACATCAGGAAGAGAGTTTTTGAATGTTACATAGAACCAATACTTTTATACGACTGTCAGTCGGCACGTTTAAAGAGCAACAACTATTGTCATAGTCACTTGAAAAAAATCCGTCGGGATGCCGGGGACTCTTGAAGTATAAAAAATATCCCCAATTTCTGGAAAATCTGTGCTAGAAATTGCCTCTTTTCTGTCACTCTCTTTGGTTCTGCCTTGTTTCTTTGCTTTCTGTCATGTATAAATGCATTTTTGGCTCTAGGGAAATGAGATATGCGGAAATAAGTTTTGGAAGTTTTGGCCCGTTTTTATATATTAGTCCTTAAGTTATGTTTAAATTTGTATTAGGTGTGTGTATTTTTTAAATTTTTTTTTGCAAATTCAATGCGCGATAAATTGGACAGGGTGGTCAATGCCAGTTTTCTTTTCTTTTTTTTTCTGTTGAAGTATTATGTATGCTTTGAAGCAGATATAGTCCTGATGTGGCTTTACGCAGTCAGCTGAGCTTTAAACAAAAATAACAGTAGATAATAAAAAAATCGGAAAAAAAATTGTTTGGTGGCTGGCATTTGAAATGCTTTCATTTTTGTCACAGCCCGTTGTGAAAGTAATACCTTAACTGACAGTGACGGACACGTTAAGCGTAAACACACGCTTTTGTAAAATTGCAAAAAGTTGTGCAAGGAATAAGTGGATGACAGTGCACGTCTATGTAGAGCAGGGCCGGGGAGGTGGGGGGTGGGGAGAGGGATGATAGTTCATGCCTATAAGGATCCTGACCCTGTTACTGCTCCGTCACACCCTTACCTGAACTGAGAGCAGTAGTGGCACCAGTGACCAAGATGGAGTCGGGCTCAGAGGCGGTTCTACAGGCCGTAGGTGACCTGGGTCCCTACCAGGTGTTGCAAATGGTGCTTCAGATGTTCAGCTCTGTCGTCAACGCTTTTCCTACTTTGATCGTCGTGTTTATCGGTGAGTTGGGTTGGTTTCTGGTTCGTTTGTGTTTTGTTTATAGTTATCATTTTTTGTCTGTTTATAGTTGTCGTTGTGTGTTGTTTTTCTTCTTCCTTTTATTCATTTAGTCATTCACTTATTTATTTATTTTTTTTTGTTATAATTATTATTATCAGCAGCAGCAGCAGCAGCAGTAGTAGTAGTAGTAGTAGTAGTAGTAGTAGTAGTAATAGTAGTAGTAGTAGTTTGACCCAAAAATCGAAATGAACGTCTAATCCTTCAGAAGGGGACGAAAAACGAGCCAGACCCGTGTGCCTTTTGGCTGAACACACTGAAGATCCCACGGCAGTTGAAAATCGTGAAGAGCTGGGCATTGTGCGGCTGCCTTGGTATAAAACATTGGAGAGATAGGTTGATTTCCCAGGTCCCATCCCTTTCAGACCAATTAGTCTTCGTGCCTTTCTGATGTCTTGCTTTAAAAAAAATTAATATGAATATAAATTTCAAGTGAGAGAGAGGGGTTAGGCGCTGCCCTCGTGGTGCTGGCCCGGGAAAAGTTGAGGTTTCTGCAACCTCACTTCCCTATGACCTCAAGATTATGGAACTATCTAGGTAGGACCTAAGGACCTGGCCAGCTCATGGGTTTATGTACAGGCTGAAGGCTTGTGCATGATCATTATAAAACTTCTTCATCACATGACACCTGTGAAGTAAGTGCCTATGGAATTCATTCCGAGCGTGGAGACGTCATCATGAGAAACAAACTGAAACTGAAACTGTTCGTTGATTAAGTAAGCTGGCTGCTCAGATGTGACTGAGCTGGCTGGTTGGTTAGTATTGTTTTATTATTATTATTATTATTATTGTTATTGTTGTTTAAGACCCAGCCGACTGCATAGAGCCATATCAGGGCTATAACCGCTTCAAAACTTCAACAGGAAAAGAAAACCAAAGAATGAAAGAAAAGTAAGTACACATATCAATGCATTCGCGCACATAATCTAAGGACATGCCCCTGGTGTTGACCACTCCATCCAATTTATCGCACAGGGATTTAAAAACACACCTGAATACACAAGTATAACTAAAGACACCAAAACATATATAAACAGGCATAAATTACCTAAAATTGCTTTCGCATATCTCCACTCACTAGAGCCAAAAATGCACTTAATACATATACCCAATTATCAATCATAAGAAAAATACGTAAGACTATGTCGAACACATACAGGTGAATGGACCAGCAAGGCAGAAAAAAGATAGGTAGAAATGACAGAAAGCAAGGAAAGAAGGCAGAACCAAAGAGAGTGACAGAAAAGGGGACATTTCTGACACAGAATGTCCAGAAGGTGTGGATACTATTTGTACTGAAAGCTCCCGGCATCCCCACGGGTGGTGGTGGTGGAGGTGGTGGTGGTTAGTAAGCGAGCTAGCTGGACAGTTTGCAGAAATATGGCTGCTTTGGGAGTTGTTGGTTAGGTAACTGGCTGGTTGGTCAGATGGCTGGCTGTTTATTATGTAAGTGAGTTCGTTGGTTAGTTGGTTGGTTGGTTGGTTGGGTGCTTTGTTGGTAAATCGGCCAGTTGGTTGGTTAGCTAGTTGGCTGGTTAGTTAATTGGTTGTTTGGTAAGATGGCTGGTTGGTTAGTTAGTGAGTGAGTTGGTTGGTTGGTTGGTTGCTTGGGTGCTTCGTTGTAAAATCAGCTGGTTGGTTGGTTAGTCAGTTGGCTGGTTAGTTAATTGATTGTTTGGTAAAAAGGCTGGCTGGTTAGCATGTAAGTGGAGTTGGTTGGTTGGTGGTTGGTTGGTTGGTTGGTTGGTTGGTTGGTTGGTTGGTTGGTTTGCTGGTTGGTTGATTGGTTGGGTGCTTCGTTGGAAAATTAGCTGGTTGGCTGCTTAGGAAGTTGGCTGGTTGTTTGGCTGGTTAATTTGATTAGTAATAATAATTACAACAATTTTAATTATCTACGTTGTAGAGAAAACAGTGCTTGTCAAAGCATCCTCGTCGCACCTCACATAGCAATAGCTAACTAAGTAGCTAACTAACAAAATACAAAAATAGATATAATTATAATAAACAAATACATGAATAGATAAATAAATAATATTAAATGAATAAATAACAAATAAATAAATAAGCAATGAGAGGAGGGGGTTGCCAAGTTCATATATTAATGCGATGTAAAGACGGTCAGACAAAAAATATATTTTTCAGGAATATATACAAAATCTAACCCCGTACCCTCATTTTGAAACGTGATATGAATAAACAGTGACAGAACTCTGTCTGAATTTCATTATCTTTTCTTGTCACCCTTCATCCCCATTTATAAATTCTCCCATCTCTGCTCTGTCTCTCTCTGTCTTTGCCTCTGTTTGTCTGTCTCTCTCTCTGTCTCTGCCTCTGTCTGTTTTCCGGTCTGTCTGTCTGTCTGTCTCTCTTTCTTTCTCTCTCTCTCTCTTTCTCTGGATATGGTGTACATTAACTCTCTCTATTTTATGTGGAAAGAAATATAGAATGCACCTTTGACATATAAAATGAAGAAACGAACAAACGAACCAACTAACTAACCAACTGACTGACTGACTAAATAATTAAGCTGCTAATTGAATACATGAACAAAAAGAAAATAAATAAATAAATGATAGATAAACAAATAAACAAATAAATGTTGAAAAAAGGGGGCAGCCAAATTCAGATATTTATTGATGCAGTGTAAACACAGTGGGACACAAAGGGTTCGTCACGAAGATTTTTTTTCTGTTTTCAACAGAACCTAACCCCTATCCACATAAAAGGGTGAGACGGATAAACAGTGACGGAACTTTTTCGAGTCACCCTTCCTCGCCGCCCCTCAGTGCTCCCATTTCTCCTCTGTTTCTCTCTCTCTCTTTCTGTCTATCTCTATCTTTGTTCTGTCTCTGTCACTCTCTCTCTCTGCCTATCTGTCTATCTGTCTGTCTATATGTCTGCCTGTTTGTCTCTCTCTCTCTCTCTCTCTCTATATATATATATATATATATATATATATATATAATGTACATATATTTCTCTATGTCTCTGTCTCTCTGTCTCTGTCTCTGTCTATCTGTCTGTCTTTCTGTCTCTGTCTCTGTCTTTTCTTTTTCTCTCTCTCTCTCTCTTTCACTTTCTATCTCTGTATGTCTGTATCCCTCTCTCTGTCTGCCTGTCTGCCCCCCCCCCCCCCTCTCTCTCTCTCTAACTACATTGCATATTAGCACTCCTCCTTTTTTATGTGGAAAAGAAATTACACATGCACCTTGACATATTCCGTGTGATTTCAATGAACCCTTTGTACACACAAGACAGACTACAGAACAAAGTAACGTCTTTTTAACGCCTACCCGCACGTGATAGTAGTCACACGTGTTTTTTTTCCTCAGTGCAGAAGTCTTTATTAGACGCAGTAAAACGAAACAGTATTGCTGACTGGGTGTCATGCATAATTGTACAGTATTGACACAGCTGAGGATATTCACGCCTTTAGTAGCACGAACGAGAGATCAGCACGCGCACTTCTTGTTGTTGTTTGCAACTTTCTGCTTTTCAGTGCAAATAAACAACTTGAGCTTTTAGCCTAGTGGGCCAACATCAGACATGCCATCGCAATGGTCTGGGTTCGACCCACTCAGACTCCTTTTTCTGATATGCAAAAGGTGGAATTTTTTAGCAATCTCCCGGTCAGCATGTGCTCAGACTTACCAGTGCCTCAATCCCCCGTTCATGTGTATACGTACATTTACCCTTGATTCCCACACCCTGTCCACCAACTGCAAAAATTTAGCCTTTTGACTCCTTCACCCTATCCACCAGATTCCTGCAGGAAGCTGGTGGATAGGTTGAGTGAGTCAAAGTTGACGATGGCAGAATGCTGGAGGACAGGGTGCGGGAGTCAAAGGGATAAATATCTTTTAAATCATGCCTGTGTCCGTTGATTTATGAAGGCATGAAAACACTCAGCATGCAAGTCTGCTGAAGAGGGAATATGTAGATCTTTCGTTCTTTGATTTAACGTCTTTTCACTGTAAGTATGTAGACTATGCAGCAGCATGCCATCTGCACAGTGTAGGCAAAGCAACATGCATGCGGGTATCAGAGAAAAATCAGATAGCTAATAAATTCAAACAAAGAACGCAAATACGTGTGTCCACATTACACACACAAGCGAAAGGGCAAGCTCACAAAACACACACACACACACACACACACACACACACACACACACACACCACACGCACACACACACACACACACACACACACACACACACACCACACACACACACACACACACACACAACACACACTTCCAATTCAGAGTTCATGTTGACTTAGTTTATGTTTATTTGTTTGCTGCTTTGTTTCTTTTTTTGTTTCTCTGTTTGTTTGCTTTGCAGGTTTCAGGTGTGCTGGGGAGCCGAAATGAAAGGAGTAGGTGACAAACAGCGGTGCAATAAAAAGGGGAAAAAATAAAGACTGCACATTAAGTGAATGATGAATAAGACTGTAATCGAGACAAAAGCAAGTCATAAAATACTGGCAACATACGAAGAAGAATATAAAATGGCACAACTCTGAACGCACGTCCACATTTAAACACACTTACGCAATTGAAAAAAAAACTGACAAGGAGGAACATTATCAACACATATGCACACACACGCACAGAGAGAGAGAAAGAGAGAGAGAGAGGGAGGGAAAGAGAGAATACAGGAAGAGACAGAGAGAGACAGAGAGGAGAGAGACAGACAGACGACAGACAGACAGAGAAAGAGAGACAGTGACAGAAACAGACAGAGAGACAGATAGAGAGAAGAGAGAGACAGAGAAGACAGACAGACAGACAGAGAAAGAGGGGAGGAGGAGGAAAGACATAGACAGTAGGGAAAGAAAGAAAGAGAGAGAAGAAAGAAAGAGAGAGAGAGGAGAGAAGCGGAGAGACAACAGAGAGGAGACAGAGAGAGAGGGGAGGAGAGAGAAGAAAGAAGAAGAAAAAGAAAGAGAGAAGGAAGAGAGACAGAGAGAAAAAGAAGAGGAAAGGTAAGGAATAGGAGAAGGACAGGACAAGGAAAAGAAGAAAGACAGAAACCTTGACAAACCACACACAAAAAGAGAGAGAGAGAGAGAGGGGGAAGAAAAAGGGGAGGAGAGAGGAAGAAGAGAAGAAAAAAAAAAAAGAAACAGGGAGAGGAGAAAGAAGAGAGGGAGAGAGAAAGAAAAAGAGAACACAGACAGACAGACTGAGACAAGAAAAGACAGACAGACAGACAGACAGAATAAACAGACAGACAGACAGACAGACATACAAGATAAAACAAGAAACGCGTAGACTCAACTCTAGCTAGTGGCCGGCAGGGAAACAAATTAAAACAAAGAAAGATTTGAATAATTTTGGTTAGATAGAATTCGAAGCCACTGCTTATCAGTCATTTGTTTAGTACGCAAACCACTGTATCTAACACGGGATTTTGTAAAGAAGAACATCAACACAATACATAATGTAGGTTATGATTTAGTGATCTTTAACAAAAATGTCTTGTTTTTTTGTGTTTGTTTAGCCTTTGTATTTTCTGCTGTTCTTTGCTTGTACTTAATTTCTTTTTCTTTTTTTCCTTTTTTTTACAAATTATATGTCCGACCGAAATTGTAGTCAATGATTGTCCATATTTAATTAAAGTATCATACCTGTGTTGGGGGCTGTGGATAGAGGTAGTACCTTTGGTGTCTGGCTGTTGCACTCTACCCGGTAGGGGAGGGTGGACGGGCATCACTGGTCCTCATCCATCCTCTAAATCTCTCACGTTCTGGCTCCAAGCGCCACATCCCGGGACCTCGCCTCAGCAGGCGTGCCAAACCACGTGAGGGGGTGATATGATATTATCACTGCATAGGGTAGATGGGACTCGTCAGCCGGGAAGGCAGTCTGTCTAGGAGAAGGATAACTCCGACTTCAAACCTCCGCTGCCTCGCGGCTACACCCATTCAAGGGAAAGGCTTCAGAAGTAAATCTCGAGGAAAAATCCGGAGTCGGAGTCCCTAAGGCAGTTCGCCGTTGTCTACAACCTCGTTCTGGCAACTCCTGCGTCGCCCCTGGTACCAGGCGTACAGACCTCTGTCTTTCCCCTGGATTCTACTAGTGGCGAGGAGAGGGGGGATCTGCTGCATGGGCAACAGCTCTTCCTCCATATTCACTTGCCCAGGCCAGCACCTGGAGAGGTCACTCCAGCTTCGCTGGTAACACAGCATCAACACAACACGGAGATTAGCAGATACTGGTTTTAAGCCTAGGCTTTTTTGGAGTAGAGCCGGGCGCCAGGGGTTATTCTCGACGGTGGGAGGAATCTTCGCATTCTATTGGGTAACTACCGCCCGCCTCAAGCTGGGCAGCCCCAGTCAGTAAGGTGTTACCCCGCCACAACCTGTTTGCTCCAATGGGTGCTTGGAGCTTAGAGGAAACTTGACAGGCAGGTTGTAAATACCAGGCACTAGGCAACACAAAGCAGAAAAAGAACATGCCAGCTCTTCTGATATCAAGCTGGAATGTAAGGACAACGTGTCCTGGTTTTGACAGCGACCTACAGCTGTGAGACGACACGCGGAAGACGGCCGTGATAGACAGGGAGCTTCAGCGACTCAACGTCGACATCGCTGCATTATAGGAGACAAGGCTACCTGGGGACGGATCACTGCGTGAGAAGAACTACACGTTCTACTGGGAAGGGAAGAACCCAGAGGAGCCACGTATTCATGGTGTGGGCTTCGCTGTAAAGGACTCCCTCCTAGCAACCGTAGAGCTCTCCACAGGAGGTACGGAGAGACTGCTCACTCTAAAAATGACGACCAGTTCAGGCACAGTCAACTTCATCTGTGCCTATGCCCAACATTAAGCTCCTCACCCGATGTCAAGGACCAGTTCTATGAGGCCCTGGATGCTGTTGTCAGAGGAGTTCCCAGCAAGGAAGGTCTCTTCATATTGAGAGACCTGAATGCACGCGTAGGTGCTGATTTTGAGGCCTGGCAAACCAGCATTGGACATCATGGTGTTGGGAAGCAAAATGAGAACGGTCAAAGACTCCTGGAACTTTGCTCTTACCACAAGCTGGCCATCACCAACACCTTCTTCAACAATAAGGAGAAGCACAAGGTGTCATGGCGCCACCCCAGATCCCACCACTGGCATCAGCTCGACCTCGTCTTAACAAGGAGGTCGGACCTTAACAACGTCCTCAACACGAGGAATTTCCACAGCGCTGATTGCGACACAGACCACACCCTGGTACGCAGCAAGATCAAGCTTCTACCCAGAAGACTGCACCACTCAAAGAAGAAAGGTCGCCCAAGGATTAATGCCTGTCGCACGTCCGATCCGACCAAGGCCGGGAAGTTTGTAGAAACCCTGAATAAAGCGCTCAAGAGTGGCTCAGAGATCCAACACGCTGAGGAAAAATGGAATCACGCAAAGGACACAATCTATCAGTCCGCCCTGAGTATATTTGGGAAAAAAGAACGAAAGAATCCCGACTGGTTTGAGGCAAACTGGCAGGAAATGGAACCAGTGATGGAAGCGAAACGCAAGGCTTTACTTGCGTATAAAAACAACAATATCCAAACTACTCGTGATGCTTACAGAGCTGCCCGCAGCAAGGCCCAACAAACTGCTCGGCGATGCGCCAACGACTATTGGCTACAGTTAAGCTCAAGTATTCAGCAGTCAGCAGATTCAGGCAACACTGGCAGCATGTACGCTGGCATCAAACATGCGACTGGTCCAGCAGCCTCCAAGTCAGCTCCCCTTAAGTCCAAAGCAGGAGAGAGCATCACAGACTCAGCAAAGCAGATGGAGAGATGGGTAGAGCACTACCTGGAGCTGTACTCCACGCAGAACTCTGTCACCGGTGCTGCCCTGAATGCCATTGAGGACTTGCCTGTCATGGATGAGTTGGATGCTGAGCCAAGCCTTGAAGAACTAAACAAGGCGATTGACGGTTTGGCGACGGGAAAAGCCCCTGGTGAAGACGGAATACCTCCAGAGGTCATCAAGTGCGGGAAGCCTGCTCTTCTCAACGAGCCGCATGAACTTTTGTGCATGTGCTGGAAGGAAGGCTTCATTTCGAGAGACATGAGAGATGCCAGGATAGTGACTCTATATAAGAACAAGGGCGACCGCAGTGACTGTAATAATTATAGCGGAATCTCACTCCTCAGCATTGTTGGGAAAGCATTCGCCTGAGTCGTCTTAACCCGTCTTCAGAGGCTGGCAGCTCGCATCTACCCTGAGTCCCAGTGCGGCTTCAGGGCCGGAAGATTGATCATCGACATGATCTTCTCTGTCCGGCAACTACAGGAAAAGTGCCGCGAGCAGCACATGCCCCTTTGCCTCGCCTTCATTGATCTCACGAAAGCGTTTGACCTGGTCAGTCGGAGTGGTCTTTTCAAGCTTTTGAAGAAAATCGGCTGCCCCCCAAGACTATCAGCTCTCATCGGTCTTTCCACGAGGATAACCATAGCACTGTGTGCTATAATGGTGCCACATCAGAGCCTTTTAGAATCAGCAGTGGAGTGAAACAGTGATGTTTTTTGGCCCCAACTCTGTTCAGGATCTTCTTCTCGATGTTGCTGACCTATGCCTTCTGCAGATCTGAAGAAAGGGTATATCTTCATACAAGGACCGATGGAAAGCTCTTCAACATTGCCAGGCTTCGTTCCAAAACTAAGGTGGAAAAGAAGACCATCAGAGAAGCTCTCTTTGCAGATGATGCTGCGCTGGCTTCCCACAGTGAACAAGATCTCCAGAGGCTCGTTGATCGCTTCGCCCACGCTTGCAGAGAGTTTGGCCTCACAATCAGCTTGAAGAAAACTGAGATCTTAGGCCAAGGCTGTGAAGAACCACCATCTCTACACATTGGAGACTACGACCTGAATACTGTCCACAAATTTCAGTACTTGGGGTTCACCATAAGTGACAACCTCTCTCTGTACGCTGAAATCAGCGCCAGAATTGCCAAGGCCTCATCTGTTATGGCTAAACTGAACAAGCGGGTCTGGTCCAACAGCAGTCTCACTGTGAACACCAAAATGCAGGTGTACAGAGCATGTGTGTTAAGCACACTTCTCTACTCAAGTGAAGCCTGGACCACATATGCCAGCCAAGAAAAGAGGCTCAACATTTTCCATCTCCGCTGCTTGCGACGCATCCTTGGCATCCAATGGCAAGACAAGGTGACCAACACAGCGGTCCTCCGTCGTGCAGGCCTACAGACCATCTTTGCCCTTCTAAGCCAACGCCGACTACGCTGGCTTGGCCATGTGCGTGGAATGGAGGATGGACGCATACCAAAAGATGTTCTCTATGGCGAACTGACAAACCGGAAGCGAACTCCAGGGCGCCCACAGCTACGCTTTGTAGACGCATGCAAAAGGGACCTTAGAAGCTCAGGGATTGACCCAGGCTCTTGGGAGACTCTGGCAGAAGACAGGGCAGCGTGGCGGACAGTCGTTCAGCAAGGCGTTGTGAATGCGGAGAGGAGGAGAGCAGAAAGCACAGATGAGAAAAGGGCTCTTCGCAAGCAACGTTCCAGAAACCAGACAACAGCGACACAATTTGTATGTGGTAGATGTTACAGAGATTGCCACTCAAGAATCGGCCTGCACAGCCACAGCAGAAAGTGCACGTCATGACCACAACGCCTCCTGGTGCAGACTCTTATCTCCTGAGATGTAAAGAGGCCGACATACCTGTTTTATACTTTCTGATTCTCTTGTGAATGTGAATGTGCGTATATGTGTGTGTGTGTGTGTGTGTGTGTGTGTGTGTGTGTGTGTGTGTGTGTGTGTGTGAGTGTGTGTGTGGGGGGACATGTGTGTGTGTTTGTGTGTGTGTGTGTGTGTCTGTGTCTTTGTATGTGTGTGAATGTGTGTGTTGTTGTGTTTGTGTGTGTGTTGTGTGTGTGTTGTGTGTGTGTGTGTGTGTGTGCAGGAACTGGTAGATAGGTTGAGGGAATCAAAGGGTTAAATTTATCCTTTGCTAGAGTGATTGACAATGCAGGATACTGATGGACAGAGTGCGGGAGTCAAAAGGTTAACTAAATATGTCTAATGAAAAGAAAATAGTATCTTTCATTAATATGATGTTCAACTGTTTCTTGCCCCTTTCCCCCCTAGGCTATGAGCCGGGCTATGTGTGTAATAGTGTTAACGAGACCACTGACGTCAGACCCCGGCTGGAAGATCCTGACGGAGAAATAGTGTCCCTGGACTACGGAAAATGTTCCATTGACGTCACCGTCATCGGAAACGGCACAAACACGTCGCATTCTCTTCCCTGCTTGGCTGGTGTCAACTTTTCTGTGCCATCTGACACGTCTTTTCTGACAGAGGTGGGTCTCCTGTTTCCAATCTGTTGCTGTTATTGTAGTTTAAAGCCCAGCTGACTGCGTA
The DNA here is from genome assembly GCA_030674185.1 of Monoplex corrugatus. Taxonomy (NCBI): domain Eukaryota; kingdom Metazoa; phylum Mollusca; class Gastropoda; order Littorinimorpha; family Ranellidae; genus Monoplex; species Monoplex corrugatus. Next base: position 70,452,065 of record CM060306.1, on the reverse strand, counting down.
GAGCCATATCAGGGCACATACACATATACATGCGCGCGCGTGCGCACAAACACACACATACACGCAGACAGACAGACACACACACACACACACACACACACACACACACACACACACACACACACACACACACACACACACACACACACCGTCTAATATCACTTATAGTGAAAAGACGTTAAATCAAAGAACGAACGAACACACACACACACACACACACACACACACACACACACACACACACACACACACACACACACACACACACACACACACACACACACACAGACACACACACACACACACACACACACACACACACACACACACACACACACACACACACACACACACTGCACGTGTGCGAGCAAACTGTTCACACTTATCATGGTCTAGAAAGTAACTGGAAGAGAAGGTTGTTGCTTTTAGAAATAAAAAGGGACATTGTTTATTTATTTTCTTTCTTTTTTCCTAACTGAGCTGAATTTTAATTAATGGAGCACACAAAATGTCCACTCAGTCGTTTGCCCTTAATCTGGTGAATCTGTTTCATTATATATTGTCTTTTATTTTCCCTTGGCAAGGGCGAGTCACTCTAAAATTTGCGTTTTTTTTTTCTTTTTCTTTCTTTTTCTTTGAGAACATACATATTCTCAATCTTTTTCGATGCACTTTTAATATCCGTCTCTTGGTTCCGTACTGCATAAAAGTCTTGGTATCTTTTACATCATTGCAAAAATATGCTATATATGTGGTTTGTCAAGGAGTGCGCATTCCTTCTTTTCGACATCCTAGTCCTTCTCCTTCTCCTTACCTTTCCTCTTCTTCTTCAGTTCTCTCTCTCTCTCTCTCTCTCTCTCTCTCTCTCTCTCTCTCTCTCTCTTCTCTCTCTCTCTCGCTCACGCTCTGCCTGTCTCTCTGTCTGTCTGTCTGTCTCTTTCTCTCTATATATACATGTATATATATATAGAGAGAGATATATGTATACATACATATGCATATACATATATATATATATAACATATATATATGTACATGTGTATCTGCCTGTCTGTCTCTCTGTCTTTGTCTCTGTCTCTGCCCCCCTCTCTCTCTCCCTCTCTCTTTCTTTCTCTGTGTCTGTCTATCTGTCTCTCCCCCCCTCTCTCTCCCTCTATCTCTTTGCTCTCTCTTTTTATGTTTGTTTATTTTATCCCATTTTATAACGGGAAATAATTTTATGTCAACCATAGAAATAGGGCTATAAGATAGAATGGTTGTAAGAAGTTAACATAATGGTTCATGATTTCAACAATTAGCGATCATCATCATATTCTTCTTCCATCAATTTCAGTCTCGTCATTTTGTATCCACTTCAGTTCCTGGAAATGAAGTTCTTCTTCAGTACCTTAGGTACGCATTGAAATTCTCTGTTTGTGTACCTCTGGTTTCTCTCTCAATCTCTCTGTGTCTGTGTCTCTGACTCTCTCTCTCGCTCTGGGTGTGTGTATGTGTGTATATGTGTGCGTACGTGTTTGCGCGCGCGCGTTTGTGTGTAGGCATGTAGACTATAACTACAGTTCATGCTGATACCAAAGCTGCTGTGGCCACTGCTAATCTATGACATTTGCACCAGCACAGTGGAAGCAATGGAAGCCAAAATCAACAAATACACAAGAAAATGGCTCGGTGTCACACCTGGTCTCACTGATGTTGCATTCTACTGTCGTTAAGCAATGCTGAAGCTACCTCTCAAATCCATAGTGGAGGAATACAAAGTTGGAAAAGCAAGACTGTTGAGCATGCTGGAGGAATCGGAAGACAATATCGTGAGATCAGTTCAGCCAAAGCTGAGAACTGGCAAAAAATGGAAAGTCCAAGAGGCTGTAAACAATGCCAAGAGAAACCTCAGCATCAAAGAAATAATTGGACACACGCAAACCAACAGACAGGGACTGGGAGCAACAAAAATGCAGTGGTGGTCCAAAGCCAAAGGGAAGGAAAAAAGAGACATGATCATACAGGAGTTGAAGAAAGAAGAAGATGTCAAAAGAGTGCAGAAGGCAGTCCAGCAAGGTCAACAGGGGCAATGGACAATATGGGACAGTGCACTCCAAAGAAGTCTCAGTTGGAACGATATGTGGCACATGGCTCCTCTAAGGATAAGCTTCCTCCTCAGATCTGTATATGACCTGCTCCCCTCGAATGCAAACTTAGTGAAATGGGGGAAATCAGATGACCCAGCATGTCCGCTCTGTCAGAAGAAACAAACAGTGGAACATGTCCTAAGCTCTTGCAAAGTAGCGCTAGCCCAAGGAAGGTATACATGGAGACACAACCAAGTTCTGAAAGTGATCACAGACGTGGTTAGCGAAAAAACCATGACCCCAAACGCACCAATTGCTATGACAACGTTCTACAAAGCAGGAGGGAAACAGGTCTGGCCCGAAATTGCTATGACAACCAGCACATTGCCAAAGGGTCTTCTGGATGGAGCAGTCGACTGGGAATGTACAGCAGACCTCCCAGAGTGGAGAAATTACCCAGATGTAATCAGCAAGACAGGCATGAGACCAGACATCGCTCTCCACTCTGACTCCTCGAAACAAGTGATTCTGATAGAACTCACATATCTACAAGACCGAAAAATACGCCGGTCTTGCCAGCACCCTGAAGAAAGCAGGTCTGCGGGTCAAAATCTTCGCCATAGAGGTCGGGGCAAGAGGGTTTGTGGGCACCTCCGCTTATGATCTCATGAAACAACTCGCCATTTCTGGGAAGAAGAGGACTAGAGCCCTTAAAGCGATGGCAGAGGCAGCAGAAAAAGGAGCTCAAGCTGGATCTGGGCAAGGAGGAACCAAAAGTGAACTTCATAAGGATTAAATTCCCTACAGATGATGTGTGCCCCGTTAGCACATTGGTAAAACCGCGTACCGCAGTTCTGAAGCGCAGAATCGCCCAGGTTCGCTCCCCGGCGTGGGAAAAAAAATAGACAACAGCAGAAGGGCATCCAGGAGTCATGACCTGGATGTGGCCCGGCCCCCCGAGAGTGTAAGGAGTTCAGGGCCGAAACACTTGTCTAAAGGGGGTTACTTCTCTGAAGACCTGTTGTCTAGCTCTCCCTAGAGTTTCTTTCTACTTGTATTCATAGCAAAAGCCAGGATCGAGAGATGCATACACCTGTTGCTGAAGAGATTTGATTAACACCCTTAAAGACATACACTGACCAAGAGCCAGTTGGAGGGGGGAGGGCAGAAGAATCCCACAATGATTTTGACAGAACTGGCGATAGGATTAGAACCAACAGCAATGTTCCATTGGAAAATCTGTTGCACTAACACCAGGCTATACAGGTGACTGGTCATAACGATAATGTTTCTGTATCTAATTTACAGTGGGTAGTCTGTTGCACTAACACCAGGCTATACAGGTGACTGGTCATAACGATAATGTTTCTGTTCCTAATTTACAGTGAGTAGTCTGTTGCACTAACACCAGGCTATACAGGTGACTGGTCATGACGATAATGTTTCTGTATCTAATTTACAGTGAGTAGTCTGTTGCACTAACACCAGGTTATACAGGTGACTGGTCATAACGATAATGTTTCTGTTCCTAATTTACAGTGGGTAGTCTGTTGCACTAAGACCAGGCTATACAGGTGACTGGTCATAACGATATTGTTTCTGTATCTAATTTACAGTGGGTAATCTGTTGCATTAACACCAGGCTATACAGGTGACTGGTCATAACGATAATGTTTCTGCATCTAATTTACAGTGGGTAGTCTGTTGCACTAAGACCAGGCTATACAGGTGACTGGTCATAACGATAATGTTTCTGTATCTAATTTACAGTGGGTAGTCTGTTGCACTAAGACCAGGCTATACAGGTGACTGGTCATAACGATAATGTTTCTGTATCTAATTTACAGTGAGTAGTCTGTTGCACTAACACCAGGCTATACAGGTGACTGGTCATAACGATAATGTTTCTGTTCCTAATTTACAGTGGAGCTTGTATGCCAGAAACAGGGTTGGTGGAACTGAGTCAGACCTTGATCATGGCGGGAATGGCACTAGGGCTCTGGTCTTTTCCTCCCTGTCCGACAGGTTCGGCAGAAAGACTGTCTACGTGGGTAGTGCCATGGGCCTTCTGCTGACTACTGGTCTCACCTCTGTCGTCCCCAATTACATCCTCTTCTTAGTTCTGCGAGTCCTGACTGGTGCTCTGCAACAGGTTAGAACGAAGAGTCTGACGGTTGATTGTACATTTTCCATTAGGTCAATGAGCAGTATGGGTTTTACGCGGATACTTGGATTTTTTAAGCTTCAATTGTACATCAGTATTTGACAGAAAACACTGAATACACATCGGACCAATTGAAAATACTGATCATCAAGCTCGCTAAGGCTTGAGCTAGAGTAGAAAGACAGAAACAGACTTATCAGCTCTAACACCCGCTTCCACTAACTAAATAAGGAAAACTTTGAAAAAATACATTCACACAAATTTTATTCAATCACAAACAATACAACATGACGCATCATACATACATATCATAAACATAAATATAGCAACACTCGAAATGGCACCAAGGAAACCGACATTGCGTTACACAAAAATTAGCCTCAAGAAGCCCTTGGAACAACAGCAACACACACACACACACACACACACAAAACACACACACACACACACACACACACACCACACACACACACACACACACACACACACACACACACACACACACACACACACACACACACACAAACACACAAAAAAACAAGTTCAACGTAAACAATGAATAAACGCGTTTAACAATGTAAATGTCTTCAATTGTTCCTGTCCACTGCCTCACATGTGTATCAACCCTCATGAGGAGGAAAACACTTTCGTAACATTGACCCACGAAGGGTGACGCTCGCTGTCTCACATAAACGTTCTGATACTATGATTTCAAGTTTTACTAGGGTCTCAAGACGAATGAATGGCGAACAGGTGTTGGTTGAATGATCGATGAATGTAGACAGAAGACTCACGAATTAGTAGAATGGTGAAACCCGAGCAGGACGATGACGAGGAATGAACCGAGATGAAGACAGCTGGGTAGAAGGCTCGTAGTGTGGTGAGTACAGGTTCGCCACCCCACGCCCTGGCGGCCGCCGCATGGGCAACAAGACAGCACTTAATTGCTGAATCTTGCAGGAAATTGCTGTTGGAAGCGCCCATCAACCATGGTTGCTGAAGACCAGTGATAGCGATGGGGCGGCAGACACTGGAGACTGAAGAGACCCAAGGGCTGCAGCGTGCTTGTGGTCTGACTCGCCACCCACACTCCTTTGGGACCTTCTCAGGAGCAGAGGGCCAACAGGAAAGGCAGGAAGCTGCTGCCAGAAACGCCCACCAGCCGTACTTGCTCCGCACGTTCGTCACCGTTACAACAGCTCGGACATGTTCGCCTTTCTCACAGAGCCTTGGGCCAAAAATGAACACAAACGACAACTGTAGTGCAGGACACTACTGATTTTGACCCACCACACAGACGAAATAGAGAGACAACCTACCGCTACCGACCGGGAAGGTCACCACTTAAACGAAGACACACAGAAACTCTTCCACTTCCAGGACACAAAGTCCAACTACGAGTGAACACTAACCAGAGACTGGCTTTAACAAACCTAACTGCAAACTAACCGTAGCAGAAGGGACCAAACATCAACTGACTCCTGGTTACACATTTTTCACAAGACACGCAGAAATTCTTCCACTTCTAGGACACCAAGTCCAACTATAAGTGAACGCTGACCAGAAACTGGCCCTAACCACGCTAACTGGAAACCGACTGTAGCAGATGGGCACGAGACATCAGGTCTCTTTTCTTTACTTAAACTCCTGCCTTAAACACAGACACACAGAAACTCTTCCACTTCTAGGACACAACGTCCAACTACAAGTGAACACTGACCAGATACTGGCCCTAACAACCCTAACTGCGAACTGACTGTAGCAGAAAGGACCGGACATCAATTGACTCCTGGTTATACATTTTACACAGACACACAGAAACTCTACCACTTCTAGGACACCAAGTCCAACTACAAGTAAACGCTGACCAGAAACTGGCCCTAACCACCCTAACTGCAAACCGACTGTAGCAGAAGGGGACCCCAGCATCAACTGACTCCTTGTTACACATTTTACACAGACACACAGAAACTCTTCCACTTCTAGGACACCAAGTCCAACTACAAGTCAAACGCCAACCAGAGACTGGCCCTAACCCCCCTAACTGCAAACCGAGTGTAGCAGAAGGGGGGCGGGGGTGGGCAGACACCAACTGGTAACTCTTTACTTATCCAGTCGACAGAACTACTGTTCACAAAAAACAGCCCAAAAAGCATACAAAAATCATACACACAGGCCCAGGTAAACCATAACTTAGCCCTCCAATACAACAAGTTGACAGAACAACTGTTCACAAACACAGCGCAAAAAGCACGCAAAAAAACACACATAGGCCCAGGGAAACTAGGTATGCTGACCCCATAAAACATGCCTGTCCTTAAACAAGAAGTAAAGGGGGAAAATAAAAAGATGAACAAAACATTATAATAATAATAATAACAATAGTGATAATAATAATAATAAAAAATTGCGATTTAGAGAAACCTTCAGCACAAATCCTTCTTAGGGCCATACAAGGTTAACGTAAAAACTGAAAAATAAATGCAAGTTATGTATTGGCATAGATATTGTGTCACACACACACACACACACACACACACACACACACACACACACACACACACACACACACACACACACACACAACACACACACACACACACACACAACACACATACACACACAGAGAATCCACGACCACTACCACCACCACCACAACAACAACAGCAACAGCAACAACATCACAATATACAACCTATGCTACATACTTTCAAATTTTCAGGACATGGTCACAGTTCTTTCACAGCGTCTGTTTTTTGTTTGTTTGTTTGCTTTTGTATTTGTTTGTTTGTTTGTTTGTTTGTTTGTTTGCCCATTTGTTATTCTTTGTTTGTTGAGTTGGTTGTCTTTTTTTTTTAGACGCAACCGGCTCCTGCCTACAGATTAGCGCACTTCGGGCTCGTTGGGAAAACTGGAAACACGCAGTTCATTCTCGTTCACTTCATGGATGTGTCACTGAGGATGTTGTTCAAAGATCCTATCTCGCGCCGCAGGTGTGTGTTTCTCTCCGGCCTGATTCCTGCCACGATATATCTCGAAGGGAAACTTAGGGACCAGACTTGTCATAGCCTATAGTCTCAATCCAGAATGGAACCCTACTGCACCGTCATTGTCATCCACCTCTTACCTATCATCGCCTCAATGTGAAAATGAATTATGTGTGATCACTGAAGCGGTATGCAGGATGGGACCCCCTCCTTCCTTTATCCCCCACTTCCTATGCCACATTAATGGCCACAGAGTATGGAACAGTTTTTCGCCATGCTACTATGATGGTGACGGTGGGGATGGTAGCTATGATGCTATGGAGTTCCATTCTGAATTAAAACCGCGTGATAACGCTATATTCCATGTCTACTTTCATAGCGTATCCTGACAACAACCAAGCCCGAGAGAATCAAATACCTGCAGTGTCGGCCACGATGTATGAAAAAAACGCTCAGTGACGAATCCGTGAAGTTGATGAGAATTGACTGTGTGGTCCATCTTTCCAATGATCTCACAGCAAACTCAACTCTGGGTAGGAGCTGATTTGTGCTGAAAACTCCTACCATGATTTTCAAAAGAACTAATGAGATTCGAACCCATAACATTCAAGTTTTTAGTCCCTTGCCGTAACCACGACACCACAGAAACTGATGCGGATAGGTTTTTGTTTCATGTTTTTTTTTTTTAAATTCGTTTGAAACGTCCCTAAATATCTAAAATTACTGAGGTTAGAGGGTTCACAGCAGTATTCACGACTTCTCTTTTTTTTCTGCCATGGTTCTGGTTCATACCTCCTTTGGACCTGTCTGTCATAGTGCGGGTCAAAGTGGTTTGTACCACCCATCGTGGCAAGAGAAGTGTACGTGCTATGCGCGGAAGGCGTCGTGAACATCGAATTACCAAAGCACTTGAAAATCAACTAAAAAAAAAAAACTGAACTGTTGGCTGCCAACCAAAGTTTGTCTAATCCCGCACTCAACAATCTAATGTGAAAGTTGGATCGTACAACGCACGTACTCTAAATACTGGGTGACATATTGTCTGCCAGCCTCAGCGACTGTGTCAACCTTCGACGTGTACAAGGCAGAATCCTGACTCTGAGGGCTATGTTACGAATGAATAGTATCCAATTTTCACAGTTGATTGTTTCGTTTTAATTTGCTGAACGTTAAATATACATATTGTGTATCTTGATTTACATTTTATTTATTTATGTATTTAGGCCTACTTATTTATTCATTCATTTATTTATTCATTTATCTATTTAGCTATTAACTTTTTTCTTTCTTTCTTTCTTTCTTTATTTGTTTATTTTACTTTTTAATTGTTGTGCTTCTCACTTTTTATTTTATTTTATTTCATTTCTTTCTTTCTTTCTTTATTTGTTTATACTGGTATGCTTCATGATTTTTATATCATTTCATTTCAGATCATTATTCATTTATTTATCTATTTGTGTTCATTTATTATTTATTTATTTATTTATTTATTTATTTATTTGTGTATGTTTATTTATTCATTTATTTATTTATTCATTCACTTATTCGTTATCTTTTTATTTATCTATTTTTATTTATCTACCTATTTATCTATATATTTATTTATATATCTCTACTTTCCAGGGCACCGGGTTGTCAGCGTACACGATGTTCATGGAGCTGTTGCCCCAGCGATGGCGGAGTATATGCAGCGTGGTGGACGGGACGCTGTGGACACTGGGTTGTGTGCTCCTGCCTACAGTGGCCTACTTCATGCAGGGTCTGGACTGGAGATACCTCAACCTGGCTCTGTCTGCCTGTTTCTTGTACAGCCTCCTTCTGCCCTGGTGGGTCTTTTTTATTGATCCAGTTATTTATGTATTTATTTATGTATTATTTATTTATTTATTCGTTCATTTATTTATTTAGTTAGTTAGATATTTCATTATTAATTGTCTATTTATTCATTTATTTATTGTCTCCCACCAGAGTTTTGTTTCTATGTTTTTTAAAGGGAAAGAGCTTCAGAAAAATGGAGAGTGTGGAGGGAAGGGGGAGTGTGTATATATGTGTGTGTGTGAGGTTGAGGGGGGGTGGTGGGTTGAGTGTGTGTTTGTATGTGTGTGTGTGTGTGTGTGTGTGTGTGTGTGTGTGTGTGTTGTGTGTGTGTGCAATGTGTGTAGGTGGGACAGAGAGTACAACTTCTTGGGTCAAGAGTCACATGCCTAACAGGCGGAGTGTACGTGTGTGTGTGTGTGTGTGTGTGTGTGTGTGTGTGTGTGTGTGTGTGTGTGTGTGTGCGCGTATGTGCGTGTGCGTGTGCATGTTCAGTTTCATTTAATGTCTATCCACATAATGAGATATTAAACAATGTCGTTTTTGTGTGTGTGTGTGTGTGTGTGTGGTGTGTGTGTGTGTGTGTGTGTGTGTGTGTGTGTGTGTGTGTGTGTGTGCAAATGTGTGTAGGTGGGACAGAGAGTACAACTTCTTGGGTCAAGAGTCACATGCCTAACAGGCGGAGTGTACCCTACCTCAGCATTCTATGTAACTGCGTGCGTGTGTGCGTGCGTGTGTGTGTGTGGGTGTGTGAGTGAGAGCGTGTGTATGTGTGTGCATGCGTATGTGTATGTGCATGTGTGTGTGTGTATGTGTGTGTGCACACGAGCGCGCGTGTATGCGTTTGTGCGCCCGTGTGTATGTGTACGTGTGTGTGTGTGTGTGTGTGTCTGTGGGTCTGTGATAAAAATTTGTTGAAAGAATGTTTTTAGCCTAATATGCTTTTATATTTACCACTCAAAACACTCCCCACCCCACTCCCAATAGTCCCTAAAAATCTGGCACTTTTTGAGGACAGTGTGTGAACAGCGCTTTCTCGATAACGTCTGTGTATGTGTGTGTGTTTGCGCGCTCGCGCGCGTGTGTGTTTGTGTGTTTGCGTGTGTGTTTTGCGTGTGTGTTTGTGTGTTTGTGTGTGTGTGTGTGTTGTGTGAGTTAGTGTGTGTGTATGTGTGTGTTTGTGTGTGTGTATGTGTGTGTGTGTGCGTGCGTGTGTGTGCACAAGTATGTGTGCGTGCACATGTGTGTACATGTAGGTGGGACAGAGAATATATCTTCTTGGGCCTAGAGTCACATATCTTACAGGCGGAGTGTATCCTACTCAGCTTTCTGTAACTGCGTGCGTGCGTGCGTGCGTGCATGCGTGTGTGTGCGTGTGTGTGCGTGTGTCTGTGACCATATGTGTGTGTGAGTGGGTGTGTGGTTGGTAGTGTGGGTGAGGGTGTAGGTGGGACGGAGTACAGTATCTTTGGTCAAGAGTCACATGCCTAACAGGCTGAGTGTACCCTAACTTGGCTCAGCTTTCTGTAAGTGTGTGTGTGTGTGTGTGTTGTGTGTGTGTGTGTGTGTGTGTGTGTGTGTGTGTGTGTGTGTGTGTTTGTGTGTGTTTGTGTGTGTGTGTGTATGTTTGTGTGCGCGTGTATGTGTTTGTGTATATGTTTGTGTGTGTTGGAGTAAATTTATTATATACTGCGTCAGTCGAAGTTGCTCTGCCGACATGGCGGCTTGGCGTATCAATGGCCCTCAATTATTGTATCTGTCCCTTGCGACTGCAACCACATCTTCCACCCTCTCCGTCCTCAGTCACCCTGCAAGTCTGTCCAATATTTTCTCCCTGGGTCTACCTGATATATATATATATATATATATATATATATATATATATTATATATATATACATATAGACATACACATGTGTGTGTGTATGTCTGTGCGTGTGTGTCTGTCTATGTGTTGGTAAGTGAAGTATGTGTATATGTATATAATGTGTGATGGTGTGTGTGTGTGTGTGTGTGTGTGTGGTGTGTGTGTGTGTGTGTGTGTGTGTGTGTGTTGTGTGTGTGTGTGTGGTGTGTGTGTTTAATTTGGTAAATAGCTTTCTTCTTTACTGTTCGTGTGTTTTAGCCAATCTTAGTCAATACAAATAAAGTTGCCATGAGGAGGGTGGGTGTACTGCAGAAAATTTGGGTAAAATTTATGTAAATTTGTTCTCTCTCTTCTCTGTCACTCTCTCTCTTTCTGTCTCACTGTCCCTCTCTGTCTCTATCTGTCTGTCTGTCTGTCTCTCTTTCTCTCTCTCTCCTCTCTCTCTCTCACTTTCTCTTTTTCAGCTCTCTCTCTATCAATCTCTGTCTCTCTCTGTCTTTCTTCTCACACACATATGTATGTGCGTGTTGTGTGTGTGCGCGTGTGGTGTGTGTGTGTGTGTGTGTGTGTGTGTGTGTGTGTGTGTGCGCGCACCCGCATGCTTGCGTGTGTGTGCATGCGGGCGCGCTCGCGTGTGTGTGTGTGTTTTATCTGTTACAGCTTTCTGGATGAGTCTGTCCGCTGGTTGATGGCGACAGGTCAGACAGCCAAAGTGGAACGTATTCTGGTGAAAGCGTGTCGCATGAACGGCACCAACGTTGACCACGCTCGCAAAGTGCTGGCCAAGCTGTCTGCACAACACGACTCTGGCACCGACAAAGACAGTAAATCAGAAGCAAGGCATGCTGAGAGAGACAGAAAGAGGTGTTCAGTTATAAAGCAGGGGGATGATCATTTGTCGGTGCTTCGGTTTTCGGCTCAGAGGTCGTGAAAGAAGATGTAGCTGCCTCAGTGAATGGGGAGGTAGGGGCAGTTAATTTTCCTGGCCAGAAAAGCGAGGCTTCCTCCTATCTTTCAGAGCAGGAGAAGGTGACGCTTGTCAAGTACAGGCATGTAGCTGGCAAAGAAGACGAGACGGTGCAAGTTATCCAGAACGAAGAGGGTCACACCAAAGATACGCCCGTACTAACCATTACCAAGCCTCACGAACTGGAATCACTAATGGCGGACATGGCTTGCCGCGAGGAAGACAAAGCTGAGTCAGGAACATTTCCAAGCATGACGGAGACTGCCAGCCCAGTATCCACTTACCAACTCTGTACATATCAAGGAGACATGCTATTGAAAAGTCAAGCGTCCATCTCGTTCCAGACAAAAAGGAGAGGGCTGTCTCACGCAGCATCTCATACCCTGAATCCACGAAGACTGAAGAAAACAATTCCGAACCAACCTCTGGCAAGGGAAGGAGAAGCGCAGACGTCACACCCAACACAGACCACAAGACAAATTCCCGTACTGTCTCCACACCGGTGCATAATCAGAATACTAACATCTTGCCTACTACTGATATGACAAAAGCAGATAATTCGAAGAGCATCGCTTCAGCAGATAACACGAAGAGCATCGTTGCATGCAGAGACAACAGTGTTGTACACGTTGAAGGTGATGATGATAAGGAGGTGAACTTGTACTCTTTCAGTCAGCTTGAACCGTCTGTGACTGCCAAGTACACGGTGCTGGATCTGTTCAGACATCGAGAGGTCCTAATTCCGTTGTTTGTCTGCACCTTTGTCTGGTAAGCTTTCATCATCATCATCAGGTGCCTTCCACATGGCGTTGGCGATCATGGCCTCCCATCTGTTTCTATCTCTTGTTGCCTCTATCACCTCCTCCACCCTCTTTGTCTTCAGCCACTCTGCAAGTCCATCCAATATCTTCTCCCTGGGTCTACCTGGTGCTCTCTTTCCCTCAAGCTTTCCCGTTGTGACCAGGTGCTCCAATTCCCCTTTCCTCATAAAATGGCCTATAAATGTTGCCTGTTTTTTTCCTAATCTTCTTTATGAATGATCTTCCTGTGTCTGCCTCCTTCAAGACTGTCTCGTTTGTTTTCTTTGCTGTCCATGGAACTCTCAACATTTCGTTTGTTTTCTTTGCTGTCATGGAACTCTCAACATTTTTCTTAGAAACCACATCTCGGCTGCCTCAATCTTGTTCTGGCTTTGCTTGTTGACTGTCCACGCCTCACAACCGTATAACAGTATTGGTTCTATATAACATTCAAGAACTCTCTTCCTGATGTTAATTGTTAATTGATAGGCATTTGTTGGTGAGAATGCTTTTATCTTCTTGAATGTTGTTTTGGCTTGGCCGATTCTGCTGGATATTTTTGATGTGCATCTGCCGTCTGGTGAAATGATCGTTCCCAGGTATTTAAACTTATCAACCTGTCTCAAGGTTGTGCCGTTTGCTGTTATTTTGCATGAGGGGATTTCATGTTGTTTTTTTTTACTGATCACCATGACTTCAGTCTTCCTGCTGTTTAGTTCCAAACCCTTATCTTTGCTCTCTATTTCTAGTATATTCACAAGGTTTTGTAGGTCCCTTTCATTTTCTGCAATTAGCGCGGTGTCATCTGCGTATCAAATGTTGTTTATCATTTTTCCTCCAACCTTTAATCCAGGGTCTTCTCTAGGTTTCTCATGATGTTTTCGCTGTAAAATGAAAACAGATTTGGTGACAAAACACAACGCTGTCTGACTCCTGTTTTGATGTTTTGGAAAGAGCTTACATCGTTTTCTATTCTCATTGCAGTTGCTTGTTCCCGATACATATGGTAAGCTTTCAAGAAAGAAAAGGTGAAGGTTGTCTCATAACATGACCGGTCGTCGAGGATCATCATCATCGTGTGCCTTGCTGCACGGCGGTGGCGATCGTGACCCTCCATATGAATCTGTCCCTTGTCGCTGCAAGTACATCTTCCATCCTTTCTGTCCTCAGCCACCCTGCAATTCCGTCCAATAAATTCTCCCTGGGTCTACCTGGTGTTCTCTTTCCCTCCAGCTTTTCCGTTGTGACCAGGTGCTCTAATTTCCCTTTCCTCATAAAATGTCCAATAAATATCGCTTGTCTTTTCCTGATCTTCTTTATCAATGATCTTCTTGCGTCTGTCTCCATCATGACTGTCTCGCACCGGATCGAAATGGTAAAAACATAATTTTTTCTCAAGCCAGCGTCTCGAGGAACGTGCCCATCTTCTTTTCCTCACTTCTTTTTTTCCCCAACGGGTGGACTGGAGGCCGCAAGCAATTTTATTTTTCTCTTTAAACTCAAATTTGTACCTTGCAGTCAGGTTGGAAAATGGGGGTTTCCGCTCTATCCCATCCAGAATATTTTGCCTGTAGATACCCCTTAAACACTATGTGAGTTTTACTTCTGTCCCATATAGTTCTTTGCCTGGTAAATAAACATATACACACTATGTGAATTCTGCCTTTACCTCATCCAGACTTTTTTTTTTGTGTCAGAACCCGGATAGCAAATTCTCTCTATCGAGGTTTCTTCGTGGGGTAGATACTCCATTAACACCACGTGAGTTCTACCTTTATCCCGTCCAGTTTCTTGTTTGTAGATACCCATAAAAACCATATTGTGTTCTGCCTCTGCCCTGTCAGGTTTCTCTGCTTGATAGATACCCCGTAAACACTACGAGAGTTCTACTTTTCCCCAACCAGCTTCTTGTTGGTAGATACCCCATAAACATATGAATTCTACTTCTACCCATCCAGCTTTTTTTTGGGTTGTAGATACCCAAAACTATGTGAGTTCGATACCCAAAACCTAGGAGTTCTACCTCTACCCCATCCAGATTTTTGTTGGTAGATACCCAAAAGCACCATGAAATGTGTGTCTCTATGTCATCTAGGCTTCTTTGTTAGGGAAGATACCCCATAAACACACGTGAATTCTACTTCCACCCCATCTAGGTTTCTTTGTTGGTAGATACCTCATAATACTACTGAGTTCTGCCCTACCGTCCAGGTCTTTTTTTGGTAGATACCCCATGAACACCACCGAGTTCTACCTCTACCCCATCCAGATTTTTTGTTGGGTAGATACCCCATAAACACCACTGAGCTCTGCCTCTACCCCATCCAGGTTTCTTTGTTGGGTAGATACCCCATAAAACCACTGAGCTCTGCCTCTACCCCATCCAGGTTTCTTTGTTTGGGTAGATACCCCTAAACACCATGTGAATTCTACTTCTACACCATCCGGGTTCTTTGCTTGGCAGATACCCCATAAACACCATTGAGTTCTGCCCTACCCCATCCAGGTTTCTTTGTTGGGTAGATACCCCATAAACACCATGTGAATTCTACTTCTACACCATCCGGGTTCTTTGCTTGGCAGATACCCCATAAACACCATTGAGTTCTGCCACTACCCCATCCAGGTTTCTTTGTTGGGTAGATACCCCATAAACACCATGTGAATTCTACTTCTACACCATCCGGGTTCTTTGCTTGGCAGATACCCCATAAACACCATTGATTCTGCCACTACCCATCCAGGTTTCTTTGTTGGGTAGATACCCCATAAATACCATGTGAATTCTACTTCTACACCATCTGGGCTTCTTTGTTGGATAGAACCATGTGAAGTGTGCCTTTATTATTATTATTATTATTATTATTATTTATTATTTTGTTTGTTTTGTTGTATTATATCATCATCATCATCATCAATCATCATCATCATCATTATATATCATTATTATTATTATTATTTATATTATTATTATTATTACTATTGATTGTTCTTGTTGTTGTTGTTATATTATCATTATTATATTATCTTTTATTGTTCTTGTTGTTGTAGTTTTATTATTGTTATTATTAATTATTAATTATTATCTATTATCATTATTATTATTATTATTATATTATTATTATTATTATTATTATTATTTTATTGTTGTTTTCTTGTCTGTAACTCCATGAAAAGTAAATAAAATTGATTAACAGATTGCTCAAGCTCTGTCGGTTGTGTAACAAAGCCTGGGTCTCAGCAAATGGTTTCTCTGTCAGTTCTGCACTGTCATCAGCCCATTGTTTGTTTTGCTGTCTTTCACTAACTCAACAATTTCCGGAAGACTGATTTAGCAACGTCATTTGTACCTTGTTACATGGGCATATATAAGCACGTTCTTTTTTATTTCAACTGATGTCAGCAGATGCTCGTATGTTTCAAAGTGTCGCTTGATGGCTTAACTCACCGTTCATTGATCATATGATGTATATCTAATGTTTAGTATCTTGCGATAACACCTCATTTCCATGACTGGGATTCGTCTGTTCAAAACCTCTGTGAAGGGCCATGTCTCACATGCATGCAGGTAGATGGAATACACTGGTGGACGTAAGACCCTCAAGTTATCTTTCATTGAGATGTGGTTGTCCTTCGAATATATTTCAGCCTGGACAGATGATATTGTCTCTGATAGCCTCGAGAGAATTTCAGATTTAGATCCCTCATTTTTACTGATGGATTCCAGGCAAGTGAATTGTTGAACAATTTGTAGTTTACGTCTGTGGACAGTTTTCTCAGAACTGATGATGGCGTTATGGCTGGTCATCAACTTGGTTTTCTATGCGTTGATTTCCATGCTGTATCTAGTCCATGTTTCATTAGTCTTTTAACAAGCTTAACGAGTCTTAATCACTGCCTGCCAGATTGTCAGTGTCATCTGCAAAGCAAAGGTTTGTGATGGACTTCCCCTAGTGTTGACTGTGATGGCATAATCTTCAAGCATGTCAATCATGATGAGTTCCAGGAATATGTTGAAAAGCGTGGGAGACAAAAGACAACAATGATGAACTCCAACTGAAATATAGAAACCCCCCCCCCCCCTCTCCAGTAGCATCCCATGAAAGTACTGCACTGTTTGCTGTGGAGTATACTGCTTGATGGTGTTAATTTATTTTTGCCCGATGTTAATCTTTTTCATTGTGGCATACGGTGCCTCTTGCCAGACTTTCAAACGCCTTCTTGAAGTCTCTGAACACGTGGTAGAACTCTCTGCTGTTGGTGATGTTTTTCGCAAAGAATATGCAGGTTAAAGATATGTTCGATGGTATTTTTACCCTTGCGGAATCCGAACTTTTGTTCACCAGTAATGGTACCTGCTTGCGGCTGTAATCTATTCAGGATAATTTCTGAGACACAGTATCTCCGTAAATATTGACAGTAGAGAAATAACAGAGGTATTATTATAAAGAGTAAGAGTTCTTTTGTTTTTCTGGTACGTGTGGTAAAATAAAAGTGTGCAAAATACATCTTATCGGTGATTTTGAGAAAAGAGTCACTTACTATTGTTGTCATTATGTTGGGTGTGTGTTGCAGGACGTCCAACAGTCTATATTATTACGGGGTGATGTTGGGCTCAGCCACCTGGTCAGGCAGTCGTTTCCTTAACTTCGCCATCCTCAGTCTAATGGACATTCCGGGCACCATTCTTGCTTACTTACTTCTGCCCAAGTATCTATCTGTATCTATCTATCTATCTATCTATCTATCTATCTATCTATCTATCTATCTATCTATCTATCTATCTATCCATCTATCTATCTTCTATCTGTCTATCTATCTATCTATCTATTATCTATCTATCTATCTATTTATCTATCTAGCTATCTATCTATCTATCTGTCTATCTATCTATCTATCTATCTATCTATCTATCTATTATTTATCCATCCATCCATCTATCATCTATCTATCTGTTGATATGTATATAGATATACACACATATATACACACACACATATGTATAGTATATATATATATATATGTATGACTATCATACATATCTATACATATATATATATATATATATAGACATACAACACACATACACACACACACACACACATATATATATAAATATATATATATATATATATATGTATGTATGTGTGTGTACGTGTGTGTATGTGTGTATATATGTGTGAGTGTGTGTGTGTGTGTGTGCGTGTGTGTGTGTGAGTGTGTGTGTGTGTGTGCGTGCGTGTGTGTGCTCATACATGCACGAACACACGTACCTACACACACAGGAAACGCACACACACACACACACACACACACACACACACACACACACACACACACACACACACACACATATTTCACAAGAGGCTAAAATATAAGTTCCCTCTTTTGAACGACAACCGCTACAACAAAACAGCTGAAGTGAAGAAAGAAAAGAAACAAACCAAAGAACTTTTAAATTAGACGCTGTTTGTTGCAGAGTAAACAGAAAACAACTGAGTATGACATTTGGAACTTTGGCTGCGTCCAGTGTTCTCCTTTCAGTTGTCCTTATTCATCTGGGTATGTACAACAAACCCTTATCCATTACCTCATAATGAAGACAGGAAACTTTTGTTTTTGACATCATATTGCGTGCAATTGATGCCCTGTCTCTCACCTCATTTTACGTGTACCGCAAACACTTGTCTCTAGCATGATCATATGTGATCCAGAAACAAAAAACACGAAAATAGAATCAGAACGCGTATTTTATATAGCCAGACAAGACAAGCGCAAAATGTTTGGCCAACTGGCCTTTGTCAAGCGTAAACGTAAGAGCACCAACAAGTAAACACCAGTTACAAAAATAGAAGAAAAAGACTGAAACATCCCGGCTGCTCAGCAAATAAGATCACAAACGAACAAACATCAAATACAAACATTACGAGAAAAAGGCTACAACTTCCTTGCTGCTTCGTCCAGTGGGAGAAAAGGACTGAAATTATGTGTACAAGCACCGTCTGCCTCTTACCTCATTATATGTGTGCAAGAGATTCTTGTCTTTTACCTCATCATATGTGTACAACGAATTCCTGTCACTTACGTCATTATATGTGTACAACAAACTCCTGTCTCTTACCTTAGTATATGTGTACAATACTCTTCTGTCTCTAGTCTATGTGTACAAAACTCCTGTCTTTTACCTCCGTGTATGTATACAACAATATCCTGTCTCTTACCACAATATACGTGTACAACCCACTCCTGTCTCTTACCTCATTATATGGGTACAACAAACTCCTATCTTCTTTACCTCTTATATGTGTACAACAATCTCCTGTCTCTTACCTCATTATATGTGTACACCAACTCCTGTCTCTTACCTCATTGTATGTGTACAACAATCTCCTGTCTCTTACCTCATTATATGTGTACACAACTCCTATCTCTTACCTCATTTATGTGTACAACAACTCCTATCTCCTCATTATATGTGTACAACAATCTCCTGCTCTTCTATTAATGTGTACAACCAATCCTGTCTTTACCTCATTTATGTGTCAACAATCTCCTGTCTCTTACCTCATATATGTGTACAACAATCTCCTGTCTCTTACCTCATTATATGTGTACACAATCTCCTGTCTCTTACCTCAGTATATGTGTATATAAACACTCTTTTTTACCTCATCATATGTGTACAACTAATCCTGTTCCTACATTACGGTATTAACAATAAACATCTGTCTCCTCACCTCATCATATCATTATCATCATCATCATCAGGTGCCCTGCCGCATGGCGTTGGCGACCATGGACTTCCAACTATCTCTATCTTCTCGTTGCCCCTAGCATCTCCCCACCCTCCTCGTCCCCAGCCACTCTGCAAGTCCGTCCAGCATTTTCCCCCTGGGTCTACCTGGTGCTCTCTTTCCCTCCAGCTTTCCCGTTGTGACCAGGTGCTCCAAATCCCCCTTCCTCATAAAATGGCCTATAAATGTTGCCTGTCTTTTCCTAATCTTCTTTATGAGTGATCTACTTGTGTCTGCCTCCATCACGACTGTCTCGTTTGTTTTCTTTGCTGTCCATGGAACTCTCAACATTCTTCTGAGAAACCTTGCTCATGCTTTGCTTGTTGACTGTCCACGCCTCGCATCCGTACAACAGTATTGGTTCTATATAACATTCAAGGACTCTCTTTCTGATGTTAATTGAAAGGCATTTGTTGGTAAGAATGCTTGTCATCTTCTTGAATGCTGTTTTGGCTTGGCCGATTCTGCCAGCTATTTCCGATGTGCATCTGCCGCCTGATGAAATGACCGTTCCCAGGTATTTGAACTTATTAACCTGTCTCAAGGTTGTGCCGTTTGCTGTTATTTTGCATGAGGGGATTTCATGTTTTTTACTGATCACCATGACTTCAGTCTTCCTGCTGTTTAGTTCCAACCCCTTACCTTTGCTTTCTATTTCTTGTATATTCACCAGGTTTTGTAGGTCCCTTTCATTTTCTGCAATTAGCATGGTGTCATCTGCGTACCGAATGTTGTTTATCATTTTCCCTCCAACCTTCTCTTTCCTCAGTATATCTGTAGAGCTAAATCCTGTCTCTTTCTTCTCTTTCATCATATATGTGTAACAAATACCGGTCTTTTACCTCACTATATGTGTATAAAAACACCTTTCTCTTACCCCATTATATACGTACAACAAACTCCTGTCTCTTACCTCATTACATGTGTATAACAACATCCTGTCTCTTATGTGTATAACAAACACCTGTCTCTTACCTCATTATATGTGTACAACAAACTCCGGTCTCTTACCACATTATGTGTGTACAGTAACATCCTGTCTATTACCTCATTACATGTGTATAACAACATCCTGTCTCTTACCTCACTATATGTGTATAACAACATCTTGTCTATTACCTCATTATATGTGTATAACAAACTCCGGTCTCTTACCTCAATTTCATCCTGTCTTAATTGTGTTAAAAGTAACATCCCTGTCTATTACCTCATTACATGTGTATAACAACATCCTGTCTCTTACCTCACTATATGTGTATAACAAACACCTGTCTCTTACCTCATTATATGTGTACAACAAACTGCGGTCTCTTACCTCATTATGTGTGTACAGTAACATCCTGTCTATTGCCTCATTATATGCGTACAACAACATCCTGTCTCTTACCTCATTATATGTGTAAAACAAACACCAGTCTCTTACTTCATCATATGTGTACAAGAACATCATGTCTATTACCTCATCATATCTGTACAGCAAACGCCTGTCTCTTACCTCATTATATGTGTATAGCAAACACCTGTCTGTTACCTCATTATATGTATACAACAACATCCTGTCTCTTATCTTATCATATGTGTACAACAAACACCTGTCTCTTACTTCATTACATGTGTACAAAAACATCCTGTCTATTACCTCATCACATCTGTACAACAGACACCTGTCCCTTCCCTTATTATATGTGTACAACAACATCCTGTCTCTTACCTCATCTTACCTGTACAACAAACGCCTATCGTTTACCTCATTATATGTAGCGGGCCTCTGTAGCTCAGTTGGTTTGAGCGTCGGATTCACATGCTAATGGTTGTGGGTTCGAATCCCGGGGTGCGCTACCTTAATTCTGGCCTTCTCACTGTCCCATCTTAGCATCATTGTTGTTCTGGTGGTGTCAGTATAGGATTAGATAAGTCCCCCATTGCCCCCATTTTCCTGGGATGGTTATCCCCGTCGGCCATATCACCTGAGGTGGGTGCTGACGTAAAACTGAATCAAATCATTCATATGTGTATAACTAAATCCTGTCTCTTTCTTCAGTATGTGTGTACAGCTAAATCCTGTCTCTTTCTTCATTATATATACAGCTAAATCCTGTCTCTTTCTTCAGTATATGTGTACAGCTAAATCCTGTTTCTTTCTTCAGTATATCTGTACTGCTAAATCCTGTCTCTTTCTTCAGTATATGTGTACACCTAAAGCCTGTCTCTTTCTTCAGTATATGTGTACAGCTGAATCCTCTTTCTTAAGTATAATATTATGTGTACTATACAGCTAAACCCTGTCTCTTGTCTCTTTCCTCAGCATATGAGTACAGCTAAATCCTGTCTCCTTCTTCAGTATATGTGTACAGCTAAACCGTGTCTCTTTCTTCAGTATATGTGTACAGCTAAATACTGTCTCTTTCTTCAGTATTTGAGTACAACTAAACCCTGTCTCTTTCTGCAGGATATGAGTACAGCTAAACTCTGTCTCTTTCCCCAGTATATGTGTACAGCTAAACCCTATTTCTTCAGTATATGTGTACAGCTAAATATTGTCTCTTTTCTCAGTATATGTGTACAGCTAAATCCTGTCTCTTTCTTCAGTATATGTGTACAGCTAAATCTTGTCTCTTTCCTCAGTATATGTGTACAGCTAAATCCTGTCTCTTTCTTCAGTAAATATGTACAGCTAAATCCTGTCTCTTTTTTCAGTATAGTGTACAGCTAAATCCTGTCTCTTTCTTCAGTATATGTGTATAGCTAAATCCTGTCTCTTTCTTCAGTATATGTGTACAGCTAAATCCTCCCTCGTTAGTATATGTGTACATCTAAAACCTGTATCATTTTCAGTATATATGTACAGCTAAATCTTGTCTCTTTCTTCAGTATATGTGTACAGCTAAACCCTGTCTCTTTCTTCAGTATTTGTGTACAGCTAAATCCTGTTTCTTTCTACAGTATATTTGTACATCTAAATCCTTTTTCTTTCGTTCGTTCGTTCGTTCGTTCTTTGATTTAACGTCTTTTCACTATAAGTGATATTAGACGGGTGAGGGGGGGGGGGGGGGTAAGGAAAAAAACCAACAGAAAATCATATAAATGAAATAAAATGGATAACGATAGTTGGACAGGTTAGATTGGGGCAGAGGGGGACAGAGTGAAAAATCATAAATAGGTGGTAGAATAGAAAAATGGAACAAAATCTTAACACTAACAGTAGTAACAATTAACTTCAACAATGTGAAGGGAAATGTTAACACTAAAACACAAACTGCATAAAGTTAAAGTAATGCATTAACAGGACTGTGAACTAATGATTCTGAAATTGTAACTAACAAAGAATGATCTGATGTTACTTTTTTGAAATGAGTTTCAGAATAGTTTCCTTGTGTAAACATTTTCGGTAAAAAAAGAACGTAGCATTTTGCAGTAAAATAAACAGTGAAACAGTGTGAACTGTTCGCCTCAAATACACTTGACATTTTTACAATATTTTGTTTTCAATGCATTTAGCTGAATACGAAAACGAACAGTGATAATCGATCTCAAATGATACAGAGAAGAATACTGCAATTTTTTTACATACATTTTGAACGGAGAGTTTTATCATTTGTTGTGACACAAACTGTTCATTCAAATGTTCATGAAATCGAATCCATGAGGCTGATTCGAGCAAGTTGCAAGCTTCTTTTACGGAAGTATGAATGTCTAATTTCATAGAATTATCAGAATTCTGTGCACCTTGCTTAGCCGCCTTTCTTCAATTTATGCGTACAGCTAAATCCTGTTTCATTCTTCAGTATATGCGTACAACTAAATCCTCTTTCCTCAGTAAACGTGTACAGCTAAATCCTGTGTCTTTCCTCAGTATATGTATACAGCTAAATACTGTCTCTTTCTTCAGTATATGAGTACAGCTAAATATTGTCTCTTTCCTCAGTATATGTGTACAGCTAAATACTGTCTCTTTCTTCAGTATATGTATACAGCTAAACCCTGTCTCTTTCTTCAGTATATGTGTACAGCTAAATACTGTCTCTTCTTCAGTATATGTAGTACAGCTAAACTGTCCTTTCTCAGTATATGTGTACAGCTAAATACTGTCTCTTTCCTCAGTATATGTACAGCTAAATACTGTCCTTTCTCAGTATATGGTAACAGCTAAATACTGTCTCTTTCCTCAGTATATGTTACAGCTAAATACTGTCTCTTTCTTCAGTATATGTGTACAGCTAAATACTGTCTCTTTCTCAGTATATGTGTACAACTAAATTCTGTCTCTTTCCTCAGTATATGTGTACAGCTAAATACTGTCTCTTTCTTCAGTATATGTGTACAGCTAAATACTGTCTCTTTCCTCAGTATATGTGTACAGCTAAATAATCTCTTTCTTCAGAACATGTGTACAGCAGCATATGTGTACAGCCTAAATACTGTCTCTTTCCTCAGTATATGTGTACAGCTAAATCTTGTCTCTTTCTTCAGTTTATGTGTACAGCTAAACCCTCTCTCTTTCTTCAGTGTGTGCGTACAGCTAAATCATGTCTATTTCTTCGGTATTTGTGTACAGCTAAATCCTGTTTCTTTCTTCAGTATATGTGTACAGCTAA
>CM060306.1:70418011-70425511 GCA_030674185.1 Monoplex corrugatus | reverse complement strand
TTCTGTTGTTAATTGATAGGCATTCGTGGAAATTTCCATGTCCCACTAAAAAGTATGCTTATGTGGAAAGAAGAAGAAGAGAAGGGAAGAGAGAAGTAAGGTAGAAGAAGAACAGAAGAAAGAATTGGAAGAGTACAAGCAAGAAGAAAAAAAACTAAAAAGAAAGAAGAAAAAGAAGCAACAGAAGAATAAACAAGAAGAACAGAAGAAGAACAGAAAAGAAGCAAAGAACAAGAAAGAACAAGAAGAACAAGAAGAAGAACAGAAGAAGAAAGAACAAAAACAGAACAGAAAAAAAGATGACAAAGACCATCATATCACCATCATAATTATCTTCCTCCTCCTCGTCATCATCATCACGTCGTCATCGTCGTCGATGTCATCATCATAATCATCAGTCAACGTCATGTTTCGTTGAGAAAGAAAGGAGAGTTGATGTTTCAGTGAGCTAGAGAAGTATCTTATCTTCAACCAAACGTCAGAGAGTAAGCTGATATTGTTTTTTGTCCTTAATCTGGTGATTTTTTTTTTCTTTGTTTCTTTTATTGTACTCTAGACAAAGGCCGGTTGACCTAAAACCTTTTTCCTGTCTTGGTCCATTAAATGAACCACAGTTTAAGAATGCAGTTACTTCTGGCATGAGGTACAGGGTACAAATATTCAAATAGTTTCAGGTCTTTCTATAGGCATTTAATTAAACATGATTTGTAAAAAAAAAATCCTTAGATGTGTGAAGATCATTGGCCTCATTATGAATTATTCTTTATAGCACTATTCCCTAAGCATGGGCATTACGCATAATAATACTTTTTTGTGGGGCATGGACATTTCCACGAATGCCTATCAATTAACAACAGAAAGAGAGTTCTTCGGTGTTACATAGAACCGATGTCGTAGTGTGGATGTGAAGCTTGGACAGTCAACACGCAAAGTCAGAACAAGATTGAGGCAGCTGAAATGTGGTATCTAAAAAGAATGTTAAGAGTACCATGTACAGCAAAAAAACAAACGAGACAGTCTTGAAAGAGGCAAACAAACACATACGCGCACGCACACACACACACACACACACACATACACACACACACACACACTACATACCACACACACACACACACACACACACACACAACACACACACACACAAGCACACACACACACAATTAAATGAAGAAAAAAGCAAGCAACATTAATAGGACATTTTATAAGGCAAGGGAAATTAGAGCACCTAGTCACAACAGAAACGCTAGAGGGGAAAAGAGCATCAGGTAGACCCAGAGAGAAAAATTGGACAGAACTTCAGAGTAGATGAAGACAGAGATGGAGGAAGATGTACTTGCAGCAACAAATAATAGATTCGTATGGAGGGTCATGATACCCAACGCCATGCTGCAGGCCACATGGTCATGGTGATGATGATGATGATGATTATGATGACGATGACGATGACGATGATGGGTGGATTTATTTATTCAGTTATTTATAGTCTGACTGATTGATTGATTGATTGATTGATTGATTGGTCGATTGATTGTGTCGATTGATTGTCATGATCAATTGATTTATCGATTGATTGATCGATTGATTGATCGATTGATTGGTTGATTGGTTAATTGACTGACTGATTGATTGATTGATTGATTGATTGATTGATTGATTGACAGGACGGCAGGGATCGGGTTTGCTTCAGCAGTGTCACAATCAACCGCCATGCTGGCCCCTTTCGTTGTTTTGCTGGTTAGTTCAGGCAAACACACACACAGACATAAACACACACACACACACACACACACACACACCACACACACACACACACAACACACATCAACACATACACATACACACACACAACAAACAAACAACACACACACAAAAACACACACAGACGTAAACACACACACACACACACACACACACACACACACAAACACACACACACACACACACACACACACACACACACACACACACACACATACACCACCACATGACACACACAAATCAAACAAACACAAACAAACAACAAACAACAACACACACACACACACATACACACAGATACATAGCAGATACATCTGTCAACAGCGCTGGTCAGGTCTAAATTATCCTACGCACAAGAAGTTTTTTTCAATGCACCCAAATATTTACTAAAAAAGATTCAGAGCTTGGACTACAAAAGTCTTAAAATTGCACTAGGTGTACCAACTCATGCTTCTACTCTGGAAACGTACAAAGTTGCTTTAAACAACCATCGTGAGCTAGCTATAGCAAAGTTTGCAATTAGAACTACTTCACAAGCGGATAATTTTGTGAGCAAAGAAATTAAGATCAGGTCTGATACTGACTTTCCAAAACGAGCAAAAAACATTTCATCACAAATTACAGCCGCAACTTACATATCTGGCCTGATCAAACAGTCCAACATAACAATGGATGAAATAGCCGAGAAACCAACGATAACGCCTATCCCTACATGGGAAATGCTGAAGGCTACATTTGATCTCGATTTTGCAAACGTTAAAAAAGATAATGATGTCAACATTACGCTATCCACAGCTTGTGAACACATCGATGAAAAGTACCGTACCCACCTCACATTTTTACCGATGGGTCAGTCTTAGCAAATCAGAGCGCTGGAGCAGCCTTTTATGTTCCAAAATTTAACATTAAAAAGTCTGTTTTCATTGGGGCAAATGTATCTATATATACAGCAGAATTGGTCGCTGTTGTTCAAGCGTTGCATTATTTAATAAGCCTTCGGCCTGTGTCTTTCAAAGTAGTTCTCTTTGTTGATTCAAAATCTGTATTATATGCCTTACAGTCTTTTGATACAGACACAAGACCTGACTTAATTATTGAGGCAAATCATCTAATACATTGTTTAAAGATAAATGGCTCGGAAATCAATTTATGCTGGGTGCCTTCTCATGTTGGTCTTCATGGCAACAACGTAGTTGACAGAGCAGCTAAACCCGGTGCCTTCCATTCTGAAAATTCCATAGAATTACATGTTAACACCTCGGTAAAAGAAGCTTACAACTCGCTAGAATTAGCATCATGGTTTCGATTTCATGAACATTTAAATGAAAAATTTGTGTCTTAAAAAAGAATCAAACTTTCCGTTCAAAATATCTGTAAAAAATTGCAGTATTCCTCGTTATATCATTTGAGATTAATTGTTATGACATATTTTCGTATTCAGCTGAACGCTTTGAAAACAAAATATTGTAAAAACGTTTTTATGTATTTGCGGCGAACAATTCACATTGTATCACTGTTTGTTTTACTGCAGAAAGCTTCGTTCCTTTTTACCAAAGACGTTTACACAAGGAAACTATCTTGAAACGCATTTTAAAGAAGTAGTATCGGATCAAGTTTTGTTAGTTAAAATTTCAGAATCATTGGTTCACAGTCCTGTAATGCGTTACTATAATAAGATTATTATTATAATTATGATTATTTTTTGTTTGTTTTTTTTGTTTTATGACGATTTTTCTTTTACATTATTGATGTTAGCGTTGTTCTAGTTTCATTTCTCTGTTCATCCATATCCTTTTTCTTAAGACCTTGCCGCTTCCTTTTAATTTTTTTCCGTCTCTTACTCTGTTCCCCTCTGACCCTCCCCTCCCCACCCCCTAATTTCATCCTCCATGCCATTTTTCCCTGTCTAATATCACTTATAGTGAAAAGACGTTAAATCAAGCAACGAACGAACACAGACACACACACACACACACACACACACACACACACACACACACACACACACACACACACACACACACACGCGCGCGCGCGCGCGCGCGCATACACACATATATATATATATATATATATATACATATATATATATATATATACATACATACATACATACATACATACAAACATACATACATACATACATACATACATACAAACACACACATGCACGCACACGCACGCACACATACACACAGACACACACTCATGCATGCATGCGCACGCACAAACACACACACACATACACACACACACACATACACACACATACACACACAAACACACACACGCACACACACACAAACACACACATACACACATACACATGCACACACGAGCACGAACGCACACATACACACGCATACACACACTTGCACGCACGCACATACCCATATGCACGCGCGCGCGCCACACACACACACACGCACACACACACACACGCTAGCGACAGCAAAATTTGCAGTTAGAACTACTTCACAAACGGACAACTTTGTGAGTAAGGAAATTAAAATCAGGTCTGATGTTGACTTTCCAAAGCGAGCAAAAAGCATTTCATCACAAATGACTGTTGCAACTTACATTTCTGACTTGGTCAAACAATCTAACATAAATATGGAAGAAATAGCTGAGACACCATCAGCAACGCCTATCCCTACATGGGAAATGCAAAAAAGCCTCTTTTGATATTGATTATACAGACGCTAAGAAATCTGAAAACGTCAACATTTCTATATCCACAGCAAGAGAACACATCGATGAAAAATACCGTGCCCACCTTCATACTTTTACCGATGGATCAGTCTTAGAAAATAAATGTGCTGGAGCAGCATTTTATGTTCCAAAATTTAAAACAAAAAAGTCATTTTTCGTTGGGGCAAACATATCTATCTTTACAGCGGAATTAGTCGCTATACTACAAGCATTGCAATATCTAGTAAATCTTAAACCCGTGCCTTTCAAAATAGTTCTCTTTGTTGACTCAAAATCTGTATTATATGCCTTACGGTCTTTTGATACCGACACAAGACCTAATTTAATTACTGAGGAAAATCATCTTATACATCGTTTAAGGGTCACAGGTACAGATATCAGTTTATGCGGGTGCCTTCACACGTTGGTCTCACGCAACGAAGTAGTTGACAGAGCAGCTAAGCAAGGCGCACAGAATTCTGATAATTCTATAGAATTATTTGTTCCTACTTCGTAAAGACGCTTGCAACTTGCTCCAATCAACCTCATGGACTCGATTCATGAACATTTCAGTGAACAGTCTGTGTCACAACAAATGATAATTTACGTTCAAAATGTATGTAAAAAATTACAGTATTCTTCTATGTATTATTTGAGATCGATGTTGCTGTTCGTTTTCGTATTCAGCTAAACGCGTTGAAAACAAAATATTGTAAAAATGTCAAGTGCATTTGCGGCGAACAGTTCACACTGTTTCACTGCCTATTCTACTGCAAAATGTTACGTTCCTTTTTACCAAAAACGTTTACTCAAGAAAAGTACTCTGAAACTCATTTCCAGAAAGTTACATCAGATCAATCTTTATTAGTTAAAATTTCAGAATCATTAGTTCACAGTCCTGTTAATGCTTTACTTTAACTTCCAAAACAAGATTGACTGCCCGCGCCCAAGCAAACACTTTAACTTTAACTTTATGCAGTTTGTGTATTAGTGTTACAATTTCCCTTCATATTGTTGAAGTTAATTGTTAGAGTTAAGTTTTCGTTCCATTTTCCTGTTCTTCCACCTATTTATGTCTTTTTACTCTATCTCCCCTCTGCCCCAATCCAACCCGCCCAACTATCGTTCTACATTTTATTTTATTTATTCATTTTTTTTATTCCCCCTTCCCCCGTCTAATATCACTTATAGTGAAAAGACGTTAAATCAAAGAACGAACACACACACACACGCACATGTATGTATGTATGTATGTATGTATGTATGTACGTATGTATGTATGTATGTATGTATGTATGTATGCATGTATGTATGTATGTATGTACGTACGTATGTACGTATGTATGTATGTATGTATTTATCTACATGTATGTATGTATCTATGTATGTATATATGTATGTCTATTACTTCTCAAGACATAATCGCAAAGTTCTGTGTCTTTTCTGTGGAAATCAGTATACAACATGATACAGTGTGTTGCATAGCATGGTCAACAATTTGTCCTGCAATATCTTGATACATGGTTATAGGCACAGCTTCATTTTGTAAATTATTTCAAGAGTAATCATGCAATACCTCAACTGCTTCCATTTATACGGGAGTCTGAGTCCTTCATCCTTTTTTTTATGCCAGCTTAGTGCCTAGTTCCCAAGGCCTTGTTGACATAGATTTCAAACTTTGTTATACAGGACACGTTGTCCGTATAGAAGACAATGTGTGTGTGTGTGTGTGTGTGTGTGTGTGTGTGTGTGTGTGTGTGTGTGTGTGTGTGTGTGTGTGTGTGTGTGTGTGTGTGTGTGTGTGTGTGTGTGTGTGTGTGTGTGTGTGTTCAGGGAAAGAACATCGCCTGGGCACCTGGGGTGATGATGGGCAGCCTCAGTCTGTTGGCCACCTTGTCCATCACTCTGCTTCCTGAAACACGACATCGTCAGCTGCCTGACACCATTGAGAAATCCGAGCCTGGAAATCTTGATTGTTTTTTCATATTGCATATCGGGATTATTCATAATGATGATGATGATGATAATGATGATGATGATGATGATGATGACGACGACGACGATGATGATGATGATGATGATGGACGATGACGATGATAATAATAATAATAATAATAATAATAATGATGATAATAATAATAATAATATAATAATGATAATAATAATAACAATAATAATAATGATGATAATGATAATAATGGTATATAATAATAATAATAAATAATAAAATAATAATAATGATATGATAATGATAATAATAATAATAATGGGAATAATAATAATGATGATAATAATATCATCATCATCATCATCATCACGATAATCATAATAATGATAATAATAATAATAGCAGTTGACTTTTTGTTTGAATAATTTTTTGTAATTTGAGTGCTCGTTTAGGAACGAGAGGGTCAAGATTTCTACCAACGAATTATATTTTTTTTCAGTCTTCCAAACCACCGTCTCTCCACTGGACCTTAGGTGGTGACCAGGGTGAAAGTTCTATGTATGAAACGATAAAACGACACAAAATAACATTACTCAGTCAGTAAGAAGAACAGAGTAATAATCATACTTATTACGATAGTCACAGTTTTGCTTCGTCCTTTTGTGTCGTGTTTTGTTTTTGTTTTGAATGCATGAAAATGTATAACCACAACAAATTCTAATCGGGTGTTGCACGCCAGTAATTGTGTCATGAATGAATAAAATGGGAATGCGTTACAACAACTGGTTATTTGTTTATATTATTCATATCATCATTAATTTATTCATTTACTTACAATGACCACCTTTCATTCCAAAATATACAGGAATGGTATTTATAAACATGACTACACAGAATCTTGTACAAGAGTCATTTTGCTCACAGAGGCGTACATTCATCACATTTTTCAAGTGCCAAAGTAAACAGGTTATCAGTGCTAAGAAAACAACTAACGCAAATAACAGATGTAATGAATGAAAGAATTTTCTTTCTCTCCTACATTTTCTTCCTTTCTTTCTTTCTTTTTTTCCTTAAGTTCAGAGTCGTGAGGAACACTGCAC
>CM060306.1:70400893-70417911 GCA_030674185.1 Monoplex corrugatus | reverse complement strand
ACTGAAATTTTTTAAGCTTAAGACTGCTACCTTGTAGTTATTTTCCCATATATGTAATTTGTGCATTGAAATTGAATTATTGTTGCATGTTTTGATTTTTTCATTTTACATTTCAAAAAAATGAACTTCCTCGGCAAGGGGGGGGAAAAAACATGGGAAAACTGGTGGATGGGGGAGGGGATAAAAGATTTTTCTTTCTTTATTTTTTTTATTTATTTTATTTTATTTATTTTTTTTCTTTTTCTTTTTGCAATTGGTGGTATGTGCGGGATTTGGGGGGGGGGGGGGTATTCTCAACCATCCTGGTGGTGATGTCAGTGTTTTGTAGGTGGGACTATTCAGTCATGTTTTATTAGCATATTATGCCCCACTTTTACCCCCCCCCCCCCCCACACTTCTTTCATTAAAACACCCCCATTAAAAGGCTTTCCCAAACGGACGGGGTTTTGAGGCAGACAACATGGAGTCAGCCAGATAGTTGATGGTAGATGTGAGTGCAGAGAATATGGAATTGTCCGACTGTAATGAACCCTTCTTGAACAAATTCCAGACTCTAGAAAAGAATGACTTTTACCAAAGATCTTTTGCAAACCAGACATTTTACCGAATCTTCTGCTGGATACTTTAACTTTTCAAAACTTTTGTATATGTTGTACAAAATGATTCGCTTTTTCTACAGTTTTTGTTGTGTAATAAAAATCCCTCATGATACTATTTCTTCGGGCCAAAGACACGAGAAGATGAGCAATACACAAATGCAAAAATGAAATGTATCACAACTACATAAAAAAATAATAACCTATCACAACTTGAAAAAGGCGGAAGTTGCCTGCGTAAGGCAGGAAAAAAAAAGAGAGGCCGATCTTGGCTCGCCATTGTTAATGACAGAGGTGGGGGGAAGGGTAAAGGTGGGACATAATATGCTAATAAAACATGACAAACATGAAAAAATGTGTACAAACATCACAATTTTATTGGGAAAGTCCTGGGTTGATTCTGTCTGGGCACCTCTGCCAGGGAGGTAATGGGTGGAGAGGTTGGTGGAAAGTAGCCTCAAAGACTATCGATATTTTGGACTGTGCTACAACCTTCAGCAAAATTGCAACGAATTTTGGTTTGCTTTTTCTTAATGAATCCCTGAACAAAATCCTATATCTCCAACTTTGTAGAATAAACAAAAACTTGCATGTATTTTTCTGCAGTAAGCCACAAACAATCTGAATCTGTCTGTCATTCTATCCAGATTAGACTATGATAACTCTTGTTGCTGGACTTTCTGATGATAAACTGTCCAAATGTCCACGAATCCAAAACGGTGCAGCTCTATTCGTCCTACGTGAGAGCAAACAATGCAATACAAAAGCACTCTCTTGAAAACAACACTGGTTCCCAATCAGAGCAAGAACTGAGTACAAAAATTGCTATTCTCTGCATTCAGTGTCTACATTTGAATTCCATGCCAACGTATATTTCAGAACTCCTCTCATCTTACACACACCCCAAAGCTCTCAAGTCTAAAGAAACTTCTATTCTAACTACACCTTGGCTGTTTCTATTTGCGAAAAAAAAAAGTCCTACTTTGTTTTGGGGCAAAGAAAATAGAAACCTACCCATACTGTTTGAGACAATTGTCTGTTTACTTTGAAAAAAAAACACTTAAACGCCTTTAATATGTCTCTATCAAAAATACTTGCAAAATTCATAGACTAATAGTATTGTAGTAGCTCTTTTAGGTCCAGTCGTATTGCAGTTTGTCTAATTGTATATGTGTGTTTATGTGTGTGTGTGTGTGTGTGTGTGTATGTATGTGTGAGTGAGTGTGTAGGTGTCTGTGTAGTAGGTAGGGGACATTTTGATGTGTACGGTAGTAGAAAGGGGACGTGTGTGTAATTTGGGGACGTCCCCAAAATACACAAAATTAAAATTGGCTCAAAATAAAAAAGATAAGCTTAAAATGGTATACTATTGCGTATATAAATATAAATTACGTAATTTTAAAAAATGTCCCCTAATTACTACATATTTTGCTTGTAGTAATTTGGGGACGTCCCTTTATTACTACATCCCACTGACCCTGTTCTCACACAGATTGAGTCGCACAGCTTTTCAGTCTTAGTCGGTTTAAAAGCGTATTTCTTTGGCTTCTTTTCTGTCTGAGATTGATCTATTGTTTTCTCTGTGGCTTTCTTTCTATTGTTATTGCTGTGTAAGTGCTGATGGTGTTATTGTTGTTATTTTACCATCTTTATTTTAAAGAATATGACAGATTTTGTTGTCTAGCACTGACGTTAATAGACTTATTCACTGAATAATTTACATTGGTGTTGAATAATTTTAAGGTCTTTTGATTTAGTAGTTTAATACATCTTTTATAATTAAATGCTGTCTGTGTGGCTTGATATCAACTGTTTATTTATTTATTTATGTATTTATTCATTTATTTATTTACTTATTATTTATTTTTTATTTATTTATTTAATCATATATTTATTTATCTATTTATCTATTAATTCATTTTTTTTTTGCTTCTTTTTGTTTATTATATTCATCCTTTTATTTATCTATTTGGATATTTATTTGTCATTTACTGTTTATTTATTCATTTGTTTATTTGTTTGTTTATATTTTTTATTGTCTATTTATCTATGTATTTATTTATAAATGGGGAGAAAGAATAAAAGCAATAGAAAATGATAGAGAGCATATTATATACAACTATATATTACAATGTGATTCCCCTCCGAGTGGAGACAGGCTGCAGAGGGGATTGAGTGAGGTCAGGAATTTATGCAGAGGAGAAAAGGTGAGTTTTGAGAGCGGACTTGAAGGAGACAAAAGTAGGTTGCTGACGGACTGAGAGAGGAAGTTTGTTCCAGGAGAGTGGACCAGAAACAGAGAAGGCTCGTGGACCATAGGTATTGAGCTTAGTGCGTGGAAAGCGAAAAGTCAGAGGATCGGAGGCAGAGCGGAAGGTACGTGAGGGAACATAGATCTCAAGTAGGCTTGACAGGTAATCAGGGCTGCGTTATTGAGCTTTTGTAGCACATGGTGTCTAGTTTGTACTGTATGCGCTTTAATACAGGGAGCCAGTGAAGTTGTGCCAGGAGAGGAGATATGTGGTCAGCTTTTTTCTTTTTGAGTACAAGGTATGCAGCATTGTTTGGAATGCGCTGTAGAATGTGAATGGTGGAGGCAGGAAGACCAGACAGGAGTGAATTACGATAGTCAATGCGAGACATTATGAAGGAGAGAACGAGTTTTGCAGTTGTTTTGACAGAGAGATACTTCCTGATCAGGCTTATACGATGGAGGTGATAGTAGCAAGATCTGGCAATTTGAGAAACAAAGTTGTTCATGGAGAGGGTAGAGTCAATGCAGACACCAAGGTTTTTAGCTGAATCAGAAATTGGGACTGATGTGTTACATAATGGGAGAGAAAGAGGAGGCAGCTGAGAAAGTTTCTGACGGGTGCCAATGAGGATAGCTTCTGTCTTGTCGTCATTAAGCTGAAGTTAATTGTATGTCATCCAGCTCTTAATGTCCGAGTAACACTCAGTGGTGCGAGTCAAGAGGCGCTGTATATTGTCAGGTAAGTCACTGTCTTGAAGTTGGGTGTCATCAGCATAGAAGTGGTGTTTTATAGAGTGGGAGTTGATGATGGTGGACAGGGGGGAGGTGTAAAGAGTGAAAAGAACAGGGCCAAGGACAGATCCTTGTGGAACACCACAGGTCAGGTATGCAGGTTGAGAGTAAGTGCCATTAATGAGAACAGTTTGTTTTCTGTTTGATAGATATGAAGTGAACCAGGAGAGAGCAATGTCAGAGATGCCAAAAGTATGATGAAGTCTAGAAAGGAGAATACCATGATCAATGGTATCAAAGGCTGCAGACAGATCAAGGAGTGTGAGGAGAGAGACTTTGCCAGTATCAGTTGCAAGGAGGAGATTGTTGAGAATGTGTATATGCAGTTTCAGTGCTATGGCACTGGCGGTAGGCTGACTGGAAAGGATTGAGGAGATTGTTGGCAGACAGGTGAGAGTTCAGCTGGTTGAGGACAACTTTTTCGATGAGTTTTGACAAGAAAGAGAGATTAGAGATAGGCCGGTAATTTTTCAGTTCATTTGGGTCTAAATTGTATTTCTTGAGGAGACGGTGAACAATAGCAGACTTGAAAGAATCTGGGACAGTTCCAGTTTGAAGAGAAGTGTTGATGATGTCAGTGATGAATGGGAGGAGAGTAGGGAGACGGTCAGAGTAGAGAGAACCTGGAAGATTATCAAGTTCGCAGGTTTTGAACGACATGGATCTGATTGTGTTGAGAATTTCTTCTTGTGAGACTGGGGTAAAAGTAGAAAGAGGTGTGCCAGAGAAGGAAGGGTTAGGTGGGCATGGTTGACAGGGTGTCCTGTCAAGCCTGTCACGAAGAGTTTGTATTTTGGTGGTGAAATACTTGGAGGATACAGATGGGAGTTCTTCATTTGTGTGTTTTGTTGGGAGAGGTAAATCTTTTCGTGTACCAAGGAGATGATTCATGGTTGTAAAGAGTTCTTTTGAAGAGGCATTCAGGATTTTGGTTTGGAAATAGCTTGTTTTTGCAGATGCAATGAGGGTGGATACTTTTGTTTTAGAGGCTTGGAAAAGTTGCCTATGTACAGTGAGTTTGGATTTGCGCCAGCGGCGCTCTGCTCTGCGGCGGGCACGTTTTGCACAGGCAATCTCATGAGTGAGCCAGGGGGTAGGGGGGCGGTCAGGTAAAAGACGGGTTGTGGCTGGAGCATGAGTGTCCAGAAGATGGTGAAGAGTAGTATAGAATTCATCGGCAAGGTTATGTGACTTTTCAGAAAGGAGACAGGAGGCAGCAGATGAAAATGTGGAGAGGTCGATAGATTTGAGATTGCATCGAGTCACTGTGCGCGTGGTACGGGAAGGAGGAGAAATGTCAAGAGAACAGAGAATTGCAGAGTGGTCAGATGGAAGGGCTGAAGTTAGACGGGTAGAAAGAACTAAGCAGTTGTCAGTAGCTGAATTGTGGTGATCACGAGAAATGATCCAGTCAAGAATGTGACCTTTTTGATGGGTTGGTTCAGAAATATATTGTGTCATATTGTGATTAGACAGAGAGTTGATGATATGTCTTGTGTCATAACGGTGAGTGTTGTCATAGTGGACATTGATGTCACCTAGAATGATGAAATTTCCAGGTAAGAGGCAGTAGTAGTCAAGTAGTTGGTCAAAGTCAGAGAGAAACATGGATGTGTTGAGCTTGTTGGCAGAGCTAGGTGGAGGTCGATAGACACAGGAGAAGGTGATGGGGTGAGTGGTGGATTGGAAGGATACTTCAACGTGCTCGAAAGAAAGATGGGAGAAAGGCAGAGACTGCGAGAAAGATAGGCGGGAATGGAGTGAGTCGTTGTAGAGGATGGCGATATCACCACCTCGGGATGAGTGATGGAAAGAAGCAAGCCTGTAACCACCCGGAGTGAGACTCGCATGTATAGGTTCATGACCAAGAGGGTTAAGCCATGTTTCTGCGATAAAAGCAATGTCAACATGCTCATCTGCGATAAAGTCAGCAATGACATCGGCTTTGCCATCTGTGCATGTTGACTGAGCGTTAAAAAGGCATAGTTTTAGTTTATCAGAGTCACATGGCGGTGGCTGAGATGGAGATGAAGGCAGCACCGATGGGACAGAGGATGAAGGCGATACCAGCGGGGCAGAAGACGAGGGCAGCAACGACGGGACAGAAGACGAAGGCGGCACACGCAGGACAGAAGACGAAGGCGGCACCAGCGGGACGGAAGACAAAGGCGGCACCAGCGGGACAGAAGACGAGGGCAGCGCCGGCGGGACAGAAGATGAAGGCGGCACCGGCGGGACAGAAGATGGAGGCGGCACTGGCGGGACAGAAGGTGAAGGCAACACCGGAGGGACAGAAGGTGAAGGCGGCACCATCAGGACAGAAGGTGCAGGCAGCGCCACCAGGACAGAAGGTGAAGGCGAAGACGGCAGAGGAGGAGACAAAGCCCGCAGCAGCAAGGTCGAGGGCAGGGGCAGTGGAGGAGATGAAGAAGCAGAAGACGAAAAGTGGTGTCGGACTGGTACAGCAGGAGGCAGGTTGTGCCAAAGACGGTGGAGACGTCCACCACGACAGGATCGCGCAGTGCGGGGCTTACAACACAGCGCCAGTGTTCGTATGCGCTGGTAAACGTCTCCACCGAGGTAGCACTTGCTGTGTTTAAAAAGTGTCAGTCCAATTTGTTTTAGAAAGGACGGGTCCATAATTGCGAGCCAGCCAGGAGAGGACGTTGCTTGCAGGTTGGTGTGTGGGTTGGTCAGTTCACAACACTTAAAACCGGAGAACACAAAGGCTGAATTAAAATGATTAAAAGTAGGTACAAAAACTTTAAAATCAGATTATCTGGTAAAATATTCAAAATTAAAAAAAAAATTATATACATCACCGTATGTCGGGATTTAAAAGGAACAAACTGATACAAAATTCAATGCATAAAATCAAATAGAACCACGATAAAATCACTGTAAAACACAACACACACTTTTGCTGCCTGCTGGAGTGACATCTACATTTTTGTAAACTCTGTGCCCAAACAGACATCAAAGATGACTGAAATCCTAAATTCCAAAGGATATAAATATCTAAAAAAAATAAATAAATAAAGGAAGAAAACTAGGATTAGCGCATGAAAAATAGAGGCATCCAAACACCCTATTTGAAGAATTACATGAGCTCATGAACACGTTTTGGAAATGAAAATTACAAAGCAAGAATCCAAACAGAAAAGTCATATAACAGCTTGACAATAAAGAAGCCTCATGAAAGACCACAGGTGCCTGTCTCCCGAAATGTCACTGAGACAAACGTGCTCGGGAAAAAAGTCCTACAAGCCTCTGAGAAAATTCGGAGAGATAACACAGTCAACCGATTCAGAAGAATGCTGTATGCTGGTGGACAGAAAGCAGGAGTCAAAGGATTAAACGACTGGATCGTTTGAACATGAAACCAATTCTAGATCAGAATTATTGATGTTCCACGCAAAATCCTACACTTCAAAATGTACATATTAACCCTTTGACTCCCGTACTCTGTCCACCAGCATCCGGCATCGTCAACCATGCTATTGAAGCAAAATCTTATCCCTTTGACTCCCTCACACTATCTATCAGCTTCCTGCAGGAAGTTGATGGACAGGGTAAAGGAGTCAAAGGGTTAAGTCTTTGTAATTGGTAGATAGGGTACGGGAGTCAAAGAATTAAGAAAGTACACCACAGATAAATTGCTTCAAAAGGTATTTGAAAACAGTTTTTATACATAAGAACATATCGACAAATATGACATAATGAATAAACACACACACACACACAGACACACACGGACACATAGATAGATAGATAGATAGATAGATAGATAGATAGATAGATAGATAGATAGATAGATAGATAGATAGACAGATAGACAGATAGACAGACAGACATACAGATAGACAGATAGACAGATAGAGAGCGAAAGAGAAAGAGAGAGGCACGCAAGCACTCACACACACATACACACACACACACACACACACACACACAAACGTACGTACATAAAGGAACGCATGCACGCACGCACACATACACACAGGCACTCACACACACAACACATACACACAACACACACAGAAACTCACAAACAAACAAACACACACGCACACACAGAAATGCAGTCACACGTACAAACGCAAACTCATATATGCCAAGTATTAATCTAAAGTATTGTCATGCTTTGACATATGCATTTCTTTCAATATATATGGGGTGAACTGTGTCCCACAATCCGAGAGGACTTTCTTTGGCAGACCCATGCAACTGAAAACGGTCACCAAATCTTCCTCAACCGAGATTGTGTCCTTATTTTTGAGTGGTATGGCTTCGGGATTGCAAGTTGCCACATCCACAATGGAAAGCACGTACCTGTCGCCTAGTGGATACATTACATGGAACAAATGTTCCTCCATGAACCCCGTGCACAGTTGCTACCCCACCGCGACCAAAGTTCCGGACAAACTGGTTTTTATTTGGCGAATACACAGAGACATTTGCGTCAAAAACAGAAAAATCACCTTTTCAGGCAGAGTTTTTTTTTCTGGATGAGCAACTCGGTATTGATCCGTGGCCCGGCACATTTCTTCTGCAGTGTGAATTTCTCTTTTGCGCAAAAAGACAGCGAGATCTTTACTGACACTTTGTAAAAGCAGTTCCTTTAAAAGGAGATCCCGAAGACTATCAAAATACTTGTCAATTTGTGAAAGTTCAATCCATCGATTCAAATAATGGGATATTCTTGTGAGAAACGATGGAAAAGATTCACCTTTTTCAGGACGGACTGCGCGAAATTTGTTATTGAAACCACTGCGGTGCACCGAATTTTTTTCAAAAATTCTTCTCTCAATTGGTCCCATGTAAGTCCTTGTTTTGCCGCAAGGGTATGATACAGTACTTATGCACTTCCCTTAAAAAGCGACGCGACGAATAAAGTCCATTTTTCACAGGGCCAACCGCAGGAAGTCGCATGACTTTCAAAACAAAAAAGAGACGAATCGATGTCGTCCCTATGCTCATCGAATGGAGGAAGTTTTGGGATATATAAGGACTTGGGCTGAGAGCTACTGGAAGAAGTTTCAGAGGGCGATATTTGCTTTCTTTTTTGGAATTTTAGCCTCTCTTATTCTATTTTATGCTTCTAATTCCAGTTGACGCAACGTAAAGCTACGTTCCTTCATTTCTTTACATATGCTCTTTGTTCTCTTTGTTTTTCACTTTCCTCTCTCTCTCTCTGTCTTTCTATTTCTTTCATTTCTTTTTCATGTTCTCTTTGTTTTTCACTTTGTTTTTCCTCATGTTCCCTTTGTTTTTCATTTTCCTCTCTCTCTCTCTCTGTCTTTCTGAAACTTCTCTTTGTTTCTGGCGCTCATCACGCTCAACACATTGTTGTATATAATTATTGACTTGTTTCCCAGAAAGTTGCAAGCGCTGAGCTTGTTCAAAACATTTATCAAAATTATCCATTTTTACTATCTGGGGGAAACAAGATTGTCAAAAAGAAAAAAAATGTCAAAGAAAAGAAAAGTAAGCAACACACAAACAATCACACGAATTTTAAGCGTATTTACACTGTACGACGAAAGACAAAGCGCCCTGAATGAAGCAACAACCGCTTGTAACAACCACTATTTTTAAAGAGAAATCAGCATTCAATAAAAAAAAAAAACTGCATAAAATTATACAAATGAAACACTTGTCAGAGGGGGTACAAATCCCAATGTTTCACCAAGGTATACGAATCAGTATCCAAACAACTTTTTTTATCAGGAGGTTAAATCCAAATCTAGCCTTTCCTTAAGTCAGGGTCACCACTGTCATGCTTTATTAATCTGCTTACGCAATCAGAACATATACAGCACTCGTCTGTAATGCAACCGAACGCTCTCCTTCCAACCAATGGCACTAAACAAACTGCAATGATAATTTATACATGTTTTACTAACCACTTTCAAACACACATAAAACATTCATATTTAACATTCATATTCACGCACCTTTCTATCAACTCTTTCCTTTTTTTTCTCCTCCTTCTTCATCTCCTGCTCCTCTTTCTTTTCCTTCTCCTTTTTCGTTTCCTACTCCCTCTTCATCTCCTTTTTCTTCGTATCCTCCTTCTTCGTCTCCTGCTTCATCTCCTTCTTCTTCGTCTCCATATTCCTCATCTCCTTTGTTTTTCTCCTCCCTCTGTCTCCTTATTCCTCATCTCCTTCTTCTTCTTCTCCTTATTCCTTCTCTTTCTTCGTCTCCTCCTCCTTCGTCTTCTTCTTCCTTGTCTCCTTCTCCTTCTCCTTTTTCTACTTTTTTCTTTCTTCTTCTCTTTCCTCTCTTTCTTCTCCTTTCTCTTCTACTTTGACTTCTTTTTTCTTCTTCTCCTTTTTCCTTCTCGCCTTCTTTTTCTTCTTCTTCTTATCCTTCGTTTTCGCCTTTTTTTTTTTTTTTTTTTTTTTGCTCCTTTTTCTTTTCTTTTATGACCATTGTTTTTGAGAATTTATAATAGGCACAATATTATAATTTACACATATCACGCCTAAACGAATATTATCCATCAAGGAATTTCACCTACTTTTTGTTAGGCCTGATCGGTTCAGCGAACCCTCGTCAACTGGTGGGCAGAGGCTTGTTGTAGAACTATTCAGTAGTGAGAACACTTCTCACTATCCGTGTGTGACCCCACTCTGATTTTCTGTTCATCAGTAGGTCGCTTGGGGCGTTGTGTATTTGGACTGCTTCACTGATTTGTCGGTCCAAAGCACTTTTATGTTTGCCTGTCACCGACATCACAAACTCAAGTGTGTTTTCTTCATGTTTGTGTGTA
Source organism: Monoplex corrugatus (assembly GCA_030674185.1). Classification (NCBI taxonomy): domain Eukaryota; kingdom Metazoa; phylum Mollusca; class Gastropoda; order Littorinimorpha; family Ranellidae; genus Monoplex; species Monoplex corrugatus. The sequence goes on along the minus strand of CM060306.1, from coordinate 70,407,491 downwards.
GTATTAACATGTCTATGGAGGACCGAGTCATTATCCTTGTTCTTATAGGCTGCCATGTGTTCTAACCCCCTACTGTAGCCATTACGGGCGGTCTCTCCATAGTAAACAGATTTACATTTATCACACACTATTTGATATGTGATATTGTTTGCCCTGCATCCCCCATTCTCACTCCCTGCACATACCATACAATTTTGTTGGTCATTATATTTTCTGTTGGGAAACGGGTGGGATCGCTGGAGGATGTTTTTGATTGACTTCCCTGATGTCTCTACTACTCTTATCTTTGTTAGTTTTCTGATTTCACATTCAAAGTCTTTCTTCAGTTTGGATTTTGGTGTTGGAGGGACAAAGACTACGCTCTCATATCCTCCTTTCTTATACCATTCCTGTTTATTCTTTCTCTTTTCCTCTCTCCTCTCTTCTCTCTTCCAACCTTTCGGCCTGTACATCGGCTGTTCCCCCTCTTCATCTTTGTTTCTGATCTTTTCATAAGCTGCCAGGGCAGATTTGACTATTTGGGTCTTAAACTTCTTGCTGTAGCCGCAGTACTGCATGCGCATCATAAATTTGTTAATGTGCCTGACTGTCATTTCCCACGGGAGCCTAGGACTACATCTAAGTAGTATGCGCAGTACTTCTTGGGTTAATACAGTCCTTTTGGTACTTCTGGGCATGGCATCTGGGCATCTACCCCCTCTCCCAACACACAGGACACACTATATTTGGCACTGGGAGTTGTTGGACACCGTCCAATTTCTTTGGGTCGGCTTTCAAGCCTTCTCTTGAGAAGATGTGTCCCAAATATGATATCTCTGTTCGTTTCATCTCAACCTTCTCCTTGTTGAGTTTAATTCCGGTCTCTCGGCATCGTTGTAGCAAACGGTTCAGGTTGGTATCATGAACTTGTGCTCCTGCTTTGTCGGTTGGTCCTCTGCCAAAAACAAAGATGTCATCATGAACCGCCACCACGCCTGGCAGTCCTGCCAAAGCGATGTCAATCCTCCTCTGGAATTCTTCTGGGGCTGGAGAAATACCAAAGGGCATTCGTTTCCATCGGTATTTGCCAAAAGGCGTCTCAAATGTTGTCAGGTAGCTGCTGTCTTCGTCCAGTTCAACGTGCCAAAACCCGTTTTTCGCGTCCAGGTGTGTGAAGTATTTTGCATCTTTGAGGAGAGGCAGTACGTCATCAATGGTTGGCATGGGGTACTCGTTTCTCCTGAGGGCTTTGTTCAGTGGCTTAGGGTCGACGCACAGTCTGACTTTCCCATTGCTCTTTGTTGTTACGACCAAACTGCTTATCCACTCCGTTGACGTGTCTACTTTAGTGACGACGTCCAGTTTTTTCAACCTCTTCAGCTCGTCCTTCACTTTCTCTTGCACTGCTATCAGCCACTTTCTGCAAGGCATCTTCACTGGAGCAATACTGGGGTCCGTTTCTAGGTGTAATTTCCCTTCTAGTTTTCCTTCTTCAAAGACATCGTTGTACTTTGTGAGCATTCTTTTGCATTTTCCCCTTCTTTCTGATTCGCCGCTATCGTTGCAATGTTCTCTTCATTGATCGTCAACAATTGCATGTGATGTACAGCTTTCAGTCCCAGTACTGGCTTACAGTCCGTTTTGTTGATCGCGAAATTGACTTTGTATTTCCGTTTTTGGGGTTTTTCACTCGCAGCACTATCTCCCCTACAGGCTGCATTTCTGTTCCGTTGAACATCAGCTTCTTCTTAGTCTCTTGCAGGTCGGACTTTCTTTCATCTCCTGTGACTTCTCTGTACAGGCTCTCAGACATCACGTTTGTTGTTGCACCTGTGTCAAGAAGAAATCTTACCGGCATCTCATTTATCAGCATTTTTGCTCGTATGTTTCTCTCCTTTTTTCTGGTTTTGTCTGGTTTTGTCTTCGATCCCGAGGATTTCATTATCGCTTTCAGTGTCAGTCTCTTTTTCTTCGAAGTGCCGAACTCTTGTTTTCTTTTGATTTTTCTTGGGTGTTCTGCATCATGAAGCAAAGTGATTATTTCCTCCACAAGCTTTGCATTTTCTTCCAAATGCTGGACATTTCTCTTTTGCTCTTGGGTGCTTTCCACCACAATATCCGCATTTCTCTCTGTACTCTGGTTTGTTTCCTTTTCTATACTGCTTTGCTGTCTTCTTTTCTTTGAAAGCTTGGACTTCCTGCGTGTCCTGCGTTTTTCTCATCATTTGGACGGTTTGATGTTGACTTGATTCATTCGCTCTGCACATATCAATGCATGCAGTCAATGTCAGCTGTCGCACTTCCAGTAATTTTGATCGCAGAGTCTCGTCATGTACACCCAGTACGATTTGATCTCTCAACAGTCTGTCTTCCAGTGTACCATAGTTACAGGTCTTGATCAGTCTCCGCAGTTCTGCTACAAACTGTTCGATGGATTCTCCTGCTGCTTGATGTCTGCAGTTGAATCTGAATGCTTCGTAAGTTTCATTGGTTGAACCCACACAGTATTCTTCGAATTTCTGCAGAACGGTGTCAATGTCATTTCTTTCAGCTTCATTAGCAAATGCCAATCTTTCATAGATGTCCATAGCATCCAGCCCGATGCAAGAAAGAAAAACTGCTGTTCTGTATGTCGAGTCTTCTTCTGTCTGTGTTGTCACAATTTCATAGCTGTCTCAAAGCCTCTTGAATTTCCTCCAGCTGCTCTGCAGGTTTCCTCCATTCACATCAAGTTTAGGAGGCAAGGGAATCTTGGCATGTCGTCGACTGGCTCTTCTCTCATCTTGTTCATCTTCCATGGTTGAACTTTAGTCTTCAATATTCTGGATTTTTGTTGGAGTTCGTAATCACGATTCTGACACCATGTTTCGTTCTTTCTACAGCCAACTCGGAAGACAGGGCAATGCTTCTTCGTTTTTACTCCTCACTGTCTGATTCTCAACTGTCTATATATACACATTTCACAGTGAACAGCAATCAGTTATCATTTAAACGAATATCATGCCGTGCTGCTATCCGCACGCTGTTTACTATCAACACACGTCACAGTGTGTGTGTGTGTTTGTGTGAGTGTGTGTGTGTGTGTGTCTGTATATGTATGTATGTGTGTGTCTGGGTGTCTGTCTGTCTGTCTGTCTGTCTGTTACTCTCTCTCCCTCTGTCAGTATATCTCTCTCTCTGTCTCTGTCTCTGTCTCTCTGTCTGTCTTTCTCTGTCTGTCTGTCTGTCTCTCTCTCTCTCTCTCTCTCTGTTTGTGTGTGTGTGTACATGCCAGTGCACGTGTGCATGAGTATGTGTTTATGTGTGTGTATGTGTATGTATGTGTATGTATGTGTATGTGTGTGTGTGTGTGTGTGTGTGTGTGTGTGTGTGTGTGTGTGTGTGTGTGTGTGTGTGTGTGAGTGCGTGTATATATGTGTGTTTTTCTTGTTCCAAAAAACAAACAAGCAACGATATTTAATTTGTCTCAACCTCGTTTCGATGCATAAATTCATTAACTTGAGAAAATATGTGGGACCAGATGCTTAGGCATACATGATCTACAAGTTTTGCTAAGAGGTAGTCTATCCTAGTATATGTAAATGTACGTACGGTTCAAGTGACCTTTATCGAGCTGATTTTATGTCATAACAGAGCTCTTGATGTCGTGACCTCAACTCTAAAAATCAACATTAACAACAAAACAATCAAAAACAAAAAACAATAAAAACCTGGCCTGTTCACTGCCCAACTTGACTCTTTGTTATTCTGATAGTATCACAATATCAAAAGAGGGGTCAGGTAGGATTGTGGTCTGTCACCAGATCTGTTCTCACTTTACAGCGAAACCATCATGAGAAACCTAAAAGAATGCCCTGAGGAAAATGTTGGAGGAAAATTGATAAACAACATTTGTTTCGCAGATGTCACCGTGTAATTGCAGGAAATGAAAGGGACCTACAAAACCTTGTGAATATAATAGAAATCGAAAGTAAAAGATAAAGGGTTGGAGCTCTATAGCAAAAGACTGAAGTTATGGTAATATGTCAGTAAAAAACGTGAAATTTTCCTCATGCATAATAACAGCAAACGGCACAACCTTGAGACAGGTTGATAACTTTTGAATATCTGGTAAGGATAATCTCACCAGACAGCAGAAGCACATCAGAAATAGCCAGCAGAATCGGCCAAGCCAAAACAGCATTCAAGAAGATGAAAAACATTCTAGCCAACAAATGCCTATTAATTAACAACAGGAAGACAGTTCTTGAATGCTACATAGAACCGATACTGTTATACGACTGTGAGTCGGCACGTTTAAAGAACAACAACTATTGTCATAGTCACTTGAAAAAAATCCGTGGGGATGCCGGGGGCTCTTGTAGTATAAAAAGTATCCACATCTTCTGGAAGATGTGTGCCAGAAATTGCCTCTTTTCTGTTTTTACATTGTTGCTTTGCTTTCTGTCATTTAGTCCTATCATTTTCTGCCTTTCTGGTCCATTCACCTGTACGTGTTCGATAAAGTTTTACCGACTTTCTCATGGGATTGATAATTGGGTACATGTATTAAATGCATTTTTGGCTCTAGAGAAATGAGATATGCTGAAATAATTTTAGGTAGTGTGGGCCCGTTTTTATATATTAGTGTCCTTAAAATTATGTTTTAATTTGTATTCGGGTATGCTTTTTCTTTCAAATTCCATGCGCAATAAATTGGACGGGGTGGTCAACGCCAGGGGCTTGTCCTTAGATTGTGTGTAGGAATGCACTGACATGTGTACTTAATTTTCTTTTCTGTATTTTTCCTGTTGAAGTACTATGTATGCTTTGAAGCAGATATAGTCCTGATGTGGCTTTATGCAGTCGGCTGAGCTTTAAACAAAATAACAGTAAATAAAAAAAATGGAAAAAAATGTGTTGGTAGCTGGCATTTTAAATGTTTTCCTTTTTGTCACAGCTCGTTGTGAAAGTAATACCTTAACTGACAGTGACGGACAACTTATGCGTAAACACACGTTTTTATAAAATTGCAAAAAGTATGCGGAGAATAAAATGGATGATAGTGCACGTCTATGTTGAGCAGGGCCGGGGATGGGTGGGTCGGTGGGGAGGGAGGGATGATAGTTCATGCCTATAAGGATCCTGACCCTGTTACAGCTTCCGTCACATCTTTACCTGAACTGAGAGCAGTAGTGGCACCAGGGGCCAAGATGGAGTCAGGCTCAGAGGCGGTTCTACAGGCCGTAGGTGACCTGGGTCCCTACCAGGTGCTGCAAATGGTGCTTCAGATGTTCAGCTCTGTCGTCAACGTTTTTCCTACTTTAATCGTCGTGTTTATCGGTGAGTTGGGTTGGTTTCTGGTTCGTTTGTGTTCTGTTTATAGTTGTCGTTTTTTGTTTGTTTTTCTTCCTTCTTTCATTTAGTTAGTTAGTTAGTTAGTTTATTAGTTACTTTAGTTACTTAGTTAGTTACTTAGTTTTTTTTAATTCTATTGTTTATTTGTTTGTTTTTTCATACATTTGTTATCATTATTATTATTATTAATATTCCTGTTATTATCAGTAGTAGTAGTATTATTGTTGTTGTTGTTATTATTACTGGTACTATTATTATCATTATATTATTTTTTATTATTTTGCTATATCACAACTGAAACATCATATGACATTCAGGCTGCCCACCTCAGGAAGAGATCATTGCCACAAGTCCACGGCTCTATCAAAAGAACCCAATCAGCCGCGTAAAAGAAAAAAAATTGGCCCGCCTGGGGGTCGAACCCTAGGCTCTTGTGTTATGAGCCTGGTGCTCTGATCAATTGAACTAATAGTCAAGAAAAGGAAAAAAAAACTTGGCCCGCTTTGGCCAGAGATCCCGTGTTCAGATTCCGGATGAGGCCTCAGGACCTCATTAGCACAGTTGGTTAGACTTCATGGTGATAACACAGAGGATGTAGCTTCTAATCTCAGGCAGGCCACAGTTTTATTGCTTTGTTTTGTTTTGTTTTATTTAAGTGTGTTTACTTACGTATTTCGTTACACTTGTTTCATAGTGAAATCGTTACACTCTTCTGGTTGGTTAGTGTGATGGTTAAGTTTAGCTGGCTGTTCAGTTCGTACGTGAGAATGGTTCAGACGTTCGCTTGCCAATATCTAAACTCAGGTCCCAGCCTCAACTTTTCTCCTCAGTTTGACCGGAAAATTCAACTGAACGTCTAGCCCTTCGGAATGGGACGAAAAACGAGTCGGACCTGTGTACCTTCTTGCTGCGCACGCTAAAGATCTCACGCAGTTGAAAATCGTGAAGAGCAGAGCATTGCCCAGTTGCCTTGGTATAAAATATTGGAGCGATAGGTTGATTTCCCAGGTCCCTTCCACTGAAGACCAATTAGTATTCTTGCGTTCTGAAGTCTTGATTAAAAAAAAAAGAGTGAATATGAATATGAACTTGAAGCGAGGGAGTGGGGATGGGCGCCGCCTCGTTGTGCTGGCCCTGGGAAAAGTTGAGATCTCTGCCACCTCACTCCCCTTCGACCTCAGGGTTATGGAACTATCTAGGAAGGACCTCAGGACCTGGCCAGCTCATGGTGTATGTGCAGGCTTAAGGCTTGTGCCATGATCATTCTGGAACTTCTCCTAAC
>CM060306.1:70378393-70395893 GCA_030674185.1 Monoplex corrugatus | reverse complement strand
GTGTGTGTGATGTTATTAGTGTGCAGCGTCACGAGCTCCGGCCCCGTACTGGAGGTTTGCGCTTATAAATGTTCATTATTATTATTATTATTATTATTTGTCCAATACACAGACCACTGTATCTTACACGGAATTTTGTAAAGAGGAACACCAACACAGTAGATAATGTTGATTATGATTTAGCTACCTTTAACATAGGTATCTTGCATTGTTTTAGCTTTTGCATTTTCTGCTTTCTTTTCTTGTACTATTTTATTACCAAGTCATATGTCTGATTGAAATTGTAGTCACTGTTTATTCATGTTTGGCTATAGTATCCTATCTGTTTTGTACTCTCTGATTCTCTTGTATGTGTGTGTGTGGGGGGGATGTGTGTGTCTGTGTGTGTGTGTGTGTGTGTTTGTGCGTGAGTGTGTGTGTGTGTGTGCGTGCGTGAGTGCATGCGTATGCTTGCGTGTGTGTGTGTGTGTGTGTGTGTGTGTGTGTATGTGCGCGCGCACGCGTGTGTGTGTGTGTGCAGGAAGCTGGTGGATAGGTTGAGAGAATCGAAGGGTTAAGTTTATCCTTTGCTAGAGTGATTGATAATGCAGGATACTGATGGACAGAGTGCGGGAATCAAAAGGTTAGCTAAACATGTCTAATGAAAAGAAAATAGTATCTTTCATGAACAGGATGTTCAACTGTTTTCTTGTATTTTTTCCCCTAGGCTATGAGCCGGGCTATGTGTGTAATAGTGTTAACGAGACCACTGACGTCAGACCCCGGCTGGGAGATTCTGACGGAGAAATAGTTTCCCTGGACTACGGAAAATGTTCCATTGACGTCATCGTCAGCCAAAAAGGCACAAACAAGTCGCATTCTCTTCCCTGCTTGGCTGGTGTCAACTTTTCTATGCCTTCTGACACGTCATTTCTCACAGAGGTGGGTCTCCTGTTTCCCATCTGTTGCTGTTGTTGTAGTTAGTTTAAATCCCAGCCTACGTACACACACACGCTGCGCGCACAGACACACACACACACACACACACACACACACACACACACACACACACACACACACACACACACACACACACACACATATGCTCTCTCTCTCACAAATGCACACGTACACAAACAAACACTGTGTGACTCACACGCATTCACACACAACACACACACACACACCACACTGCACGTGCGCACACACACTAACACATACACACACACACACTCACTCTCTCTCTCTATCTATCTGTCTATTCATCTATCTATCTATCTATCTATCTATCTATCTATCTATCTATCTATCTATCTATCTATCTATCTACCTTCCCTTCTTAACCTCTCTCTTTCTCTTGCTTCATCTCTCTCACTCACGCTCTCTCTCTCTCTCTGTCCCTCTCTGTCTCTCTCTCTCTTTGTCTCTCTCTCTCTCTCTCTCTCTCTCTCTCCATACATATATATGTATTTATATACATATATATATATATATATATATATATGTATATGTATACATACACATACATACATGTATATTACATGTCTGTCTGTCTCTCTGTCTCTGCCTCTGTCCCTCTCTCTCTCTCTCTCTTTTTTTCTCTGTCTCTCTTCACCCTCTCTTGCTTTTGTTTATTTTATCCCATTTTAAAAAAGGGAAATGATTTCATGTCGACTATAGACGTTCAGCTATAAAACATAGAATGGTTGTAACAAGTTCACATAATGGTTCGTTATTTCTACAATTAACGATTTCATGACGTTGTCGTCGTCGTCCTCCTCCTCCTCCTCATCATAATCGTCGTCGTCGTCGTCGTCGTCGCGTTGTCGTCATCATCATCATCATCATCGTCGTCGTCGTCATTGTCATCATCATCATCTTCTTCTTCTTCTTCTTCTTCTAATTTATAAAGCAACTTGGATTTTGCATAATGTACTCGCAGCGATCGAGTTTTGAAGGTATTTATTTTTTTCTGGATCTTTCTTTCGTTAATTTCAGTCTCGTCATTTTGTACCCAGTTCGGTTCCTGGAATTGAAGTTCTTCACTTACTTTAGATAATTCAGTTCTCTGGAAGACGTTGGTGACAATGAAGAACAATGGACAAAGCTGAGAAATTTGTTAAATGAAGCTTGTGAAGAAATCCCTGAGGCAGATAGAAAAGCAAAAAAGAACTGGATGACAAAAAAATTTTGGGCTTGATGGCGGAAAGGAGGAAGGCAAAAGGAAACGAGGACATATACAAGAGGTAAAAAATCAGGAATAGGTGCAATGAAGCTAAGGAAGCTTGGCTGAAAACAAAATGCAAGGAAATAGAAGACCGACACAAAACAGGCCCTCAGGGTATGTACAGACGAATTGAAGAAATTGTCTACAGGAAAAATATATGCACATCAACTGGTTGCTTAAAATCGAAAGATGGCACGCTTATCACGGAAAAAGACGAAATAAGACAGATGGGGAGAGTACATTAAAGACCTTCTCGAAGATGACAGAAAAGAAGAACACATTACAAAAAAGAACTTTGAAGGACCACCCATAATGAAAGATGAAGTTAGAGCAGCACTGAAAAAGATGAAACCATGGAAAAGCCCCAGGACCAAACAACATTACTACAGAGACGACTTGAAGGCCCTGGAGGAATTTGGTATAGAAAACGTAACAGTCCTCCTAAATGAAATTTACGAAAAATCCCCACAGATATGTCAAAATCAATTTTCATTGCACTTCCAAAGATGACAGGGGCTACAGAATGCGAACTCCATCGCACAATCAGTTTATGAGCTATGTAACAAAAATCCTGTTAAGAAAATCATGATGAGGACAAGAAATAGAATCAGAAGAGAAATAACAGGAGAATAGTGTGGATTTGTAGAAGGGAAAGGAACTATTAATGCCATACACATCCAAACGAACTATCACAGAGAGGTCAATCGAGATGAATAAAGATTTGTATTTATCCTTTGTTGATTATACCAAGGCTTTCGATCGGGTAAGACATGAAAAATTGATCAACCAACTGGAGAGACTCAATATTGATGGGAAAGATCTATGAATAATCAGAAATATGTATTGGGAACAAACGGGCTGCAATGAGAATAGAAAGAGATACAAGCTCTTTCCAAAATATCAAAAGAGGAGTCAGACAGGGTTGTGTTTTGTCACTAGATCTGTTTCACTTTACAGCGAAAACATCATGAGAAACCCAGAAGAAGACCCTGGATTAAAGGTTGGAGGAAAAATGATAAACCAACATTCGATACGCAGATGACACCGTGCTAATTGCAGAAAATGAAAGGGACCTACAAAACCTTGTGAATATACTAGAAATAGAAAGCAAAGGTAAGAGGTTGGAACTAAACAGCAGGAAGACTGAAGTCATGGTGATCAGTAAAAAAAACTGAAATCCCCTCATGCAAAATAACAGCAAAGGCACGACCTTGAAACAGGTTAATAAGTTTAACTACCTGGGAACGATCATTTCATCAGACCGCAGATGCACATCAGAAATAGCCAGCAGAATCGGCCGAGCCAAACAGCATTCAAGAAGATAAAAAGCATTCTTACCAACAAATGCCTATCAATTAACATCAGGAAGAGAGTTCTTGAATGTTATATAGAACCAATACTGTTGTATGGTTGTGAGGCATGGACAGTCAACAAGCAAACCAGAACAAGATTGAGGCAGCCAAGATGTGGTTTCTAAGAAAAATGTTGAGAGTTCCATGGACAGCAAAGAAAACAAACGAGACAGTCTTGATGGAGGCAGACACAGGTAGGTCATTTATAAGGAAGATTGAGAAAAGACAGGCAACATTTATAGGCCATTTTATGAGGAAAGGGATTTGGAAGCACCGGTGGAGGAAAAGAGAGCACCAGGTAGACCCAGGGAGAAAAAAAAAAATTTACTTGCAGAGTGGCTGAAGACAAGAAAGGGTGGAAGAGATGCTTGAGGCAACAAGAGATAGACACAGATGGAAGTCCATGATCGCCAAAGTCAAGCGGCAGGGCACATGATGATAATGATGACTTGCAACAATCGAGTTTTGAAGGTAATTTATCTTTTTCTGGATATTTTTTTCATCAATTTCAGTCTCGTCATTATGTATCCAGTTCAGTTCCTGGAATTGAAGTTCTTCACTTACTTTAGATACGCGTTGGAATTCTCTTTTCAAGTGTGTCTTGTTTCTTTTTATCTACATGTGAGTGTGCGTAGTGTGTGTGCGTGTGTGCGTGCGTGTGTGTGTGGTGTGTGCGTGTGTGCGGTGCGGCGCGTGTTGTGTGTGATGTGTCTTGTGTGTGCGTGTGTGATGTGTGTGTGCTATGTGTGCGTGTGTATGTGTGTCTGTGTGTGCGTGCGTGTGTGAGTATGTATGTGCGTGGTGTGTATGCGTGCGTGTGTGTATGCGTGTGAGTATGTGTTCGTGTGTGTGCGTGCGTGCTTGTGTATGCGTGTGTGTGTATCTGTTTGTGTGTATGTAGGCATGTAGGCTTATTATTCATGTCAAAACCCAGGCCCAAGAGATACAGGACACATGTTGGTCAAGAGATTTGCGTAACACCCTTAATTTAATGACACACACTCAACTTTGAGTAACTGAGTAAGAACCGGCTGGAGGTCCAAAGAAGCCTACAGTGATTTTGACAGAACTGCCGATAGGATAAGAACCAACAGCAATGTTCTATTGGGAAATCTGTTGCACTAACACCAGGCTATACAGGTGACTGGTCATAACGATAATGTTTCTGTACTAATTTACAGTGGGTAATCTGTTGCACTAACACCAGGCTGTACAGGTGACTGGTCATAACGATAATGTTCGTGTACCTAATTTACAGTGGGTAATCTGTTGCACTAACACCAGGCTATACAGGTGACTGGTCATAACGATAATGTTTCTGTATCTAATTTACAGTGGGTAGTCTGTTGCACTAACACCAGGCTAGACAGGTGACTGGTCATAACGATAATGTTTCTGTATCTAATTTACAGTGGGTAGTCTGTTGCACTAACACCAGGCTATACAGGTGACTGGTCATAACGATAATGTTTCTGTACCTAATTTACAGTGGGTAGTCTGTTGCACTAACACCAGGCTATACAGGTGACAGGTCATAACGATAATGTTTCTGTATCTAATTTACAGTGGGTAGTCTGTTGCACTAACACCAGGCTATACAGGTGACTGGTCATAACGATAATGTTTCTGTATCTAATTTACAGTGGGTAGTCTGTTGCACTAACACCAGGCTATACAGGTGACAGGTCATAACGATAATGTTTCTGTATCTAATTTACAGTGGGTAGTCTGTTGCACTAACACCAGGCTGTACAGGTGACAGGCATAACGATAATGTTTCTGTATCTAATTTACAGTGGGTAGTCTGTTGCACTAACACCAGGCTATACAGGTGACGGTCATAACGATAATGTTTCTGTATCTAATTTACAGTGGGTAGTCTGTTGCACTAACACCAGGCTATACAGGTGACTGGTCATAACGATAATGTTTCTGTATCTAATTTACAGTGGGTAGTCTGTTGCACTAACACCAGGCTGTACAGGTGACTGGTCATAACGATAATGTTTCTGTATCTAATTTACAGTGGGTAGTCTGTTGCACTAACACCAGGCTATACAGGTGACAGGTCATAACGATAATGTTTCTGTATCTAATTTACAGTGGAGCTTGGTGTGCCAGAAACAGGGGTTGGTGGAACTGAGTCAGACCTTGATCATGGCGGGGATGGCACTAGGGGCTCTGCTCTTTTCCTCCCTGTCCGACAGGTTCGGCAGAAAGACTGTCTACATTGGTATGCCATGGGCCTTCTGCTGACCACTGGTCTCACCTCTGTCGTCCCCAATTACACCCTCTTCTTAGTTCTGCGAGTCCTGACTGGCGCTTTGCAACAGGTGAGAACGAAGATTCTGATTCTGACGGTTGATTGTACATTGGCGTTAGGTCAATGAGCAGTATGGTTTTACGTAGTGACTGAGACTTTTTTCAAGCATCATTAGTTATACATAAGTATTTGCAGAAAACACTGAATACACATCAGATCATTTAAGAATGCTAACAACAACAACAAAACGACAAAAAAGAACGTTGAAGGACCACCCATAATGAAAGATGAAATTAGAGCAGCACTGAAAAAGATTAAACCAGGAAAAGCCCCAGGACTAGACAATATTACTACAGAGATGATTGAAGCCCTGGAGGAATTTGGTACTGAAAAAATTACAGCCCTCATAAATGAAATTTATGACACTGGAAAAATCCCCAAAGATATCTCACAATCAATTTTCATTGCTGTTCCAGAGAAAACAGGGGCTATAGAATGCGAACTCATAGCACAATCAGCTTGATGAGTGATGTAACAAAAATCCTATTAAGAGTAATCATGATGAGAACAAGGAATAGAATCAAAAGAGAAATAGCAGAACAGTGTGGATGTGTAGAAAGGGAAAAGAAATATTAATGCCATATATATCCTAAGAACTATCATAGAGAGGTTAATCGAGTTGAATAAGGATTTATATTTCCTCTTTGTTGATTATACCAAGGCTTTCGATCGCGTAAGGCATGAAGAATTGATCAACCAAATAGAGAGACTCAATATTGATGGAAAAGTCTACGAATAATCAGAAATATGTATTGGGAACAAACAGCTGCAACGAGAATAGAAAACGACATAAGCTTCTTCCAAAATATCAAAATAGGAGTCATGAAAGGTCGTGTTCTGTCACCAGATCTGTTTTCAGTTCCCAGCGAAAATATCATGAGAAACCTAGAATAAGACCCTAAATTAAAGGTTGGAGGAAAAAATGATAAACGACATTCGTTACACAGATGACGCCGTGCTAATTGCAGAAAATGAAATGGACCTACAAAACCTTGTGAACATAATAGACATAGAAAGTAAAAATAAGGGGTAGGAGCTAAATAGTAAGAATGAAGTCATGGTAATCAGTAAAAAACATGAAATCCCTTCATGCAAAATAACAGCAAACGGCACAACCTTGAAACACGTTGATATTTTAAATATCTGGGAACGATCATCTGACCAGATGGCAGATGCACATCGGAGATAGCCAGCGGGGTCGGCCAAGCCAAAATAGCATTCGGGAAGATAAAAGGCATTCTTACCAACAAATGCCAATCAGCTGACATCAGGAGAGTTCTTGAATGTTATATACAACCGATAGTATTATACGGTTGTGAGGCGTGGATGGTCAACAAGCAAAGCCAGAACAAGATTGAGGCAGCCAAGATGTGGTTTCTGGGAAGAGTGTTGAGAATTCCATGGACAGCAAAGAAAACAAACGAGACAGTCCTGATGGGTGCTCACACAAGAAGATCATTCATAAGGAAGATTATGAAGAGACAGGCAACATTTATAGGCCATTTTATGAGGAAAGGGGAATTAGAGAACTTGGTCACAACAGGAAAGGTGGAGGGAAAGACAGCACCAGGTAGACCCAGGGAGAAAATATTGGACGGACTTGCAGGGGAGCTGAGGACGGAGAGGGCTGGGTGGAAGATGTGCTTGCAGCAGCAAAGGACAGATACATATGGAGGGCCATGATCACCAACATCATGCAGCAGAGCACCTGATGAATAATAATGCTAATCATAACAATAATAATAACGATAATAATAATAACAACAATAATGATAATTATAACAACAATAATAATATAAAATTGATAATGATACTGCTACTACTAATATATAATACAACAACAATAACAACAACAATATAAAAATGAAATAAAAATAAAAATAAAATAGAATAAACAATAATAATACAATAATGATGATGATAGTAATAATAATAATAATAATGATAATAATAATAGTGATAATAATAATAATATAACACACATCCACGGTACTGGCCAGGAGGTATGAACAATGCGTTAAGTGTCGCATTTGTGAAATTGATTTCAAAGCTAACTCAACTCTGAGTAGGAGTCTGTTGGTGCTGATAAATCAGACAATGATTTTGACAGATGTGATGGAATTCGAACCCACTACATTCAGGAGTTTTGTTTTTATTTTTGTTTCATTTATTTATTAATTTAATTTATCTAATCTATCTATCTATCTATCCTGTCGATCTATCTATCTATCTATCTATCTATCTATCTATCTATCTATCTATCTATCTATCTATCTTTTATATCTATCTATCTATATATCTATCTATCTTTTCCATATATCTATCTATCTATCCATCTATCTATCTATCTATCTATCCATCCATCTATCTATCTATCTATCTATATGTGTTTATCTGTTTATTTATCTATGTATTTAATTATATATTCTTTTATTCCTTCATTCATTTACTTATTTATTCATTCATTTATTTATCTATTTGTATTTTCTTCCACTTTCCAGGGCATGGGCTTGGCAGCGTACACGATGTTCATGGAGCTGATACCCCAGCGAAGGCGGAGTATATGCAGCGTGGTGGACGGGACGCTGTGGACACTGGGCTCTCTGCTAATGGCGACAGTGGCCTACTTCATGCAGGGTCTGGACTGGAGATACCTCAACCTGGCTCTGTCTGCCTGTTTCTTGTACAGCCTCCTTCTGCCCTGGTGGGTCTTTCTCTGTCTCCTCGTTCAGTAGTTTTGTTTTGTTTTGTTTTATTTCGTTTTGTTTTGTTTTTAAGGGAAATTGCTTGTGTGAGCGTGTGTGTGAGTGAGTGAGTGAGTAAGTGTGTGTGTGTGTGTGTGTGTGGTGTGTGTGTGTGTGTGTGTGTGTGTGTGTTGTGTGTGTGTGTGTGTTTGAAGTCTGGTAAAAAGTTCTCTTTTCACTGTTCATGCTTTAGCAAATCTTAGTCAATAAAACTCCCATGAAGAAGATGGGTAACCGGCGAAATTTGTGGTAAACTTATATCAGTTTTGTCTCTCTCTCTCTCTCTCTCTCCTTTCTCTCTCTCTCTCTCTCTCTCTCTCTCTCTCTCTCTCTCTCTCTCTTCTGTTCTCCCTCTCTCTCTCTCTCTCTCTCTTGCATTTACACATATGTACGTATGTACATACACATACATACATATATACATACATACATACACACAATCACACACAGATATATACGTATGTATAATATAAATATATATATATATGCGTGTCTGTGTGTTGTGTGTCTGTGGTGTGATATGTGTGTGTGCGTAGTATAATATAATATATATATATATATATACATGTGTATATATACATACATAATATATATATATATATAATATTGTGTGTGTGTGTATAGATACATACATACATACATATATATACATGTGTGTGTATGCATATATATGTATATTATATATATATATATATATATATATGTATATGTAAATATCTGTGTGTTTGTGTGTGTACACGCGCGCACATGCGTGAGTGTGTCTGTGTTTGTGTATCTGTGTGACTGTGTGTTATCTGTTACAGTTTTCTGGACGAATCTGTCCGCTGGCTGATGGCGACAGGTCAGACGGCCAAAGTGGAACGGATCCTGGTGAAAGCGTGTCGCATGAACGGCACCAACGTTGACCACGCTGGCAATGTGCTGGCCAAGCTGTCTGCACAACACGACTCTGGTACCGACAAAGACAGTAAATCAGATGCAAAGCTTGCTGAGAGAGACAGAAACAGGTCTTCGGTTACAAAACAGAGTGACGAGTCATTTGTCTGCCTTTGGTTCTTGACTCAGAGGTCGTGAAAGAAGATGGTGCTGTCTCATCAAATGGGGAGGTAGGGGCAGTTAATTTTCCTGGCCAGAAAAGTGAAGCTTCCTCCTATCTTTCAGAGCAGGAGAAGGTAACGCTCGTCACGTACAAGCATGTAGCTGGCAAAGAAAACGAGACGGTGGATGTCATCGAGAGCGAAGAGGGTCACACCAAAAATACGCCCGTATTAACCATCACCAAACCTCACGAATTTGAACTCACTAATGGTGGACCCAGGAGAGGCTTTATCAGTAAGGGAGAGAGGAGGAAGAGACTAGTGTGGACATGGCTTGCTGCGAGGAAGGCAAAGCTGAGTCAGCAATATTTCCAAGCATGACGGAGACTGCCAGCCCAGTATCACCTACCAACTCTGTCACACACCAAGGAGACATGCTACTGAAAAGTCAAGCGTCCATCTCGGTTCCAGATGAAAAGGACAGGGCTGTCTCACGCAGCATCTCAGACACTGAAACCGCAAAGACTGAAGAAAACAATTCCGAACCAACCTCTGGCCGGGGAAGGAGTAGCGCAGATGTCACACCCGACACAAACCACGAGACAAACTCCCGTACTGGTCCACACCCACAGATAATCAGAACACAAACATCTCGCTTACTACTGATATAACAAAAGCATATAAAACGAAGAGCTTCGTTGCATACAGAGACAACAGTGTTGTACACGTTGAAGGTGATGATAATAAGGAAGTGGGCAATATGTACTCTTTCAGTCAGCTTGAACCGTCTGTGACTGCCAAGTACACGGTGCTGGATCTGTTCAGACATCGAGAGGTTCTGGTTCCGTTGTTTGTCTGCACCTTTGTCTGGTAAGTCTTAAAGACAGAAAAGGTGAAGGCTGTCCCATGACATGATCGATCACAGAGGCTCATCATCATCATCATGTGCCTTGCTGCTTGGCTTGGCGATCATGACCCTCCATATGATTCTATCCCTTGTCACTGCAAGTACATCTTCCACCCACTCTGTCCTCAGCCATCCTGCAAGTTCGTCCAATATTTTCTCCCTGGGTCTACCTGGTGCTCTCTTTCCCTCCAGCATTCCTGGTGTGACCAAGTGCTCTAATTCCCCTTTCCTCATAACACGTCTTACAAATGTCGCTTATCTTTTCCTAATGTCTTTATCACTGATCTTCTTGTGTCTGCCTCCATCAAGACTGTCTCGTAGAGGATCAAAGTGGTAAATACATTAACTTTTTCACGGAGGCAGCATCTCGAGGAACGTACCCATCTACTTTTATTCGCTTCATTATTTTCCCAAAACCCCTTACATGGTCATAGATGGTACTGGGCCTCATGCAAAATTTCTTTTTTCTTTTAAAACCCAGATTTGAACATGTGCAGACAGGTTGGAAAATGGGAGTTTTCCCTCTACCCCATCCAGATTATTTTGCCTGTAGATACCCCATAAACATCCAGTTCTTTTCCTGGTAGATAAACCTATAAACACCATGTGAATTCTACCTTTACCTCATCCAGACTTCTTTTTTTCTTTTTTTTTCTTTCTGCCAGATACTCTTTAAACACCATGTGGGTTCTACCTCTACCCCATCCATGCTCTTTGTTGGGTAGATACATCATAAACACCACGTGAGTTCTACCTGTATCTCATCCAGGTTTCTTTGTCAGATAGATACCCCATAAACAGCACTGAGTTCTGCCACTATTCTATCCATTCTTCTTTGTTGGGTAAATACCTCATAAACACCAGGTGAGTTCTGCATCTACCCCATCCAGGTTTCTTTGTCAGGTAGATACCCCATAAACACCACTGAGGTTTGCCTCTACCCCATCCAGGTTTCTTTGTTGGGTAGATACCTCATAAACACCACTGAGTGCTTAGATACCCCATAAACACCACTGAGTTCTGCCTCTACCCCATTCAGATTTCTTTGTTATTATTATTAGTATTAATATTATTTATCGTCATTATCGTTAATATCTTTTGTTCAACAATAACGGTATCTGCTTGTGGATGTGATCTATTCAGAGTAATTCTTGAGACACGTATCTCCGTAAATATTGACAGTAGAGAAATAGCAAGGGTATTATCATAAAGGGTAAGAGTTTTTCGTTTTTCTGGTACGTGTGGAAAACTCAAAATTGTGCAAAATACATCATATCGATGATTTTGTGAGAAAGAATCACTTACTATTGTTGTCATTGCGTTGCGTGTGTTGTGTGTGTCTCAGGACGTCAAACAGTCTGTATTATTACGGGGTGATGTTGGGCTCAGCCACATGGTCAGGCAATCGTTTCCTTAACTTCGCTATCCTCAGTCTAATGGACATTCCAGCCGCCATTCTTGCTTACTTCCTTCTGCCCAGGTATCTATTTATCTATCAATGTATCTATCAATGTATCTATCAATGCATCTATCTATCTATCTATCTATCTATCTATCTATCTATCTATCTATCTTTCTATCTATCCTATCTATCTATCTGTCTATCTAGCTATCTATCTATCTATTAATCTATCTGTCTGGCTGTCTGTCTGTCTATCTATCTAGCTAGCTGGCTGTGTATCTATCTGTCTGTCTGTCTATCTATCTATCTATCTATCTATCTATCTATCTATCTAATATCTATCTATCTGTCTATTTATCTATCTATATGTCTATCTATCTATCTATCTATCTATCTATCTGTGTATGTGTATCTATCTATCTATATGCATATATATCAGACAATGGGAGTGTGTCTATCTTGTCACTGCTTGACTTGTCAGCAGCATTTGACACCAAAGACCATAGCATCCTCATAACGCGGTTGCGTACCACTTTTTGCTGTTCTGGAACGGTTCTGGACTGGTTTACCTCCTATTTGACTGGCCGTATCCAGTATGTTGTCATTGGCCACAAATCAAATCAGTCTGTGCTGAAATGTGGTGTCCCACAAGGTTCTGTCTTGGGACCTGTCCTGTTCACTATGTATGCACAACCTCTCAGCACTATCATTCATCAGTCAGGTCACTCATACTACTTCTTTGCGGATGACTCACAGCTGCAAGGCTCCTCTGCCCCATTAGATTTTGACGCTCTTGCATGCAGTCTAAGAGATTGTATAGAGGATGTCTCCAAGTGGATGAGTGAAAACGAGCTGAAGGTGAAATGATGATAAATCTGAGCTTATTGTTACTGGTACTAAGTCAAAGATCAATCATGTTACTCATGCCCCCCCCCCCCCCCCCCCCCATGTCTATCTCTGGTTGTGATGTATCTTTCTCACAAACTGTAAGAAATCTTGGCTTCTACCTGGATGAAACAATGTCTATGGAAGCCCATGTCAAATAGTTGTGCCGTATTCTGTACTATCAGCTACGCAGAATAGGTAAGATTCGCTCCTTTCTTTCCACTGATGCTGCCAACAAGCTTGCTGTCTCTTTCATGCTATCTAGACTGGGTTATTGTAACTCTCTATTCACAGGTCTCCATGACAATCAACTATATACACTTCAGCACATACAGAATCACGCGGCTCGCCTTGTTCTCCGCAAGCCCAGGCGTGAGAGTGCAAAATCTCTGCTTAGAACACTTCATTTGCTCCCGGTAAAGGCTAGGATTCAATATAAAGTTGCCTGTCTCTGCTTTCAGTGTATCTATCATGAGAACATGCCATCCTATCTTGCCAGCCTCCTGCAGAGTTACAAACCTTCTCGAACGCTCCGCTCTTCTGACACCTTACTGTTACTGTTCCTCGCTTCTCTCTAGACACCTTAGTAAAAAGTCTTTCTCTATCTTTGGCCCAAATGTATGGAACTCTCTACCATTGTCTCTCAGAAAAACTAAGTGTTTCTCAACCTTCAAACTGCACCTGAAAACCCACCTCTTTCAAACTCATCTAACCTGAAGAGTCTTAGTTTGCAAGTCTGTCATCAGACTAATTTCTCCTGCCTTTATAATAGTAGTTTGTATAAGGGCCTATAGAGCGAGGTGTGTGTGTGTGCGTGCATGTGTGTGTGTGTATGTGTGTGTGTGTGTGTGTGTGTGTGTGTGTGTGTGTGTGTGTGTGTGTGTGTGTGTGTGTGTGCATGAGTGAGCAAGTGTGTTTATCACTGTATGTGTACAGCTGAGGAGGGAATAGAGGAGAAATTGAGTGGGAAAAGACTGAAATACTTTAGAAATGTCTTTTTTGTATGTAAATTGTGATATATGATATGCGAATAGATTATAATTTGTGAGGTAATTTTGATTGTCAAGGTGTTAATGCTGTAATACTAAAGTTATAATATTTTCCCTGTATATGAATTAGATTTTTTTCTGTGTTTTCATAGTCATTCAAAATATTGATCATAATTTTATGTACAACTATCGAATGCACAAACACACACACACACGCATGCAAACATAGCACACGCACGCGCACGCGCACGCTCACACACACACACACACACACACCACACACACACACACACAACACACACACACATAAAAAAAAAAACTATCATTTGTCTCCCATGACAACCTTCGAACTAACCGCAATTTCTACACGACAATATTCACCCCACCGCCAGAGGAAGCAGCGTGATAGCGGGGAACCTGGGAAGACACATTCGGGATCTATTTTGGGAGACGCCTAGGAGACCAAGAGGATCACGACCTTCACGGCCACACGCCTCTAGATTCTCCCGAGGACCGTTCCCCTATTTTGACACCTATGAACCGTGGTGGCTATCATACAACATGTTTTGAATGAATCGTAGTAGATCTACAGTGACCAACGTTTCATGTCACAGGACTTTTTCCTCGTCATCTCTGACAGTTCTCTTGGTGAAAGTGTATAAACGCTAGGAATTAGTCAGTCAGGACTCAGACTATAATCTCTGTACATTTGAAGGCGTGTATACTATTATTTAATTTATTTATAATTTATTTCTGTTCTAGATCAAAGTCTTATCTTGATTAGTAGGACTTCTTTTCTCCATAGTTTTACTCTTTTTTTTTCTACTTTTACTTTGTAGTAAAAGTAATCATTCTCCCCCTCCCCATTTTCCTCGTACACAGAAAACCAAATATACGTGATTTTCAAACAAATCACCGTTAATTGAAAATGAGGGATTAGCCGACAATGAAAATCAATTTTTTACAATGGAATTGTAGGTCTATTTCCACCAATTCAGCATACCTGGAACATTTCCTCGCCTCAAATCAGTGTGAAGTCTTGATTCTGCAGTCGCTTAATGTTATACCAACCAAACTTCCCAATTTCCAAAATTACTATTATCCACCAGTGTATGCCTATGGGAATCCCGGGAAGAAAGTAGCCACTGCGATATACATACTTAAAGAGTTACAATATCACATATTTACTTCCCCAGTTTTAACGTCAACTGAAGACTTACACGCTTGTGCCGCTACAGTACAATTCAGTAATTCTTTTATCCTGAACGTTTTGTCAGTCTACCTGCCAACAGGTCCAAATGACCACAACACAGAATGGCTGCGCACGATTCCGGATCTGCTGCACGGTAAATGGCTAATAGGTGGAGACT
Organism: Monoplex corrugatus; assembly: GCA_030674185.1. NCBI lineage: Eukaryota > Metazoa > Mollusca > Gastropoda > Littorinimorpha > Ranellidae > Monoplex > Monoplex corrugatus. The sequence continues at coordinate 70,380,678 of CM060306.1, read as the reverse complement.
TTAATTCCCACTCCCCGCTTTGGGAAAAAGATTGTTGTACTGTGACAAGCAATCGTTTAGTAGAAAATATAGTTGACAGTTCGCTTTACCTTTTGAATGATGGGAGTGTCACTAGAATTCTGATATTTCCAAACATCGGGCAACAGCCATCGATCTGTCTTTAATCTCACCAGAATTAGTATCCTGCTGTACCTGGGACACTCACAGAGATACTTTAGGAAGTGATCACTTACCTATCCTCATAACACTAACTAACGAAAACATCAGGAAAAAAGACAGCATTCCTGATATTATACCAAAATATAATTATACACGTGCTGATTGGTCCTTGTTTCAGACTGTTCTTTCTAATCGAGATTTCACACATTATGAAAGTGAAAATGTAGACGTTATGTTTTCTAAATTCCAGGAGTCAGTTCTAGCTGCTGCAGACCTTTCCATCCCGAAACTCAAAACTTTTAAGTCTAATAACCGTTTGGGTAATGTTTGGTGGACGGAGGCATGTGAGCAAGCAGTTCAGTATAAAAAAGAGAAATACAAAATCTACATCAAAAGCAGGAAACCTGAAGATCATATGGAAATGAAAAAAGCTAACACCCAGTGTAATAAAATCATCGCCGAAGCAAAGAAAAATTATTGGGCATCATACTGCACAAAAGAAATTTCAGATTTCAAGGATTTCCATAAAGTCTGGACAAAAATGAATCAAATGAAAAATGGAGCCAACTTACTTAGGTGTCCAATAATGATTGATACAAGTCACAAATTTCTTTCCGACATGGACAAAGCTGAAACTTTTGTGGAACTTTTTGCCCAAAATAGTAAAGTAGATGGTTTGACTCCTACCTGCAAACACTACAGGGAAATGGCAGCTAACAACCCTATCTACACTGATCCAATACCTCAGAATGATCTCTGGTTTAATTCTCCAATCACCTTAGAAGAGTTAAAAAACACTATCTTGTCTCTACGCAACAAAAGGAGTTCGGTAGGTGTCGATGCAGTTTCAACTGAAATGATTAAACATCTTCCAGAAAACTATATTATTTTTTTACACAAAATTTTTCAGAAATGCTGGGTTGGTGGGCAAACGTCTGTTGTTATACCAGTATTAAAAGCAGGAAAGCCTAAAAACAATAAAAACAGTTACAGACCTATTGCTTTAACGTCCCATACGAGCAAACTATTGGAAAAATTGGTATTAAACAGACTTGTACATTACTGTGATAAAAATAACGTTATTCCAGTAAATCAGGCTGGTTTTAGAAAAGGGAGATCTACAGTTTGATCACCTGGTTAAACGTACCACTCACATCAAGAAACAGTTTGCCCGCAGAAAAAGTCTTTTAGCTACATTTTTTGATGTGAAAAAAGCTTACGATCAAGTTTGGCATATGCGTTTATTGTACAAGCTGAAATCTATTGGTTTATCTGGCAATATGTATGATTATATTAAGTCTTTTTTAGCCAATAGAACTATTCAGGCAAGAGTGGGAACTAGTTATTCTACTTCACGACATCTTGATATGGGAATTCCACAAGGTTCAGTGATAGCACCGCTTTTATTTAATATCCTTATACAGGATCTTCCTAAAGCACTCTCAAATCGTGTTGTTTTGGCACAGTATGCTGATGATATATGTATTTGGATGAATATTACTTTAAAAAAGACAACTCCACAGACAGCACAGAATTACATTAGGAAATTATATCAATCTGATCTTGATAATCTTGGAAACTATATGTTAGAAAATGGTATGTCGTTGTCAGCGGAAAAAACTAACATGATGCTATTTAATTCTGGTGGTACTTTAAGTAACTTGCCTACTTTCAGATTGCTTGGTGAAGTGTTACATTACAAACAGGTTGTAAAATTTCTGGGAGTCTTTATGACATCGAAATTAAACTGGAATGTCCATTTTGATTATATTTCAACGAAAGCAAGAACAGCCCTAAATTTTCTAAAGATAATAAGCCGATTACCTTGGGGAATGGATACGAACATACTAATTCATCTATCAACAACACTTGTACGATCTAAATTATCCTATGCACAAGAAGTGTTCTTCAGTGCACCAAAATATTTATTAAAGAAGATACAAAGCTTAGACTGCAAAAGTATTAAAATTGCTCTAGGTGTCCCTACTCATGCCTCTAATCTGGAAACGTACAAAGTTGCTGGAATTCTGCCTCTGAACAACTATCGTGAGCTAGCAACAGCAAAATTTGCAGTTAGAACTACACAAACGGACAATTTTGTGAGTAAGGAAATTAAAATCAGGTCT
>CM060306.1:70368393-70373393 GCA_030674185.1 Monoplex corrugatus | reverse complement strand
CTCACTATATGTGTATTAAAAACACGTGTTTTTACCTCATCATATGTATACAATTAATTCCTGTCTCCTACATCACTGAATGTGTCTCACCTCATAATATGTGTATAACAAATATTTGTCTTTTGCCTAATTATATATGTATAACAAACACCTGTCTCTTACCTGATCATATGTGTATAACAAACACCTGTCTCGAAGCTCTTCATATGTGTACAAGAAACGCCTGTCGCTTACCTCATTATATGTGTATAACTAATTCCTGTCTCCTACATCACTGTATGTCTCTCACCTCATCATATGTGTATAAGAAATACCTGTCTTTTACCTCACTATATGTGCATAACAAACCCTGTCTCTTACCTCATTATATGTGTATAACAAACACCTGTTTCTTTACCTCATCATATGTGTGTAACAAACACCTGTCTCTTACCTCATTATTTGTGTTCAACAAACACATGTCACTTACCTCTTCACATGTGTACAAGAAACGCCTGTGGCTTACCTTATTATATGTGTATAACTAAATCCTGTCTAGTACATGTGTACACCTGAATCCTGTCTCTTTCCTCAGTATCTGTGTACAGCTAAAATCCTGTCTCTTTCTTCGGTATAATGTACTGCTAAATCCTGTCACTTTTTTCGGTATACGTGTACAACAACTTCCTTGTCTATTACCTTAGAATGTGTGTAGAGCTAACGCCTGTCTCTTACCTCTTTACATGCGTACAAGAAATCCATTTTTTTTCTTAGCTAGTGATGTGTATATAACAAAAGTTTATTGTATGATTATAAAAGAATAAATTTGGTACTACACACACACACACACACACACACACACACACACACACACACACACACACACACACACACACACAAATCAGTCAGAACGAGTCACAAGTAAACATGGGATTAACTTTCACACCATCCATCTTCGCGCATTGTCCCTCTCTATACCTCCATTACCACTTCCCTCCACCCACCGAAGACCCCCCCCCCCACACACACACACACACATCCCCCGAATCACACACAGTCACACAACAGGTTTGCATCAAGCTCAAGACTACAGTTACACAGATTTTTAACAAAGTGAAGTTCAAATCTTTTGCTGCAAGAATGGAAAGAAGTTGTCCCCTAATAACTTTGGGTTAAGCGTTCTGCTGAAAAGGGGTGACACATGGTAAGTGTGGTGTCCGTACCAATGTGACCAACAGTTTCTAAACCATGAAGAGGAGAAATTCTAGAGAACGATAAGAAAATTTTAATACCTTTTTTGTTTGAGACAAGAGGCACGTGTGTGTGTGTGTGTGTGTGAGTGTGTGTGTGTGAGTGTGTGTGTGTGTGTGTGTGTGTTGTGTGTGTGTGTGTGTGTGTGTGTGTGTGTGTGTGTGTGTGTGTGTGTGTGTGTGTGTGTGTGTGTGTGTGTGTTTGTGTGTGTGGTGGTCATTGGTTTAATGTCTATTTACTAAAGTGATTTTAGACAAATAAACAAAAAAATGATAAATAAATAAATAAATATGATACATAATAACAATAATAATAATGAAAAATGAATAAATAAACAAATAGATACATAAATAAATAAACAAATAAATAAATAATAAATAGATAAATAAATGAATAAATAAATAAATAATGAATAAATAATAAATAAATAAATAAATAAATAATAAATAAATAAATAAATAAATAAATAAATAAATAAATAAAATAATAAATAAATAAATAAGTAAATAGATAAATAAATAAATAAATAAATAAATAAATAATAAAACAAAATGAACAAATAGGTAATTAAATAAATGAAGAAAAAAACGTTAAAAGAAAAAAAAGCGAGTGGGGAAAGGGAGTAAAACAGGAAGGGCAAATGCAGGTGTTTCTATCTAGTCAATCTTGGTCTAAAAAAAGTTCAAGTTTAAATTCATATTACTTATAGCCCACTCGAGCATCAAAAACACAAGTAAAAAACAAGTAAGAAGCAAGGACAAGGCAAATGTCCACCATCATCAACTCCCACTCTATAAAACACCACTTCTATGCTGATGACACCCAACTTCAAGACAGTGACTCACCTGACAATATACAGCGCCTCCTGAATCGCACCACTGAGTGTTACTCGGACATCAAAAATTGGATGACATACAACAAACTTCAGCTAAATGATGACAAGACAGAAGCTATCCTCATTGGCACCCGTCAGAAACTTTCTCAGCTGCCTCCTCTTTCTCTCCCATTATGTAACACATCAGTCCCAATTTCTGATTCAGCTAAAAACCTGGTGTCTGCATTGACTCTACCCTCTCCATGAACAACTTTGTTTCTCAAACTGCCAGATCTTGCTACTATCACCTCCATCGTATAAGCCTGATCAGGAAGTATCTCTCTGTGGAAACAACTGCAAAAATCTTTCTCTCCTTCATAATGTCTCGCATTGACTATTGCAATTCACTCCTGTCCGGTCTTCCTGCCTCCACCACTCACATCCTACAGCGCATTCAAAACAATGCTGCACGCCTTGTACTCAAAAAGAAAAAAGCTGACCACATATCTCCTCTCCTGGCACAACTTCACTGGCTCCCTGTATCAAAGCGCATAGAGTACAAACTAGACACCATGTGCTACAAAAGCCTCAATAACGCAGCCCCTGATTACCTGTCAAGCCTACTTGAGATCTATCTTCCCTCACGTACCCTCCGCTCTGCCTCCGATCCTCTCACTTTTCGCTTTCCACGCACTAAGCTCAATACCTATGGTCCACGAGCCTTCTCTGTTTCTGGTCCGCTCACCTGGAACAAACTTCCTCTCTCAGTCCGTCAGCAACCTACTTTTGTCTCCTTCAAGTCCGCTCTCAAAACTCACCTTTTCTCCTCTGCTTAAAATCCTGACCTCACTCAACTCCCTCTGTAGCCTGTATCCACTCGGAGGGGAATCACATTGCAATATATAATTGTATATAATATGCTCTCTATAATTTTCCATTGTTTTTATTCTTTCTCCCCATTTATAGCCGTGTGTGTGTGTGTGTGTGTGTGTGTGTGTGTGTGTGTGTGTGTGTGTGTGTGTGTGTGTGTGTTGTGCGTGGGTGCGTGTGTGTGCGTGCGTGCGTGCGTGTGTGTGCGTGCGTGCGTGTGTGAGTGTTTCAGCGCTTAGATTTGATTTTATCAAGATTTTGCGCTATATAAATATTGTAATTATTAATTATTTGGGGAGCGTAAACATAACAAATGTAGTAGCATACTACAACAAATATTTACAATAAACTAGCTAACTGTAACTATGAACAGGAAGATGAACGAATTATAAATATTGAACTATTGGACTTTTAGATAGGCTAACAAAAAGTTCGTATGTTAATAATGATGATTCAAATATGTCGGAAATTGTGTGAATAGAAAGTACCGGAATGTGTCGCTTTATACTAATGCAAGAAAGTAAATGACTGGTCGTTATTATCTGTTCACAAAGACAGGCAATATTTCTGGTGTACTTTGTTTTGAATGATTCGAGTATCCACCTCTACATAAGGGACTGTATAGATCTGTTTACAGTAGACTGTTTACTGATTTTTGCTGATTTTAAAATCCATGCTATTAGTATTGTACTTTTTCTGATTATCTTGAAACAGTTTCCAAACATAGGCGTCCACTAAATTACAAGATTCATTCAAGGAGAGAGAAAGCTTTATGTTGTTTGATTCTGGTGAACCCTTAGCTCCTCGTTTGGCAGCCCTGTCAACCACATCGTTATGATGAAACGAACAATGAGATGGTATCCAACAGAAAATAAGATAAGTGCCTCTTAAGGATAAGAAATGAATTGAATGGCTAATTTCTATTACCATTTCAGATCTAGTGTCTAATTTCATTAATTCAAGAGCCTGAAGTACTGACTTAGAATCAACGCAGAAAAGGATTTGTGATATATTTCGAGAATAATTTACTAAGTAATTCAAAGCCATCAGTATTGCAAAGAGTTCAGCGGTAAATATTGATTTGTTTGGTCCTATATGGAAAGATTTCTCTATTTTAAGATTTGGTACTAGAAACGTAGAACCTGCTTTTTTCTCAATTACTGAGCCATCTGTGCAGATTTTTAAATGATAGGGGCAAAAGTGTTCAATATGACATTTAACTCGACTTGCTAATAAGTTGATATTATCTTCTTTCTTGAAATCAGTGTGGTGTATGTCAAAGTTTGCTCTTAAGAGTTCCCAACTGGGTACTGGAGAAAAAGAAGGTCATATAGATATATGATCTACTTCTAGATCAATTCCAGATCCATTCAGGATGTCGTATGTATACATTGCAAGTGTGGCCTGTGAAGATATTGATTTAACTTGTTTCGGAAAATCAATGTCTGATCTTAAATTTATATCAGGTCTCAAAAAATTTTCAACGGTGGTATTTCTTAGCAGAAATTTGGTAGAGACGAGTTTCATTTGTTCATCAAGCGGCAACATAGTAATCTCATCGTATGTACGGAGGTTGGAAGCATGCATCGGAAAACCAATCGCAAGTTTAAAACTTTTGCATTGTGTACTTTGTAGTTTTTGTAGTAAGTCTCTCGGTGCGCTAAAGAATGTTTTCTGGGCATATGTTAGTTTAGATCTAATGAGAAATTTACATAGATGTACAAGTGTTGATGAATCATGTCCCCATTGTTGCTTGCACACTATTTCAGAACCATTTAGACTCTTTTGGGCTTTTGTGAGTAAGTAGTCGATATGCAGATTCCATGATAATTTTGCTGTAAAGAAAACACCTAAGAATTTAATGGCTTAGTTATACTGAAGAACGGAATCTCCTAGTTTAAAGTTGGACATTATGTCCGGGTTAGACCCACTATTAAATAAAAATATCTTTGTCTTCTCCATAGATAGATGGAGCCCATTTTTTGCTTTGTATTGCGCTGTTTTGTCAAGTTCTAATTGATAAAGTTTGCGTGCATAGTTGATATTACGAGAAGAAGTTTTCCTCTTCATGTTTACCAGCATCCAC
>CM060306.1:70360893-70363393 GCA_030674185.1 Monoplex corrugatus | reverse complement strand
TCTAAGAAGAATGGTAAGAGTACCATGTACTGCAAAGAAAACGAAGGAGACATTCTTGAAAGAGGCACACACACACACACACACACACACACACACACACACACACACACACACACACACACACACACACACACACACACACACACACACACACACACACATCCTCATCATCATCATCATCATTATCATCATCATTACCATCATCATCATCATCATCAGGTGCCTTGCCGCATGGTGTTGGCGATTATGGACTTCCATCAGTCTCTATTTCTTGTTGCCTCAAGTATCTCCTCCAAAGTCCCTGTCCTCAGCCACTCTGCAAATCCGTCTAGTATCTTCTGCCTGGGTCTACCCGGTGCTCTCCTTCCCTCCAGCTTTCCCGTTGTGACCAGGTGTTCCAATTCCCATTTCCTCATAAAATGGTCTATGAATGTGGCCTGCCTTTTCCTAATTCTTCTTATGAATTATCTTCTTGTGTCTGCCTCCATCAAGACTGTCTCGTTTGTTTTCTTTGCTGTCAGTGGGACTCTCAACATCCTTCTTAGAAACCACATCTCGGCTGCCTCAATCTTGTTCTGGCTTTGCTTGTTGACTGTCTACCCCTCGCAGTTGTACAACAGTATTGGTTCTATATCACATTCAAGAACTCTCTTCCTGATTTTAATTGATAGGCATTTTAGGTAAGGACGCTTTTCATCTCCGTGAATGCTGTTTAGGCTTGACCGATTCTGCTGGCTATTTCTGATGTGCATCTGCCGTCTGGTGAAATGATCGTTCCCATGTATTTAAACTTATCAACCTGTCTCAAGGTTGTGCCGTTTGCTGTTATTTTCCATGAGGGGATTTCATGTTTTTACTGATCACCATGACTTCAGTCCTCCTGCTGTTTAGTTCTAACCCCTTACCTTTGCTTTCTATTTCAAATATATTCACAAGGTTTTGTAGGTCCATTTCACTTTCTGCAATTGGCACGGTGTCATCTGCATATCGAATGTTGTTTATCATTTTTCCTCAAACTTCAATCCAGGGTCTCCCTGTAAAGTGAAAACAGATCTGGTGACAAAACACAACCCTGTCTGACTCATCTTTTGATGTTTTGGAAAGAGCTTATATCGTTTGTTTGTTTTTTCTCATTGCAGCTGTTTGTTCCCAATATATATTTCTGATTATTCGTAGATCTTTTCCATCAATATTGAGTCTTTCTAGTTGGTTGATCAATTCTTCGTGTCTTACCCGATCAAAAGCCTTGGTATAGTCATCAAAGCATAAATATAAATCGTTGTTCATGTCGATTGACCTCTCTATGATAGTTCGTAGGATGTATATGGCATTAATAGTTCCTTTTCCTTCCACAAATCCACTCAGCGCTTAGATTTGATTTTATCAAGATTTTGCGCTGTATAAATATTGTAATTATTATTATTATTACTTTTCATCTGCTATTTCTCTTTTGATTCTATTCCTTGTCCTCATCATGATTATACTTAATAGGATCTTGGTTACATGACTCATCAAACTGATTGTGCAATGGAGTTCGCATTTTATAGCCACTGTCTTCTTTGGAAGTGCAATGAAAATTGATTTTGACATATCTTTGGGGATTTTTCCAGTGTCGTAAATATCATTTTGGAGGACTGTTATTTTTTCTATACAGAATTCCTCCAGGGCTTCAATAATCTCTGTGTTAATGTTGTCTGGTCCTGGGACTTTTCAATGTTGCTCTAACTTCATCTTTCATTATGGGTGGTCCTTCAAAGTTTTTCTTATAATGTGTTCTTCGTTTATGTCATCTTCAAAAAGGTCTTTGATGTACTCTCCCCATCTGTCTAATATTTTGTCTTTTTCCATGATAAGCGTGCCATCTTTCGATTTTAAGCAACCAGTTGATGTGCATGTATTTTTCCTGTGGACATTTTCTTCAATTTGTCTGTACATACCCTGAGCATCCGTTTTGTGTTGGTCTTCTATTTCTTTGCATTTTGTTTTCAGCCAAGCTTCCTTAGCTTCATTGCACCTATTCGTGATTTCTTTGTTTATCTTCCTGTATATATCCTCGTTTCTCTTTGCCATCCTCCATTCCTCCATCAAGCGTAAAATTTCTTTTGTCATCCAGTTCTTTTTTGCTTTTCTATCTACAACAGGGATTTCTTCACAAGCTTCATTTATCGAATTTCTCAACTTTGTCCATTGTTCTTCACTGTCACCAACGTCTTTCAGAGCACTGAATTTGTTTTGAACATGTACATTAAATTTTCTACGTATCACTTCACCTGTCTTTAAGAGTCCAAGATCTAGTTTGATGGTGCTTTTGGTGTGTTTCCTTTTCCGTAATTTCAGCCTAAGTCTTCCCACTACAGGATTGTGATCACTGTTGCAGTCTGCGCTTGGTAGTGTTTTTGCTGACAGTAAAGAATTTCTAAATCTTTTATTAATCAGGATGTAGTCAATCTGATTTTTGGTATTATCTCCTGGGACTCATCCAAGTCCATTTTCTTCTGTT
>CM060306.1:70335893-70353393 GCA_030674185.1 Monoplex corrugatus | reverse complement strand
CTCCTTTCGCCCTTGTTTTTGTACAGGGTGACGATCTGGACGTCCCTCATGTCCTGTGGTACAGCTCCCTCATTCCAACACTGACAGAGAACTGCGTGCAAAGGGTGCAGAAGAGAAGTCTTGCAGTGCTTGATGAGGTCTGGGGGAATTCCGTCGTTGCCAGGTGCCTTCCCTGATGCCAGGCTATCAATGGCCTTGCTGAGTTCGTCCGCAGTTGGCTCTGCGTCAAGTTCTTCCATTACCGGCATGCACTTGATGGCATCGAGGGCTGAGGGGGACACCATGTTCTGTGTGGAGTAGAGGTCGGAGTAGTGTTCCGCCCATCTTTCCATCTGTTGGCTAGGATTGCTGATTACTTCCCCAGTGGAGGATTTGAGGGGGGCGATCTTGCTCTGTGTTGGTCCCAGTGCATTCTTGATGCCATCATACATTCCTCGGATGTTGCCTCTTTCAGCAGCACTCTGCATCTCTTCGCTGAGCTCTGTCCAGTACTCGTTTGCTCAGTGCCTGGCGTTAAGCTGAACCTTACTTCTGGCAGCCCTGAGGATTTGCAGGTTCTTCTCACTGGGTGACCGCTTATACTTGGTGAGTGGGGCACGCTTGGCCTCAACAGTGGGAGTCATCTCTGATGATTTGGCCTCAAACCAGTCGTGGGACTTATTAATAATAATAATAATAATAATAATAATAATAATAATAATAATAATAATAATAATAATAATATATAATAATAATGATGATGATGATGATGATGATGATGATGATGATGATGATGATGGACGACGACGACGACGACGACGACGACGACGACGACGACGACGACGACGACCCACGATGATGATGATGATAATGATGATACACATGCACATACACATTCATTAGTATTTTCCTACTTCCTTGATTTCACAGTGTTTTGTGTATTATCTTATTTATATATTGATGTGTTTTTTGTGTGTTTTTTTTCAATTCTAGGCAGATACGTAAATTAACAGCAGCAAATTTGAACAATGATTGTTAGCTTCTAACTTTAACCGTTGGAAAATAAAGTATCGATGCAATTGTCTCCGTCATTCTCTGTCTGCCTCTTTGTTTCCATCTTTGTGTTTAGGTCTGTCTCAAGATTGTAATATAAACAAAGAAGTGAAATTGTCCAAGCCAGTTAATGGAAGCCAGCAGCATTCTTTCTTCCTATGTACTTCCCATTAATTCACCCTAATAAAGTGATGTTAATGGTCAACCTAATCACGTCTGGAAATCCACAACGTACTACGAATACAGAACATATGAAATGGTTATGTGTCTGTGGCAGCAGTCTTTCTACCGAATTTGGCACGAAGATCCACAGGATGAATAGGAGCTATATGAAGGCTCATCTGAGAAATGAATAGCATCTCACTGCGCCAGTAAACCAGATGTTGGAAAACCGAGATCAAGAGTCAAACAACAGTGCCAAGAACACCCATGCTCATTATTCAGATAGGAAATGTGTACAGGCCTTTGATTCCAAGCACCAGGAACTCGAGAGGTCGTCCACAAATGCGAAAGAAGAGTGGGAGAAACTGGGTGAAGAAATAGAATGTACGGATAGTGGGGTCTGAGTAGAGCTCACCTGGAGTCAAGACGTATTTTTCACACGTCTCTACAATTAAGATAATAAATAAGTGGGCTTTTTGTTTTGTTTTTTCAAAATTATTAAGCTCATTAACTGTAAAAAAAATGTCGTCTGGCTCCGTGACAGCCCAACTAATTCATTGGTATAAATTTCCAATATGTTTTAATACTTCGAGTGAAGAGATGAAGCATGACATTTTTTTCGACATGTAAAATGTAGTTATGACGTTAAGTTAGCCGGTGTCAAGTCAAAGGTGACGGCCAGTCATTTCAATGTGCGTCAGTTACCTGCACTACAGTAAGATTATGTTGTGTTATGCTGTGTTATCATTCCGACTGTATCAACTGTGATTGTTTGTGTTCATCGGTGGTAATTGCTAAGGTATGAGCGCAAATGATATCACTAGTTCCAGAAAACGGAATTTATCTTCTACTTTGGAAAGTGATACCAGTGTGATAGCTACTGACACACGGGCTAAGAAACGTTTAAATACGACTTTTGAAGAGATTTCTACCATGGAGAACTTTCAGGAAGCTCTATCAAAAATTCATCAAAGCTTGGATTCTCAATCTACTTCAAAGAAAGTGTTGGAAATTAAAGAAGACTTTAAAAAGTTCACTGACTCTATCAAAAACCAAATATGTGTTCTAGAGGGGCGTGCATTTGATCTAGAAGCTAAAGTTAACAAAAAGGACGCTGAATTATCCGCAGTACTAAAAAAGAACAAAGAAAAAACAAACAAACAAACAAACAAAACCGACGAACTGTTAAATATCGTAAAAGGACAGGACCTTAAAATTAAACAAAATGAAAGAGACGTTAACGACTTACAACAGTATTCCCGAAGGTGGAACATAAGAGCGTATCGGGTTCCTGAATCAGGAGAGGAGGTGAGTGACTGTGTAAAAAAAAGTGTGCCGTGTGTTTAATCACGATATCGGCGTCACCACCTCCCGGACAGATATAGAAGTGGCACACAGAACAGGCCCACGAAATGGGCAAAAGGCAAGGCCCATTCTGGTCAGATTTTTTACTGAAAAATAAGGGATAAAATTGTTGTAATTAAAAACAAAACTGAAAAACAAGGGTACCGTAATCAGCGAAGACCTGACAGCCGCCAACTATAAACTGTCCACTGCGGCGTGTAAACATTCTGCCACGATTACATCGTGGACAGTGTACACCAGAGTTTTTGCAAAATTGAAAAATGAAGTGACATTTAAATTAAATACCCATATGAAATATCGATGAGGCCTTCAAAAGAGCCATGAACTCAAACACCGTCAGTGACACGGAATAAACAACAACAACAACAACAACAACAACAACAACAAAACACACACACAAACAACGACAACAAAAACTATGTAGGTACGTAGATCCTCTGTATGTGTGTGTGTGTTGTTGTGTGTGTGTGTGTGTGTGGTGTGTGTGTGTGTGTGTGCGTACGCGCGCGTGCGCACACGTGTGTGTGTGCGGATGCATGTGTGCGTGTAGGTCTGTATGTATGTGTGTTTAATGTGTGGTGGGAGTGTGATGTAGGTTGTGTGTGCATGAATATAGGTGTGCTTTTGAGTATTATGTGAGTGTGTGTGTATAAGTATGTGTATTGTTTATCGTGTATGTGTGTGCGCGCGTGCGTGTATCTGAGCATATGTGTACATGTGGTGTGTGTATGTTTATGTAAATGTGTGTGTGTGTGTGTGTGTGTGTGTGTGTGTGTGTGTGTGTGTGTGTGTGTGTGGTGTGTGTGATTGTGTGAGTATACGCATGTGTCCATCGCATACAAATATGTTTGTATGCATACATGAGAGTGAACGGATATGGGCAAGAGCGGGTTTGGGCGTTCGTGGGTGTTGGCGTGGGCCTGTTGAAAGTGCAAGTCTTTTTATCAAAAAAATCGCAAAACCGAAAATGTGTGCTCGTAGACATGTGCATGTGTGTATATGTGTATGTGTGATTGTATATTTACGTGTGTATGAGTGTGTGACTGTGTGTATATGTGTGCGGGCGTGTGTGTATGTGTATGTGTGTGTGTGTGCGCGTGTGTGTGTGTGAGAGAGAGAGAGAGAGAGTGTGTGTGTGTGTAAGTGTGTGTGTGTGTTAAGTGTGTGTGTGTGTGTGTGTGTAAGTGTGTCGTGTGTGTGTGTGTGTGTGTGTGTGTGTGTGTGTGTGTGTGTGTGTGTGTTGTGTGAGTGAGTGTACGTGTGTATAATGACAGCGGAACTTGGACTCGATCTTCATTTGTACTCATGATGATGTTTATTCTTGCGATGAACTGTAATTGTTGTGCTTTGTGACTGGAAAGTGGATTGATTGGAAATGTTTTTCCTATGTAATGAATGTGCATGTGATGTCATACTGATTTCTTGATTTCATGTTCAGGGTGTGACAGTCTGCAGAAAGGCTAGGGCCATTTCTCTCGTTATGGAAATGTTCATTGTTTAGATTATGTTGAGACTATATGTTGCTTAGGGATGAATGGCTTGGTGTTTGGTCACTATTTTTTCCTGCTGGTCTTGGTCGAGTGCAGATAATTGACCAAGGGATACGCGTTGGTGACTTATGTTTGCGCATTCTTGTGCGCAGTAGTGTGGGCATGGCAGCTGACGTGCCCGCACGGGCGTACATCAAACGTATTTGTGAATACTTTTCTGCGCCTATGTGTGTACACGCCCCCTTGCGTGTTTTTTGAAAAGGGTAGCCTAAGCGTGTGAATGTGTACATGTATATTTTTGGGGGTGAGTATGAATATGTTTTTTTGCATGGGAAAGGTGCATAGCATACAACATATTCATGATCCCGCATGCATGAGTACATTTCGTTGATTTGATACCTAGGCGTTTGTGTATGATGCTTAACGTGCATTTTTTCATGTATTTGCATCCAAGTGTTAAGACTTGGCACAGCATACGTGCTAATTTTTTGACATGTTCGCTTACACAGGTACATGTATTCTGCTGTGTGAACGCAGATTAGTATATGTTCCTTTTGTGCTGAATCAGTGTGTATGTGTGTGTTCGTTCTTTGATTTAGCGTCTTTTCACTATGAGTATCAAATCAACGAAATGTGCTCATGCATGCGGGATCATGAATATGTTGTATGCTATGCACCTTTCCCATGCAAAAAAACATATTCATACTCACCCCCAAAAATATACATGTACACACACACACACATACACACACATACACATATCTATACTATATTATTATAATATATATATATATATATATATTGTGTGTGTGTGTGTGTGTGTGTGTGTTGTGTGTGTTGTGTGTGTTGTATGTATGTGTGTGTAAGTGTGTGGAGAGAGAGAGAGAGGAGAGGAGAGAGAGAGGAGAGAGAGAGAGAGAGAGAGAGAGAGAGAGAGGAGAGGAGAGAGAGAGAGAGAGAGAGATTGAGTGTTCGTGTGTTTCGGAAACGTATGTGTGTGCAAATGGATTTATTGACACCAGCACGCGCATACGTGTGTGTAGGCATGTATGTACATGCTTATGTATGAATGTTGGAATCTGACTACTTGCATGAGAATTTGCAGAGATTGAAACCAATCCAATATGAAAGGAGAGTTGATGTCTGTGCACGTCTATATATGCTTAATCATGCTTTGAATTAATGATTCACAATTGATCTTTTTAGGCTTTATCGTTGGGAAATCTGTCATACCTAACTTCACAATTGTTCAACTTTTCAGAAAACTGTCTATTCATATGAATATATCGTTGTTTACTGTATCTGTGTATAATTTGTATTTATTATACATGTTTGTCCCAATCTTTTCAGACCATGAGATGTATTTAAGAAACGTACATGTCACTAAACAATCCATTGTATATAATATTGTATGGACAAAGGTTTGTATTTTTTTGTACTAGAAACAACGTTGCTGGAATTACTTGGAACGATTTTCTGAAAATAATGAAAACTACCAATAATGGGTGGCATCACAATTGCCTCTTTAAATTGTCAAGGTTTTGGGGGATATGCAAAAACGAAGAGATATCTTCTATTACCTGAAACAGAAAAAAATATTCAATATATTGTCACCAAGACACATTTTAACAAGAGATTAGAGCAATTTGTAACTTCAGAATGGGGATATAAATGCGTTTTTGCATCATACCAGTCTAATTCTGGAGGAGTTGCTGTTTTATTTTCAAACAATTTTGAAGTTAAAGTAACAAACGCTAAACGATACCAAAATGGCAACTATATCATTCTGTCATTCTCGTCAATGGAAAAGGATTTACTCATAGTGAATGTTTATGGTCCCAATAAAGACGACCCGATGTTTTATAATACATTAAAAGATATAATGAAAAGTTACAAAAATAACAATATCATCGCTGTAGGTGACTGGAACATTGCTATGGATCCAAACAAGGACTGTTATAACTATGTGCGCGTTAGCAACCCCGAAGCCAAAGAAGCACTTGAAAACATGACAAGAGAACTTAATCTGACAGATATCTGGAGAGAAAACAATCCTGAATGTAGGCGGTATACGTGGAGAAAACTGACACCACTTAAACAAAGCCAACTCGACTATTTCCTAATGTCTGATAATCTGTACTGGTATTATGAAAGCACAGATATTCTTTTAGGCTACCATTCAGATCATTCAGTGGTAACACTTCGTTTACTATTCCTCAAAACCGAAAAGACGAGAGGTTTCTGGAAATTCAATACATCTCTTCTAAGGGATGAGCAATATATGAAAGAAATAAATGAAGAGATTTGAAATGTGATGACGAGTATGCACTGACCATTATGATAAATTGAATTTAAATGAAATGGCAAAATCTGACATAAAACTGAAAATCCCTGACAAACTCTTTTTAGATTTTCTATTAATGAAAGTACTGTCAAAAACCATAGCGTACGCCACGATGAAAAATGAAAAAAAAACGAAAGAGAAGGAATATAGACTTGTACAGGATATAGAAGCCTTTGAAAGGGTTGAAAACAAAACAAAAAAGGAAATAAAAGAACTTCGAGAAAGGAATCACGAACTTCAGATAATTCGGGACAAAAGAATGGAAGGAGTATTACTGAGATCGAAGGCAAAGTGGATTGCCGACGGGGAAAAAATTTCTAAACATTTTTGCCATCTTGAAAAAAGAAATTATGTGAATAAACAGATGGCAAAATTAGTGAGACAAGATGGTGCTACTTTAGAAAACCAACAAGACATACTTCATGATGTTTAATCCTTTTATAAAAATCTATATAAGAAACGGCTCAATGCAGATTGTGAAATAGAAAACCTTACCAAATGAAGAAAAACGATTATTGGAGAGTGAAATAACAATAAATGAGGCAAGTATAGCACTTAAAAGCATGAAAAATGGGAAGAGCATGGGTACTGACGGATTTAGCGCAGAATATTTCTGTTTTTTCTGGAAAAATATCGGACCGTTTGTTGTGAGATCATTGAATGAGGCATACAGAAATGGAGAAGTGTCCTCAACGCAGAAAGAAGGATTGATTACTTCAATCACAAAAGTTGATAAACCTAAAGAATTCATAAAAAAAAATGGCGTCCTATTTCTCTCCTTAACGTTGTGTATAAAATAGGCTCGGCATGCATCTCGAACAGAACAAAAAGGTTTTACCAATGCTTATTAATGAAGACCAGACAGGTTTTATGGCAAATAGATATATAGGGGATAATATACGATTAATATATAATTTGATAAATTATTTAAATGTAAATAACATGCCCGGTTTGTTACTTTGTATTGATTTCGAAAAAGCTTTTGATTCACTTGATTAGGGTTTTATGCACAAGGTTTTGAGAGCCCATATGTTTGGAAGTAGCGTTTGTCGATGGACTGAAACTTTTTTTTTATAAAAACACAAAGTCAACTGCTATTATAAACAGTCAGACTACAGAATGGTTTAGTGTAGAAAGGAGATGAAGACAAGGAGATACAATCTCACCCTATCTTTTTATTCTATGTGCAGAAATTCTAGCCATAATGATCAGGGAGGAAGACTCAATAAAAGGAATACATGTTCATGGTGTAAAACGCAAAATTTTCCAGTTTGCTGATGACACCCAATTAATAAATGTAGGAGATAAAACCTCTTTTGAAAGATCTACTCGCATATTTAATACCTACAGCACAGTTTCAGGCCTATTTATGAACAGCGAAAAAAACGGAAGTGATATGGCTTGGTAGTGAGAGAAAATCACAAACAGTATGCTGTCCCCACTTAAAAATGATATGGAATCCCCCTAAGTTTAAAATGCTAGGCGTATGGTTCATTCAAGATCTAAGAAACTGCGAAATAATGAATTATAAAGACAAATTTTCAGAAGTGAAAATGTTATTCAAAATTTGGTCACAAAGAACCATTACACCGATTGGTAAAGTCGCAATTCTAAAATCTTTTGTATTATCTAAACTTATACATATATGGATATTATTGCCTGATCCTCCAGATCATTTTATGCAACAACTACAGAACTTATGTTTTCAGTTTGTATGGAATGGAAAACGAGACAAAATCAACAGAAAGACTGCCACTGAAAATATTAAACAAGGAGGACTGAATATACCGGATTTAAGAACATATATATTATATGCTCTGAAACCTCCATGGATAAGAAAATTTAAAACTTCACACCATACATGGACAAGTCAAGCAGCTGAAATATATCTGTTCCTTAACAACATCGAATGCTTCGGACCAGCGTTTGTTTCATATTTCATGAATAATAATATGTTCTGGGCTGATACATTTAAAGCCTACAAGACATTTTGTAATCATATAACACCTAAGAATTCGAGGGAAGTGTTTGCTGAACCTGTCTTTTATAACGGAAAAATAAAGGTGGATACAAAAAAATCAAGAATAATAAACTAATAGAGAAAGGAATATACTGCATCAAACATTTTCTTAAAGAAAATGGCTGTTCTTCTTTTTACCTATGATGAATTTGAAAACAACGCTGATTGCGGTATTAATTATGTCACTTATAAGGGATGGATATCTTCAATCAAACAATATTTAAGAACAACCAGAATTCAAATGAACAACAACACGAATAGTATTTTGAATGTGCTAAATGCAATAAGACTTATAATGAGTGTACAAAAGGGAGCAAGACTTTACTATGAAAAATTAGATTGGATATCAAACCAAATTGTTGCTCAGGGTAGTCAGAGAAAGTAAATATCAAAATTTCGTGGAAAAAGTGTTTCTAAAAATTCATAAATTAAATGATGTCAAACTAAAATGGTTGCAAATAAGAATAGTTCATCGGATTATTGCCACCAATATAATATTAAACACAATGGTTGTAGCAACTACGCAATATAATATTAAACACAATGGGTGTAGCAACTACGACAAATTGTACATGGTGTAATAATGCAAGACGCTATTGAACATTTTCTGTGGAACTGTTACTGTGTCCGTAATTTCTGGAATTTAACAGAAAAACTAATTAACGCATAATGCAAAAATACCTTCAACATCAAAATCACACAAAATCTGGTGTTGTTCGGTGTTGACCATAATGTAAAAACAGATAGAGTATTTGATCTTATAATAATGCTTGCAAAATCATTTATATATACATGCAAAGTAGACAAGTGTGTTCCAAATATACATACTTTCCAAAGAATGCTAAACCAGAGATTCAAAATTGAACAATGTAATGCCAAAATAAACTTTCACTTGTCCATTTTTAAAGCTCAGTGGAAAAACTATAGACCAATGTTCCCTCTGTTCCCTGTGTAGAACACATACTTTCTTCATAACATGTTTCTTGATAAACAACATTTGATACGCAGATGACACCGTGCTAATTGCAGAAAATGAAAGGGACCTACAAAACCTTGTGAATATACTAGAAATAAAAAGCAAAGGTGAGGGCTTGGAACTAAACAGCAGGAAGACTAAAGTCATGGTGATCAGTTAAAAACATGAAATCCCCTCATGCAAAATAACAGCAAACGGCACAACCTTGAGACAGGTTGATAAGTTTAAATACCTGGGAACGATCATTTCACCAGATGGCAAATGCACATCAGAAATAGCCAGCGGAATCGGCCAAGCCAAAACAGCATTCAAGAAGATAAAAAGCAGTCTTTCCAACAAATGCCTATCAATTAACATCAGGAAGAGAGTTCTTGAATGTTATATAGAACCAATACTGTTGTACGGGTTGTGAGGCGTGGACAGTCAACAAGCAAAGCCAGAACAAGATTGAGGCAGCCGAGATGTGGTTTCTAAGAAGAATGGTGAGAGTTCCATGGACAGCAAAGAAAACAAACGAGACAGTCTTGATGGAGGCAGACAAAAGTAGATCATTCATAAGGAAGATTAAAAAGACAGGCAACATTTATAAGCCGTTTTATGAGGAAAGGGGAATTGGAGCACTTGGTCACAACGAGAAAGCTGGAGGGAAAGAGAGCACCAGGTAGACCCAGGGAGAAGATATTAGACGGACTTTCAGAGTGGATGAAGACAAGGAGGGTGGAAGATATGCTAGAGGCAACAAGTGATAGAGACAGATGGAAGTCTATGATCGCCAACGCCATGCGACAAGGCACCTGATGATGATGATGTTTCTTGAATATTGGTGTACATAATGAAACCATCATTGATTAGAATATTGTTTTATATGTTTTTGTAGGCTGTAGGTGTGGTTTTTTTGTCAGAATGTTTTATGTAAACAGTTATTGTCTTATTTGTATAAATTAAATAACTTCTGTTGCAGCATTGTCCGATGACACTTGGTTATCGTTAAGGAAAGGAATGCGGTTTTGAGATTGATTCGTGGGGGAAATGTTGACATGCGTTGGAACTTGGTTTTTATTTTAGTATTTCCAATATAAAAATTTTATTCTGTACATTGAGAGAAAAAAGAAAAAGGAAAAACAAACAAACAAACAAACAAACAAACAAAAGGGCAAGGGGGAAGGAAAAGGGGAAAACATACTGGTAAGATTGACAAATGTGTTTCGAATATTCGTACTTTTCAAAGACTATTAACTAAGATTCAGAATTGAACAGTGTAATGTCAGAGTGAACGATATTCGTTTGTCCGTCTTTTAATGCTCAATGGAATAACTATAAAGCACTGTTTTCTGCATGGAGAACAAATTCATGTTTATGACATGTTTGAAATCTTGATGTTCACTTTGAAATCGTCCATGTATGAAATATATTTTTGTTGTTGTTGTTGTTGTTTTTTCTGTAAGTTTATGTTGTCAGATGTCAAAAACGTTCCTCTCATGTGCATAAATTGAATTTGTTTTTGTTACTACATTGTTTGTTGATGTCTATTCACTGTTGAAAAATGAATAAAAAAGATTTTAAAAAAAGGTGAAAAAAAAGAATGTGCTGATAGGAAAAAGAACCCTGGAACACAAACAAGCCACATTCGGAGATATTGTTTTTGCAATGTGTAGGGACGTCTATGGGAAAAAAACAGCCAAAGGTGAAAAAATCTTCAGGAATCCAGACGTTAACGAGAGATGGATAACATCTGGAGGAAAGAAATAATATCTCGTGACAAGAAATTTGCGAAGCGTGAATTATGGAAATTATGGAAAGACCGAAAAGCGAAAGACTGTGTCCCCAGAGAAGTTTCCTTTTTTTAAAACTTTTTTTATTCATTTATTGTTTCACAACAAACAGACATCTAATACACAATGTGTCTTTGGGTGAGGGCTGAGAACTCCAGGTATTTCACTGCGTCTATTTCTTTGGCCAGAACTTGACCCTGAAGATAGAAGAAAAATCCAGTCGTTTATTAAGTGACGGTCTAAGCCAGGCTAGTCTTTTGCATGAGGCGATAAACCGAAGTGCTATGTGAGTCACGCATTTGGCGCACTTAGCAATGACAATAAATTCTTCAGCAAAATCCACTTTTATAGGTAAACGGAAACAGACGCATACAAAAGAAAAGGAACATATGGGTGGCGCTGCTCTGCGGCGATGCGCTCTCTCCATGAAATGTCTCTCGAATTTTACATAATAAATTCATTTGGACGACACACAGAAAGAGAGGGGGTGGGGGAAAGAGGGAGAGAGAAAGAGAGATAGAGAGCAAGTGAGACAGAGAGAGACAGGGACAGAGACACAGAGAGACAGAGAGAGAGACAGACAGAGACAGACAGAGACAGAGACATAGAGAGAGACAGAGACACAGAGAGAGAGACAGAGACAGAGAGACAGAGAGGCAGAGAGAAAGAGAGAGAGAGAGACAGACAGACAGACAGAGACAGAGACAGAGAGAGAGAGAGAAAGAGAGAGGGAGAGAGACTGAGAGACGAAGAGACAGACAGAGAGACAGGGAGACAGAGACAGAGAGACGCAGAGACACAGAGAGAGAAAAATTGAGAAAAAAAAGTATATACAACTTCCATCTGTGCCCAGACAGCAGCAAGACTTAACAATACTAGTAAGGTTCCGCCCCGACCACCACTGGCCCAACACTCACACTGACCCTCAAGTTAACTGATTTGACAGTTTAAAAACACCGCATTTATTACAAATATGATATGTACTGAGTCGTTTCCTTCACTCTCATTATGCACACGCATATAACAGAAAACGACAATAAACAATATGAACATGTAGACACACTTGACTGACTAACATTGTTCTGTCCACCCATGGCCAGCTCATAGGCTTACATGCATTTAAGACTTTTTCCATTATCATCATACACTTGGCACATGTGACGTTAACGCATATGAAATTCATTCCGAGTGCGGAGACGTCATCTTGAGAAACTGAAACTGAAACTAAATTGTAACTGATGACTGGATCCGAATTGGTCATTCAACGCATGGACAGCCCCCTTTGCTTGATGAAATGACTATTGAGTAACATCGGGAGCTTGGGAAGTGAGTGTCTGGAAAATAGTGGACGTTGGTTCTCAGGGTCCACCCGCACCCTCGTGGTGTTTTTTGTTAACTTGAATATTTGCAAGTGCAACAACGTCAAGGTTCTAATTGTGATGTAAAAGAGAAAATGTATATCTATATTTTGTGCTGTTTGGATAATTCTCTCGATATTAATATACTGAGTTATCAGCGCAACAAGATTATAGTGGCATCAGTATGCTCTTACAAGGGGAAAAAAAACATTGCTTTAGTTTATGACCGTTGAACACCTCTCTTAAGAAAAAAATGGGGAGAGTCACCGGTGCAACAATGCGGTGGTGACACTGGCATATTGTCAAAAGGGAAAATAAATCATCATAAGCTACGTGTCTGTCGAATAACTGTAACCATAAGCTGAATATTCCTTTCCTGTCCTCCCTGCATGCACACCTACATTGCACAAAACAACAATAACCAATATGACGATGTTGTTTGGTCCACACTGAGCATGTGTTATGTTGTTGCAAAGTCTGCATATTCCGTCATTGGTGAACATGTGTGCTTGCATGTTTTAATGTTACTATAAACCACTGAACGTAGACACCGTTTGTGGGATCTTCAGCATTAGTACTTGTGGTTTCAAAAGAATCAATGAAACTGACAGAAATCTGTCTTCGTCTCCCCTGGGCGCGATTGCACAGCCGATCTTAGATTGTAGATTATGGCATATATTATCTACAAACATCTAGAATCCCTAATCGTCTAAGCAACATCCTACGCAGGCAAGATTATGTAATGAATGAGAGGGTCCATATGACCAAAAGCTGATACCATCAGAAGGATTAGTATATAAATTATCGTGGCAAGCTCTTCCTCAGCTCAGCGACCCGAATTTCACAGAGAAACAGCATTATCAAAACATATAAACACAACGCTGTGAAAATGTACAGTGCAGTGCATTATTTTGAACCTTGGAAGAAAACAAAATGTTGAGACTACTTAATTCATATCACGGAATTTTAGAAAAACGTTCATTGAATCAGCGATGGTGATTACAGGTGTGTTTACAGTTCTCCTATAGTCCGGGGTCAGGCACCCTCTGACATCCCAGTGAACCTGTCAAAGGTAGGTAACCGTCGTCATGCAGAACAAATGACGCATCACGACATAGTTATCTCCCGCCGACATTTTGAATAGGAAACCCTACAGCTTTTACATATACACCTGCTTGCCAATTTGCACATGGGTGACTGATTGTTTAGACACAATACAATAAACCCAGGTTGAATTAAATCATATCGACTTGAGGAATTCAATACAGCTACACGTATATCACGTAATCAAACAATCGTCGCAGACGACTACAGGTTTTATATACACAACGAAACAAATTGTAGCACATTACATTACATTAGTGTCATGGCATATTTAAAGCACTACGACGCATAGGGGACGAGCATAGCTTCCGGTTCTGTGGACAATTATCTTTTGTGAGTGAAGTATCTGAATCATGGCGAGGAGAGGGTGCTTGTTTAGCCCCCACCCCCACCCCACCCCCATCCCGCAACCATGCATACGCCTTCTATGCCCCAAACCACCATATCGATTGTAAAGAAGATGAAACCACATTAGAGTATTTCTCACAACAATCTCATCATCATCATGTGCCTTGCCGCATGGCGTTGGCAATCATGGCCCTTCATATGATTCTATTCGTTGTCGCTGCAAGTGCTACCACCCTGTGTTTCTTCATCCACTGCGTACGTCTGTCTAACATTTTCTCCCTAAGTCTGTCTGGTGCTCTTTTCCCCTCCAGTTTTCCTGTTGTGACCAATTGCCTTAATTTCTCTTGACTCATAAAATGTCATATGACAACAATACATAGTTCACGATTATCCCCTCTCTTTGTTAGAAAATGGTACATGTCTATCTTCCCCACAACGATGATTTTATCAAATAGGAACCTTCAATAAAACATCCGCTTTTATGGGTAACAAACTGGAAAAGCGCAACTCTCGAGAAATATTTCGGTACGTACAATTCCAGAATGCTAGAACAAACAGATTAACTCTTCCAATCGTTAAACACAAATAAACACTATCGATTTCATCTAACATGATAATCATACCACAATATTACAAATATAGGATTCGTATTGTCAAAACCACCTGGAACGCACCATTATTTGTACATGTCTTCAACCTCCCTGCTACGCATCTGCCATATAACGAGCATAATATGGTTCACTAACAGTCCAAGGGGTGCCACCGTTGCTATTTGGTCATATTGTCGATCATGTTACCTCCCCTAGTTCTGTAACTGACCGCGCGTGAGTACAGAATAACAGTTTAGTTCCGATCCCCGAATGAAAATCGGTCGTCTCGCCTGTTTGGTACCACAATACAGTCACTGTCCATATGCACACATTCATCCTAACACGACATTATCATCAATCAAACAAGTCATTATCAAAAACATCAACTTTATAACAATTTAGAAGGTTACCAAAACTACATGATACTAAAACAACAAGGCTGATAAAATTACACGATGATTCAGAAAGCAGAGCACAGCCAATACACTACGCCTGACAACTCAGAGCACTGACAACTACATTACGACATGAACACATCTACACAGCAAGGCTGGATTAAAAAAAAAAAGTAAAACTATAGGTCGAAAGGGAGATCATTCATTACACACTCACCGACTGAAATGATTTCCACACTCCTACTATACACAAAAGACATTTAAACCTGACAAACAGACTTGAGCGGTGCAATGAAAAGACTGAGGCTGTACTATAATTTTCTCTCATCAACAACGTTGTACTCGTACCTCTTCCAAGTTCAATCTCTCTCGGTGCATTTGATAATCCTCTCTCTGATTCTGTACGAAATCTAGGATTCACCTTTGACTCTAACATTTCCATGCGACGACATATAACCAAAGTATGTCAATTGGTTATATGGAGTTTAAAAGCATCAGCTTATTCATCATATCATCACTGATTCTGCGGCCAGAACTGCACATTCTCGTCTACTACGTTACTGTAACAATTTTCTTAATAGTTTATTATTCAGCCTCTACAGAAGGTTTAACATTTTGCAGCAAGACTCGTCCTTAATTGTTCTCGCTTCGAGAGTTCAACATCCCTGCTTTGTATGTTCCACTGGCTTCCTGTTCAACAGCACATTATCAGTGCATACAAGGCTGCTTGTTTATGTTACAATGTTGTATTTGCTAATGATCCTGCCTATATCTCTGAATTCTGCCATACCTATTCTCCTTCCCACACTCTTCGATCTTTTTCCGATACCGGGCTGTTCAGAACCCCTCGATAGAGACGCAAGACTCTTGTTTTCAATCTTTTGCCCAATTTGATCTTTCATCTGAGAAAGTTTCCTACCACTTCTTTTTTTTTTTTTTTAACTTAATTTTCATCTTTTCACACACACACACACACACACACACACACACACACACACACACACACACACACACACACACACACACACACGCACACACACACATTCCGTCTGTCTGTCTGTCTCTGTCTCTGTCTCTCTCTCTCTGTGTCTCTGTCTCTGTCTGTCTATCTGTCTGTCTGTCTGTCTCTGTCTATCTCTGCCTCTCTCTCTCTCTGCTTTTCTCTCTCTCTGTCTCTCCATCTCCATCTCCACTTCTGTCTCTGTCTGTCTGTCTGTCTGTCTTCTGTCTGTCTGTCTCTCTCTCTCTCTCTTTCCTTCACTCCCCTTCCTTATTTAAAAGGTGCAAAGTGTTTCAAAAAGCAATTTCGTAGAAAAAGCAATTTTGAGCAAAAGAATAGCTGAACATTGATATGTCAATATGTACGCCAGAATATATCTTCTGAACGCACACATACTACATCCAGCATTCCGTTCGCACTTTCCTCCCCTCCCCTCCACCTCTCCTCCCTTTCCCTCCCGTATCTCTGTTCCTGTCTCCCTTTTGACCCACTTTCAGCAGACTCACATAGCACACAACAAGGCAAATTCATTGTAAAGTGCAGAAAACGGTACGAAGAATATAGGTCAGTGACGCATTCAACGTGTTGACCCACACCCAGGTCAATGACCTGACCCGGATTTGTTTTTCATACTTGTTAAGCGTCCTGGCTGAGTCTTGTTAGCGGAGCTGTGGATTCAAGATCTACTATCTCACATAAGAATTGGCCTGTTTGCTGCCCATATTAATCTTTCTTTTCTTTTGTTTTCTTTTCTTTTCTTTCTTCCTTTTTTTCTTCTTTCTTTCTTTCTATCCTTCTTTCTTTCCTTCTTTGTAAGCTTTGTCTTTCCACCGCAGGAAGTTATCCTCCAGCCTAACAGTTAGACTTTTAATAAAATGTTTAATCTGGCCAATCATGATTTATGGCTGCAATGCCTGGACTCTGAGAAAAAAATTGATTGCAGAAGAATTGAGGCAGCAGAGATGTGGTCCTATCGGAGACTACTACGTGTCAAATGGAG
This sequence comes from Monoplex corrugatus, assembly GCA_030674185.1. Taxonomy (NCBI): domain Eukaryota; kingdom Metazoa; phylum Mollusca; class Gastropoda; order Littorinimorpha; family Ranellidae; genus Monoplex; species Monoplex corrugatus. Next base: position 70,336,437 of record CM060306.1, on the reverse strand, counting down.
CGATAGAAGAACTAATGAAAGTGTACTGGAAGAACTTGATGCTACCAGAAAACTACAAGCAGACATCAACAACAGAAGACTAAAATATATTGGTCATGTGTCCGCAGCAAGAACATAGACCTCATGGCAACCATCTTTCAAGGAGAAACAGTGGCAAAAAGAAAGAAAGAAAGACCTCCAATCTCATACATCGAGAATATATCCAACATCAGTGGCCTAAATATTCAAAACATTGTCAACAAAAGTATAAACAGAGCGGCCTGGAGGGAGATAGAGGTATCAAAAAGTACAGCAGCCAGCACCGAACCCGGTGACGCCGACAGGTAAAACAAGTACGAGTCTTGCAGTAGCTCCAGTGCAGATATCTTTTAATACAATAACATAGGTTTCGTTTACACCCATTGTAATCAGCGCCTTGAATATTGCCTCATGTATCACGGAGTCAAAAGCTTTTTCGTAGTCGACGTTTTCAAAGTATTAAGTCGAATTCCTTAGATTTTTCTTGTAGCTGATCGGTTGTTCAAAATGGTCAGTCATTGAATAA
>CM060306.1:70313393-70328393 GCA_030674185.1 Monoplex corrugatus | reverse complement strand
GCGGATACAGTCCTGATGTGGCTTTATGCAGTCGGCTGAGCTTTAAACAAAATAACAGTAAATAAATAAAATGGAAAAAAAGTGTTTGGTAGCTGGCATTTTAAATGTTTTCCTTTTTGTCACAGCTCATTGTGAAATTAATACATTAATTGACAGTGACGGACAATTTATGCGTAAGCACACGCTTTTGTAAAATTGCAAAAAATTTATGCGGAGAATAAAATTGATGACGTCTATGTTGAGCAGGGCCGGGGATGGGTGGGTCGGTGGGGAAGGAGGGATGATAGTTCATGCCTATAAGGATCCTGTCCCTGTTACTGCTCCGTCACACCTTTACCTGAACTGAGAGCAGTAGTGGCACCAGTGACCAAGATGGAGTCGGGCTCAGAGGCGGTTCTACAGGCTGTAGGTGACCTGGGTCCCTACCAGGTGTTGCAGATGGTGCTTCAGATGTTCAGCTCTGTCGTCAACGCTATTCCTACTTTAATCGTCGTGTTTATCGGTGAGTTGGATTGGTTTCTGGTTCGTTTGTGTTCTGTTAATAGTTGTCGTTTTGTGTTTGTTTTTCTTCCTTCTTTTAGCTAGTTAGTTATTAGTTAGTTAGTTACTTACTTACTTACTTACTTACTTACTTACTTACTTACTTAGTTACTTAGTTTTTTTAATTCTTTTATTATTTGTTTCTTCATACATTTGTTATCATTATTATTATTATTCCTATTATTATCAGTAGTAGTAGTATTGTTATTGTTGTTGTTATTATTAGAAGTATTATTATTATCATTATATTATTATTATTATCATTATCATTATTATTTTGCTATGTCACAACTGATACACCACATGACATTCAGGCTGCCCACCTCAGGAAGAGATCATTGCCACAAGTCCATGGCTCTATCAAAAGAACCCAATCAGCCGTGTAAAAGAAAAAAAAGTGGCCCGCCCGGGGGTCGAACCTAAGCCTCTTGTGTTATGAGTCTGGTGCTCTGATCAATTGAACTAATGTGCCATCTTAAAAAAAAGAAAAAAAAATCTTGGCCCGCCTTTGTCCAGAGATCCCGTGTTCAGATTCCGGACGAGGCCTCAGGACCCTGTAAGCACAGTTGGTTAGACTTCATGGTGATAACACAGAGGATGTGGGTTCGAATCTCAGGTAGGCCACAGTTTTATTGTTTTGTTTTGTTTTGTTTTGTTTTGTTTTTGTTTTATTTAAATGTGTTTACTTACGTATTTCGTTACGCTTGTTTCATAGTGAAATCGTTACACTCTTCTGGTTTGTTAGTGTGATGGTTAAGTTTAGTTGGCTGTTCAGTTCGTACGTGAGAATGGTTCAGACGTTTGCATGCCAATATCTAAACTCGGGGTCCCAGGCCTCAACTTTTCTCCTCAGTTTGACCGGAAAATTGAACTGAACGTCTAGCCCTTCGGAATGGGACGAAAAACGAGTCGGACCTATGGACCTTCTTGCTGCGCATGCTAAAGATCTCACAGCAGTTGAAAATCGTGAAGAGCAGAGCATTGCCTGGTTGCCTTGGTATAAAATATTGGAGCAATAGGTTGATTTCCCAGGTCCCTTCCCCTGAAGACCAGTTAGTCTTCTTGTGTTTCTGAAGTCTTGATTTTGAAAAAAAAGAGTGAATATGAATATGAATTTGAAGCGAGGGAGTGGGGATGGGCGCCGCCCTCATTGTGCTGGCCCTGGGAAAAGTTGAGATCTCTGCCACCTCACTCCCCTTCGACCTCAGGGTTATGGAACTATCTAGGAAGGACCTCAGGACCTGGCCAGCTCATGGGTGTATGTGCAGGCTTAAGGCTTAAGGCTTGTGCTGTGATCATTCTGGAACTTCTCCATCACATGACACCTGTGACGTTAGTGCCTATGGAATTCATTCCGAACGCGGAGACGTCATCTTGAGAAACTGAAACTGAAACTGCTCGCTTAATAAATAAGCTGGCTGCTCAAATATGACTGAACTGGTTGGTTGATTTGTATTGTTTTCGTTATTTTTATTGTTATTGTTGTTTAAAGCCCAGCCGACTGTGTAGAGCCATATCAGGGCTAAAGCATACATACCTTCAATAGGAAAAAAAAAGAAAAGAAAACTAAGTACTCATACCAATGCATTCGCGCACATAATCTGAGACATGTCCCTGGCGTTGACCATTCCGTCTAATTCATCACACGGGGGATTTAAAAAACACCTGAATACAAATATAAGCAAACTTAGGACACAAAAACATATTAAAACAGGCATAAACATATATAATACCTGAATTTGCTTCCGCAGATCTCACCTCCCCACAGCCAAAAATGCACTTAATACATGTATCAAATTATCAATCCTAAGAAAAAGTACGTAAGGCTTTATCGAACACATACAGGTGAATGGACCATTAAGGCAGAAAATGATAGGTAGAAATGACAGAAAGCAAAGGAAGAAGACAGAAACAAAGAGAGTTACAGAAAAGTGGAAATTTCAAGCACAGACTTTCCAGAAGGTGGGGATACTATAACAGAGCCCCTGGCATCCCCACGGTGGGAGGCGGGGTGGTTAGTAAGCGAACTAGCTGGACAATATGCAGTAGGCTGGTTAGTTTGGGGGTTTGTTGGTTAGCTTATTGGCTGGTTGGTCAGATGGCTGGCTGGTTATTTTGTAAGTGAGTTCGTTAGATGGTTGGCTGGGTGCTTTGTTGGTGAATCAGCTGGTTGGTTGGATAGCTAACTGGCTGTTTAGTTAACTGGTTGCTTGGTAAGATGGCTGGCTGGTTAGTTTGTGAGTGAGTTGGTTGGTTGGTTGGTTGGTTGGTTGGTTGGTTGGTTGGTTGGTTGGTTGGTTGGTTGTTGTCGGTCAGTCGGTCGGTCGGTCAGTTAGTTGGTTGTTTGGTTGGTTGGGTGCTTCTTTGTGAAATCAGCTGGTTGGCTGCTTGGCTGGTTGGCTGCTTGTTTGGCTGGCTAATTTTATTAGAAATAATAACAATAATTTTATTGATCTACATTGTAGAGAAAACAGTACTGTTCAAAGCATCCTCATTGCACCTCGCATAGCAATAACTAACTAACTAGGTAACTTGCTAACTAGCTAGATATCTAAGATAGCTAACCAACTAACCAATCAACTAACCAACCAACCAACCAACCACAACCAACTAACTGACTGACTGACTAACTAACTTACTAACTAACTACCTAACTAACTAACTAACAACTAACTAACTAACTAACTAGATGAAAAAATACGTGAACAGATAAATAAATATACAAGTAAATAATAAAGAAATAAACAAATAAATAAATAAATAAATAATAATAAATAAAAATAAACATTGAAGGGAGGGGTTGCCAAGTTCATATATTATGAATGTAAACACAGTTGGACAAAAAATGATTTTTCATGAAGCGGGGTTTTTGTTTGTTTTGTTTTTTGTTTTGTTTTGTTTTTAATATATACAAAATCTAACCCCGTACTCTCATTTTGAAAGGTGGTATGACTAAACAGTGACAGAACTCTATCTGAATTTCACTATCTTTTCTTGTCACCCTTCATTCCCACTCTTAACTTCTCCCATTTCTCCTCTGTCTCTCTGTGTCTCTGCCTCTCTCTCCTCTCTCTCTCTCTCTCTCTCTCCTCTCTCCTCTCTCTCTCTCTCTCTCTATCTGTTTCCCTGTCTTTGTCTCTCTGTTTCTTTCTCTCTGTCTCTCTGTCTCTCTTTCTCTCTGTCTCTGTCTCTGTCTCTCTTTCTCTGTCTCTGTCTATGTCTGTCTGTCTGTCTGTCTCCCCCCCCCCCCCCCGGCTGTATTGCATATTAGCACTCTCCTTTTTTGTTCGGAGAAGAAATAAAACAGGCACCTTTGACATGTTGACGAACGAACGAACGAACGAACGAACAAACGAACGAACGAACGAATGACGAACAAACGAATGAACGAACAAACGAACGAATGAACGAACCAACGAACCAACGAACTAACCAACCACATTAAGTAGTAAGTAAGTAAGTAAGTAAGTAAGTAAGTAAGTAAGTAAGTAAGTAAGTAGTAAGTAAGTAAATAAGACAATAATTAACTGACTAACCGAAAAACTGACTGAATGGCTGACTGAATGACTAAATGATTAAGTTACTAACTGAATAAATAACAAGAAATAAATAAATGAACAAATGAAATTAATAGATAAAGAAAAAAATGAATACAATGTTGAGAGAAGGGTTTGCCAGGCTCAGATATACAGTACAATATATTAATGTGGTATAAACACAGTCGGACACAAAGCCTTCTGTCTGTGTCTCTTTTTTTTCTTTCCTGTCTCTGTCTCTCTGTCTCTGTCTCTCTCTGTCTCTGTCTGTCATTCTGTCATTCTGTCTGTCTGTCTGTCTGTCTGTCTGTCTCTCTCCTCCTTCTCTCTCTCTTTCTCTAGCTATATTGCATATTAGCACTTCCTTTTTATGTGGAAAAGAAACTAAACATGCACCCTTGACATATTCGTGTGGTTACAATGAACCCTGTGTGTACACAAGGCAAACTACAGGACAAAGTAATGTGTTTTTTTACCGCCTATCCGCACTTGATGGTAGTCACACTTTTTTTTTCTTTTTGTTTTTCTTTTTTTTCTTGTTTTTTTTTTTCAATGCAAAAGTCTTTATTAGATGCAGTAAATGGAAACAGCTTTGCCGACTGGGAACATTGAGAAATTCTACAGTGTTGACACAGCTGGGGATTTTCACACCTTTAGTAGCATGAACGAGAGATCAGCACGCACTTCTTCTTGTTGTTTACAACTCCTGCATTTCAATACAAATAAACAACGGGAGCTTGTAGCCCAGTGGGCCAACATTAGACATACTATCGGAATGGTCTAGGTTTGATCCATTCAGACTCCTTCGTCTGGTATGCAAAGGATAGGAATGTTTACCGATCTCCCAGGTCAGCGTATACTCAGACTTACCAGTGCCTAAATCCCAGTTCATGTGTATACGTACATTAACCCTTTGACTCCCACACCATATCTACCAACTGCAAAAACTTAACCCTTTGACTCCCACATTCTATCAGCTGCAAAACTTAACCCTTTGAGTCGCTCACCCTCTAACCCTTTGAGTCGCTCACCCTCTCCACCAGCTTCCAGAAGCTGGTGGGGAGGGTGAGCGATTCAAAGGGTTAAGTCTTTGCTTTGTTAGCATGGTTGACGATGCAGGATGCTGGTGGACGTGGTGTGAGAGTTAAAGGGTTAAATATATTTTAATTCATGCCGATGTCTGATGACTTATGAAGACGTTAAAACACCCAGTATGCACATCCGCTGAAGAGGGAATATGTAGCAGATTGCCGTCTGCACAGTGTAGGCAAAGCAAAATGCATGCACACATCTGAGAGAAATCATATCACTAATGAATTCAAAAGAAGGAACACAACTACGTGTGCATACATTACACACACAAGTGCAAGTGCAAGCGTACAAACACATACAACACACACACACACACACACACACACAACCACACACACACACACACACACACACACACACACAAACACACACACACAACACACACACACACAAACACACACACACACATACACACACAAAACACAACCAAACAACTACACACACAGAAACACACGCAAACACACATACACAAACACACACACAAACACACAACACAAACAAACGCACACACACACACACACACTCACACACACATACAACACACACACACACACGAACAACAAACACACACACATATACACATACACACACATATAATTTATACCTACACATACACAATGACACATACACAACACACACACACCACACAAACACACACACACACACACACACACACACACACACACACACACACAAACACACACACACAAACACCCGCACACACACAAATATACACACACAACACACACACACAAACACACACACACAAACACAATATACACACACACAAACTCACACACACACACACACACACACACACAACACACCACACAGACAAACACACACACACATGCACAATCACACACATCACACACACACACACACACACACACGCACACACACATACACACACACGGCGCCACACACCACACAACACACACACACACAACACACAACACAACACACACACACACACACCACACACACACACACACACACCACACACACACACACACAACACACCGACAACACACACACACTCGCAACACACACATCACACACCCACACACACACCACACACACCACACAACATGCACACACTTTCATAGCAACCTGAGTTTTTTTGTTTGTTTTTTTGTTTGTTTGTTTGTTTGTTGTTTGTCTGTTTGTTTGTTTGTTTTGCGGGTTTCAGGGTGTGTTGGGGAGCCGAAATGAAAGGAGTAGCTGTAGTGTGTGACACAACAGCGGTGCAATAAAAAGGGAAGAAATACATACTGCTTCATTAAGCGAATGATAAATTAGACTGTTAACGAGACAAGAGCAAGTCATAAAATACTGACAAATTTACAATGACAAATACATAAATGGCACGACTCTGGACGCACGCACACATCTAAATAATAATTAATATTAATAATATACAATACTTATATAGCGCAAAATCTTGATAAAATCAAATCTAAGCGCTGAAGCAGACACACACGCACGCACGCACGCACTCACGCACGCACGCACACACACGCACGCACGCACACACACACACACACACACACACACACACACGCATGGCTATAAATGGGGAGAAAGAATAAAAGCAATAAAAGCAAGAATAAAAGCAATGGAAAATTATAGAGAGCATAGCATATACAATTATATATTATAACCATGTGATTCCCCTCCGAGCGGAGACAGGCTGCAGAGGGGGGGGGGGGGGGGGTTGAGTGAGGTTAGGATTTTATGCGGAGGAGAAAAGGTGAGTTTTGAGAGCGGACTTGAAGGAGACAAAAGTAGGTTGCTGATGGACTGAGAGAGGAAGTTTGTTCCAGGAGAGTGGACCAGAAACAGAGAAGGCTCGTGGACCATAGGTATTGAGCTTAGTGCGTGGAAAGCGAAAAGTCAGAGGATCGGAGGCAGAGCGAGGGTACGTGAGGGAAGATAGATCTCAAGTAGGCTTGACAGGTAATCGGGGGCTGCGTTATTGAGGCTTTTGTAGCACATGGTGTCTAGTTTGTACTGTATGCGCTTTGATACAGGGAGCCAGTGAAGTTTGTGCCAGGAGAGGAGATATGTGGTCAGCTTTTTTCTTTTTGAGTACAAGGCGTACAGCATTGTTTTGAATGCGCTGTAGGATGTGAATGGTGGAGGCAGGAAGACTAGACAGGAGTGAATTGCAATAGTCAATGCGAGACATTATGAAGGAGAGAACGAGTTTTGCAGTTGTTTCGACAGAGAGATACTTCCTGATCAGCCTTATACGATGGAGATGAAGTAGCAAGATCTGGCAGTTTGAGAAACAAAGGTTATGAGCCGGGCTATGTGTGTAATAGCGTTAACGAGACCACTGACGTCAGACCCGGCTGGGAGAATTTGACGGAGAAATAGTGTCCCTGGACTACGGAAAATGTTCCATTGCCTATCACCGTCAGCCAAGAGAAAAAATAAACGACTAAGAAGAACGTTATCAACACACACACACACACACACAACAGACAGAGAGAGAGAGAGAGAGAAGACAGACAGACAGAAGACAGACAGATACACAGAGAGACAGAACATAGACAGAGACAGAGAAGGAGGGAGGGGGAAACAGACAGACAGACAGAGAGATAGACAGAGAGAAAGAGAGAGGGAAGAAAGAAAGAGAGAGAGGAGAGAGAGAGAGGGAGGGAGGCAGAGAGAGGGAGAGAGAGAGAGACAGAGACAGAGAGACAGAGAGGCAACAGAGAGAGAGAGAGAGAGAAGAGAGGGAGAGAGAAAGAAAGAAAGAGAAAGAGAGAGAAAGACAGAAAGAGAGATACAGACAGAGACAGAGAGACAGACAGAGAGACGAAGAAGGAGAGGAAAGGTAGGAAAGGTAAAGAAAAAGAGAAGGGCTACAACGTGGAAAAGAAGAAACATGTACTCCTTGACAAACCACACACATTAAAAAGGGAGAGGGAGAAAGAGAGAGAGAGGGAGAGAGAGAGGAAGAAAAATAGTGAGGGAGAGAGAGGAAGAGTGAAAGAAACAAAAAATCAAGGAGAGAAAAAGAGAGATATAGAGAGACAGAGAGAGACATAGAGAGAGACAGAGAGACAGACAGACAGACAGACGGACAGACAGATGAACAGACAGGCAGACTGTACTCTAGCTAGGGGCTGGCAGGGAAACATCATATGTTCGACTGAAATTGCAGTCACTTTATATACATGGTCAATTAAAGTATCTTATCTGCTTTGCCCAGAACAAGATTGAGGCAGCCGAGATGTGGTTTCAAAGAAGAATGTTGAGGGTTCCATGGACAGCAAAGAAAACAAACGAGACAATCTTGATGGAGGCAGACACAAATAGATCATTCATAAGGAAGATTAGGAAAAGACAGACAACATTTATAGGCCATTTTATGAGGAAGGGGGATTTGGAGCACCTGGTCACAATGGGAAGGCTGGAGGGAAAGAGAGCACCGGGTAGACCCAGGGAGAAAATGCTGGACGGACTTGCAGAGTGGCTGGGGACGAGGAGGGTGGTAGAGATGCTAGGGGCAATGAGAGATAGAGGCAGATGGAAGTCCATGGTCGCCAACGCCATGCGACAGGGCACCTGATGATGATGATCTGCTTTGCATTTTGTTCTCTCTCTCTCTCTTTCTTTCTCTCTCTCTCTCTCATGTATGTATGTATGTATGTGTGTGTGTGTGTGTGTGTGTGTGTGTGTGTGTGTGTGTGTGTGTGTGTGTGTGTGTCTGTGTGTGTGTGAGTGTCTGTGTGTGTCTGTGTCTGTGTATGTGTCTGTGCGTGAATGTGTGAGTGTATGTTTGTGTGCGTCTGTGCGTGCGCGTGTGTGTGTGAATGTGTGTGTGCGTGTGTGTCTGTGTGTGTGAAGGAAGCTGGTGTATAGGATGAGGGAATCAAAGGGTTAAGTTTATCCTTTACTAGAGTGATTGACAATGCAGGATCTGGTGAACAGGGTGTGGGAGTCAAAAGGTTAGCTAAACATGTCTAATGAAAAGAAAATAGTATCTTTCATTAATATGATGTTCAACTGTTTTCTTGTATTTTTTCCCCTAGGTTATGAGCCGGGCTATGTGTGTAATAGCGTTAACGAGACCACTGACGTCAGACCCCGGCTGGGAGAATTTGACGGAGAAATAGTGTCCCTGGACTACGGAAAATGTTCCATTGCCATCACCGTCAGCCAAAACGGAACAAACACGTCACATTCTCTCACGTGCGTAGCTGGTGTCAACTTTTCTATGCCTTCAGACACGTCCTTTCTGACAGAGGTGGGTCTCATGTTTCCAGTCTGTTACTATTATTGCAGTTAGTTTAAAGCCCAGCCGACTGCGTAGAGCAATATCAGGGCACACACACATACACACACGCACACACACACACCATACACACACACGCACGCACGTGCACGCACCACCACACACACACACACACACACACACACACACACACACACACACACGCACACACAAAACACACGCATACACAAGGGAAATGATTTCATGTCGACTATAGAAATAGGGCCATAGAACATAGAATGGTTGTAAGAATTTAACATAATGGTTCGTTATTTCAACAATTAACAATTTCATGACGTCACCGTCGTCGTCATCGTCATCATCATCATCATCATCGTCGTCGTCGTCGTCATCATCATCATCATCATCATCGTTGTCATTGTCGTCGTCGTCGTTGTCATATCATCATCATCATCATCATAATCATCATCATCATCATATTCTTCTTCTTCTTCTCCCTTTACAAAGCCACTTGGATATTGCATAATGTACTTGCAGCGATCGAGTTTTGAAAGTATTTATTTTTTTCTGGATTTTTTTTTCATCAATTTCAGTCTCGTCATTTTGTATCCAGGCCAGTTCCGTTCCTGGAATTGAATTCTTCACTTACTTTAGATACGCGTTGGCATTCTCTTTTCAAGTGTGTCTTGTTTCTTTTTATCTGCATGTGAGTGTGTATATGTGTGTGTGTGTGTGTATGTGTGTGTGTGTGTGTATGTGTGTGTGTATGTGTGTGTGTGTGTGTGCACGCGCGCGCGTGTATCTGTGTGTGTGAGTTTGTGTGCGTGTGTGAGTTTGTGTGTATGTGTATGTGTGTGTGTGTGTACGCGCGCGTGTGTGAGTATGTATGTGCGTGCGTGTACGTGCGTGCGTGCGTATGCATGTTTGTATTGATGTGTGTGTGTGTGTGCGTGTGTGTATATGTGTGTGTGCATGTTTATGTTTGTGTGTGTATGTAGGCATGTAGGCTATATATAATCATGGCAAAAGCCAGGACTGAGAGATACAGACACTTGTTGGTCACAACATTTGCGCAACACCCTCAATGCCATTCACTCAACGCTGAATAACTGAGTAAGAGCCAGCTGGGAGGGGTGGGGTACAGAGGGGAACGAAGAATCCCACAATGATTTTGACAGAACTGCCGATAGGATTAGAACCAACAGCAATGTTCTATTGGGTAATCTGTTGCACTAACACCAGGCTATACAGGTGACTGGTCATAACGATAATGTATCTGTATCTAATTTACTGTGGGTAGTCTGTTGTACTAATACCAGGCAATACATGTTACTGGTCATAACGATAATGTATCTGTATCTAATTTACAGTGGGTAATCTGTTGCACTAACACCAGGCTATACAGGTGATTGGTCATAACGATAATGTATCTGTATCTAATTTACAGTGGGTAATCTGTTGCACTAACACCAGGCTATACAGGTGAATGGTCATAACGATAATGTTTCTGTATATAATTTACAGTGGGTAATCTGTTGCACTAACACCAGGCTATACAGGTGACTGGACATAACGATAATGTTTCTGTATCTAATTTATAGTGGGTAGTCTGATGCACTAACACCAAGCTATACAGGTGACTGGTCATAACGTTAATGTTTCTGTATCTAATTTACAGTGGGTAGTCTGTTGCAATAACATCAAGCTATACAGGTGACTGGTCATAACGTTAATGTTTCTGTATCTAATTTACAGTGGTAATCTGTTGCAATAACATCAAGCTATACAGGTGACTGGTCATAACGATAATGTTTCTGTATCTAATTTACAGTGGGTAATCTGTTGCACTAACACCAAGCTACAGGTGACTGGTCATAACGATAATGTTTCTGTATCTAATTTACAGTGGTAATCTGTTGCACTAACACCAGGATATACAAGTGACTGGCCATAACGATAATGTATTCTGTATCTGATTTACAGTGGGTGGTCTGTTGCACTAACATCAGGCTATACAGGTGACTGGTAATAACGATAATGTATCTGTATCTAATTTACAGTGGGCAGTCTGTTGCACTAACACAGGCTATACAGGTGACAGGTCATGACGATAATGTTTCTGTATCTAATTTACAGTGGGTAGTCTGTTGCACTAACACCAGGCTCCAGGTGACTGGTCATAACGCTAATGTTTCTGTATCTAATTTACAGTGGGTAGTCTGTTGCACTAACACCAGGCTCCAGGTGACTGGTCATAACGCTAATGTTTCTGTATCTAATTTACAGTGGGTAGTCTGTTGAACTAACACCAGGCTATACAGGTGACAGGTCATGACGATAATGTTTCTGTATCTAATTTACAGTGGGTAGACTGTTGCACTAACACCAGGCTATACAGGTGACAGGTCATGATGATAATGTTTCTGTATCTAATTTACAGTGGGAAATCTGTTGCACTAACACCAGGCTATACATGTGACAGGTCATGACAATAATGTTTCTGCATCTAATTTACAGTGGGTAGTCTGTTGCACTAACACCAGGCTATACAGGTGATTGGTCATAATGATAATGTTTCTGTACCTAATTTACAGTGGGTAGTCTGTTGCACTAACACCAGGCTATACAGGTGATTGGTCATAACGATAATGTTTCTGTATCTAATTTACAGTGGGTAGTCTGTTGCACTAACACCAAGCTATACAGGTGACTGGTCATAACGATAATGTTTCTGTACCTAATTTACAGAGGGTAATCTGCTGCACTAAAACAAAGCTACAGGTGACAGGTCATAACGATAATGTTTCTGTATCTAATTTACAGTGGGTAGTATGTTGCACTAACACCAGGCTATACAGGTGAATGGTCATAATGATAATGTTTCTGTACCTAATTTACAGTGGGTAGTCTGTTGCACTAACACCAGGCTATACAGGTGACTGGTCATGATGATAATGTTTCTGTATCTAATTTACAGTGCGTAGTCTGTTGCACTAACACCAGGCTATACAGGTGACAGGTCATAACGATAATGTTTCTGTACCTAATTTACAGTGGGAAATCTGCTGCACTAAAACAAAGCTACAGGTGACAGGTCATAACGATAATGTTTCTGTACCTAATTTACAGTGGGTAGTCTATTGCACTAACACCAGGCTACAGGTGACTGGTCATAATGATAATGTTTCTGTATCTAATTCACAGTGGGTAGTCTGTTGCACTAACACCAGGCTACAGGTGACTGGTCATAATGATAATGTTTCTGTATCTAATTTACAGTGGGTAGTCTATTGCACTAACACAAGGCTATACAGGTGACTGGTCATAACGATAATGTTTCTGTATCTAATTTATAGTGGGAAATCTGTTGCACTAACACCAAGCTACAGGTGACTGGTCATGACAATAATGTTTCTGTATCTAAATTACAGTGGGTAGTCTGTTGCACTAACACCAAGTTACCGGTGACTGATCATAGCGATAATGTTTCTGTACCTAATTTACAGTGGGTAGTCTGTTGCACTAACACCAGGCTATACAGTTTATAGGTCATGACAATAATGTTTCTGTATCTAATTTACAGTGGGTAGTCTGTTGCACTAACACCAGACTATACAGGTGACTGGTCATAAGATAATGTTTCTGTACCTAATTTACAGTGGGTAGTCTGTTGCACTAACAGCAGGCTACAGGTGACTGGTCATAACGTTAATGTTTCTGTATCTAATTTATAGTGGGTAGTCTGTTGCACTAACACCAGGCTATACAGGTGATTGGTAATAACGATAATGTATCTGTATCTAATTTACAGTGGGTAGTCTGTTGCACTAACACCAGGCTACAGGTCGACTGGTCATGACAATAATGTTTCTGTATCTGATTTACAGAGGGTAATCTGTTGCACTAACACCAGGCTATACAGGTGACTGGTCATAACGATAATGTTTCTGTACCTAATTTACAGAGGGTAATCTGCTGCACTAAAACAAAGCTACAGGTGACAGGTCATAACGATAATGTTTCTGTATCTAATTTACAGTGGGTAGTCTGTTGCACTAACACCAAGCTAAAGGTGACTGGTCATGACGGTAATGTTTCTGTATCTAATTTACAGTGGGTAGTCTGTTGCATAACACCAGGCTATACAGGTGACAGGTCATGACGATAATGTTTCTGTATCTAATTTACCTTGGGAAATCTGTTGCACCAACACCAAGCTACAGGTGACTGGTCATGACAATAATGTTTCTTTATCTAATTTACAGTGGGTAGTCTGTTGCACTAACACCAGGCTATACAGGTGACTGGTCATAACGATAATGTTTCTGTACTTAATTTACAGTGGGAAATCTGTTGCACTATCATCAGGCTACAGGTTACTGGTCATAACGATAATGTTTCTGTATCTAATTTACAGTGGTAGTCTGTTGCACTAATACCAGGCTACAGGTGACTGGTCATAACGATAATATTTCTGTATCTAATTTAGAGTGGGTAGTCTGTTGCACTAACACCAGGCTACAGGTGACTGGTCATAATGATAATGTTTCTGTATCTAATTTACAGTGGGTAGTCTATTGCACTAACACCAGGCTACAGGTGCCTGGTCATAACGATAATGTTTCTGTATCTAATTTAGAGTGGGTAATCTGTTGCACTAACACCAGGCTATACAGGTGACTGGTCATAACGATAATGTTTCTGTATCTAATTTACAGTGGGTAGCCTGTTGCACTAACACCAGGATATATACAGTTGACAGGTCATGACGATAATGTTTCTGTATCTAATTTACAGTGGGTAGTCTGTTGCACTAACACCAGGCTATACAGGTGACTGGTCATAACGATAATGTTTCTGTTCCTAATTTACAGTGGAGCTTGGTGTGCCAGAAACAGGGATTGGTGGAACTGAGTCAGACCTTGATCATGGCAGGGATGGCACTAGGGGCTCTGGTCTTTTCCTCCCTCTCCGACAGGTTTGGCAGAAAGACAGTCTACGTGGGTAGTGCCATGGGCCTTCTGCTGACCACCTGTCTCACATCTGTTGTTCCCAATTACATCCTCTTCTTAGTTCTGAGAGTCCTGACTGGCGCTCTGCAACAGGTGAGAATAAAGATTCTGATTTCGATGGATTATTGTACATTGGCTGTTAGGTCAATGAGCAGTATGGGTTTTACGTAGAGACTGAGACTTTTTTCAAACATCACGACAGTGCGACTGAATAAGTGAGGAGTCCACCGATGGCAGGTTGTGTCGGCCACGGTCACGGTTGAGGGTGGGGTCCCGGAAACCTGCCATCGGTGTACTCCTCACTTATTCAGTCGCACTGTCGTGATTTCGCTCACAGCAGTGCGCACTGAAGCCAGTTCTCAACCCAGCAGTTGCGCTGAAGAAGTCGGCCGGATCGCCGATGAAAGCTACGCAGTAAATAGCTTTTTTCACTGAGAGACAGGTTCAGCCAGGTAGCCATTAACAACAAGAAAGAACGTTGAAGGACCACCCATAATATAAGACGAAGTTAGAGCAGCACTGAAAAAAATTAAACCAGGGAAAGCCCCAGGACGTGACAATATTACTAGAG